>CM056720.1:67537242-67874018 GCA_029844215.1 Przewalskia tangutica
AAGGCCCATTCTCGCTTCACAACTCGAACTGGGAACACGCCCACGAACCCGCAAAATGATTAACTAAACTTGGGCCTTGCACCTTCGTGACTCGCACGTAGCGACTACTACCAACTGATCCCATTTCATTTCAAGCTACGCCACCCTTAATAGGTCCCCAACCCGACTCAAGGCCGTATTTAACTCTTTTCTCGTCTGTCTTAACTTTTACTACCCGGTAGCGCCTTATATACCTAAGGTCTCGCTGGTTATCACATTCTTAGGCTCGCAATTTCCATGCTCCATGCCTACCTTATCAGTCCCCATAAACTGTACAAATCTTATCGTAATACCATAATCGCGGTTGTCTCGACCACAACAACCATACTTACTCCATACGGATCTCACCCGCACTATTCTCAAATCCTACCACGTAGCTCAATCTATTAACATAGTCTTCCATTAATTCCCTTAATAATAACTTCTTAAGGGTCCATTCCTTCTCGATACTCATCATTTCCTAATTATCTCAATTAGTACGTGAAACTCATAGAATTCATTAAACCGCTTCATACCTTCCCTGATTTATTTAGTCCTTACCAAATCCGGTAATCTAAAATCATTCTAGGCAACACGCGTCACCTCATACATAAATCCGTGATAGTTGTATGTCACAATACCAACTACAAACATTACCAACCGTGATACGCAATCCACATAATCTTTCCTGGTCATCACGCCTTTCTCAGAGTCGCAAACAATCATAACTTGTTAGGAGAGAAGACTTTAACCATATAGCTTTATCGCACGATCTCAGAGTGAGAAGAATGGAAACTAATCCTTCATGTCCTCGCATTCTCCGACATAGATGTGGTGCACAACACACCGATAATCAAGACTTACTAGACACGTCAGACACTTTCCGAGGACTAATCGCTCGATATTACTTTTGTCACGACCGACTGCTCACATCGGGTGCCCTACCCGCACCCTTTCTAAACATCGCAGAATAGCAGGAACATACACAGCTGATAAAATGCTTAAACATAAAATAACAACAAGTAGCCGATAAGGCCACCTTCCGTAAACTATAAAATAAAACAAGACATTTTTTTCTTTACAAACCAAACCACAATGCGACTACGCACTTAAGAATAATAACTCGCGTGGATGTGGACCCGCCATACCCATGAATGTACAACAACCGACAATACTAGTGGATAAGCCTCCAAATAAAGGAGCTTCAACATGAACAGTGATCCCAAGAGCGCAGGATCAAGAATCTCAGACTTCTACCGCAGATGAACGCAATTTCCGAAGGAGGTCAAGATAACATGTACCAAATATGTGAAATCAGCACTCAGAATGAAATCATAAGTCTATAATAAATCGAGATGTATGATAACTCAATTAAGACACAAAGGCCTTACTAACAATGCAGAGTAATCAAAAGTATACTTACAACATAAAAATAGAGCTCGCGATCAAAGCAGACCACCTACGCCCGCAAGATCATTAAGCAATCCTACTCGGGACTATTTCACCCGCATAGGTCGCAGGACCCGCATGAGGTATTCCTCGATCACGGGTAGCAAATCCACTAAACAGTGGTATAACGATCTCGGGATTTACCCTCATTTATACTCTACCGAAGTTAAGCGTGGTATAACGATCTCGGGGATTTACCCTCGATATACTCTACCCCCAGGTGGTATAACGATCTTGGGGATTTACCCCTCAGATATACTCTTACCCTATCTCAACCGACCATCATACATAAAATAAGCCCTACCGGCTTATCATATATAACATAAGCACTACCGGCTTATCATATAATAAATAAGCAAGTTAAGAAATCCCCCTAACTTCTTATTAGCCTTATTCATATACACTCTCATTTTAGTTTACTTAAGGCACTAACACGTCATTATAAATCCGAGTTTAACCCAAAGTACTACGTGACTTCTATTCTTTTAAAATGACTCATTTTCATATAAAACTTCCAAGATACTAATAACCGTAGTATCAAGTCATAACTACATTTTAAGACAAGTCACAATACCTTTTAGAAAATACATTTTCGCTTCTAAATCAAGTGACTTCTTTCTTTTAAAACCTTAAGCAATCGACGCCTTTAAATCAATTTTCCTTTCGTTATTTCAAGTCATTTAACATACTTAAATTACTTAGAGTAAACCACTCTTTTTAACTTTCAATAAAGCTATTATAACCAACTTCCCATAAAGCCGTTATACTAGCTTTATACATTAGCAACTTACATACTTCTTTATAACCAAGAGACTTAAACTTTCCAACAAAACAAGTATCAATAATACTTTCAACATCCTTAAAGTCTCTTAGCTTTTGAAACCAAGATATCCTTAATATTTAAACAAGGAGTTAATTCCTAACTCAATCAACTTGACATTCTTAAAATAAGACAAGGATATCAAATGGACCTAGATTGCCAAAATCTTGACGCTCACCGCATTATACATTTACAACTTATTCATGCTCAAGAGATAAGAAAGTTCCACATACCTCTTCTGGCTTAATCCACTTGCTAAGTCCAATTCGCCGCACGAGTATGTCAACCTATAATGACCATAATACGCCTATTAACTTCTTACTTCAAACGTAGAATATCTCCAAGTGCAAAGTCACTAAATTCTACTAAAATCTGACAACACTTCCTTTGTTTCTACATACTTTGCCACCTTTTCAAGGCCGAATTCAATAACCAAACATGCCAAATTTAAGGCTCAACAAAGTAGTTAACAATAGATTACACGCTAATCAAGACGTAAAATTCCGCCCACAAAAATATCAAACTAGTCCAACATATAATGTCCATTCGCAAAAATAGTGGACAACAATACAAATTGCTTTCCAATCCCTTTTCAATCCAAGTGGTTTAATATAACATGTTATCTAGCCACAATTGATTACAACTACTACAATCCTCAAGTAGGTAAACACGCGACAATTCTAATTATCGACTAAATTGTATTTCAATTTCAAATGGCTTAACATGTCATTTTCGGATTGAGCTTCCAAATTTCCATAATACTTATCAATCTTCATAACACATATCACATGATCATTTCTAACTTATAAAATATGGAATCTTCAATTACAAAAGTAAGACGAAGATTATACCTCATTTAGCCCAAATATGATCCGAGATTACAAATCGATCCTTAGCAACTTTAGCCCTCTTTCGACGCCCAATCCACTCCAAGCAACCCTGTGTTTTACGAACTCCTCTTCAAGTTCCAACTTCAAAGTTGAATAACTCCTTAGGTTTTCGCCACACTAATACGAAAAACACCATTTTTCCGGATCTTTCTATCGAGATACACTTACAATAATCTTAGGTACCTTGGTTTAAAGTATGGGGATTATTGGACAAAAATTGCAAAAAAATTTTGAATGAGACCTCAAAGCCGAGAGCACTACGCACCTCTTCAAAAATTTCTTCAATTTTTCTAAGGTTGAGAATGACAAAGTCTTGCTCTACTAGTGTACATATATAACATAATGAGGGTCTAGATTAGCACACATGCTGGGCTTAGATGAGTTTCACATGGATCAAGCCCAAGTGGCACTTCGACAAGTCAACAATGTCAAGCTCTTTGTCTGCAAGACTTGACATTTAAATTACGGTCAAATGACCATTATAACCATGCCATTTTCGTCCAAGACCACTAAGGGGTGACATGTGTCGCCTCCCGCTCGTCGCAGAATATTTCGCTTATCGACAAATTCCAAAATTCGATAAATTTTTACTCGCCTCAAATCTTAACATTTTTGAAGTTCTTACGCACGCTCTATAAACATATCCCAAATTCCGTGTAACACTTCACCGCCGACAACACGCACTAAGTTACAAACTCGCAACGCCCTCTTCAAGTCATCCCACCAATACACGATCCGAGGTCGCGGGTACATCTTGGTCGACTTGACGGATAGAGTAACACGCACGTGCTTCCTAGAACTCCGCCGAAGTCCTCGCAATATCCGAGCACACAACCCGCTCTCAAACCTTAGCACCCCATCGTGCTACCTCAAAAGGACCCTTCCTCACGTAAGAGTCAGACACGATACCGCCAAAACCGATCCTCAAATTGTTGCTTCTTCACCTCCTCGACGATGGAAGACTCGCAATCTCTCGAACTCAACCCCACCGCTATCGTAATCAATCAACTGACTCCGCTCGCTAGCTGATGTAATCGCGACCATGCTCCTCTTCTCCGCGCACATCCGAGCAGACTCATCGACCTACCGCCAAGAGCATCCGCCACAACATCGCCTTCCCGTGGTACAGATATCAACATCATAATCCTTCGAGTAACTCTAACCACCGCCTCGCCGTAGTTCGCCTCCTCCGCTGAAGATATACCGAGGCTCGTGGTCTATATAAATATCCACATAAACCCCATACAAATAGTGCCTCCGCATCTTCGGCGTGAATCACCGCCGCTAACCCAAATCACGGGCGGGGTAGTTCTCTCACGCTTCTTAATATGCTCGACGCTGCACGCTTATAACCTTACCCACCGCATCAACACACATCCGAGCCCGACACCGACGATCACAATACACTACATAACCGCTCGACCTCCGTAAGAGTAAGAACGGGGCGCCGCCGCCTCCTTCAAGAATCGGAAACTCGCCACAAGCATCACCATCAAACTTAGCCGCTTTCCGAGCCACCTAGTAAATGGTGCGTAGATAGAAGCAAACTTCTACGAACCGCCGATAGTAACCGCAAGGCCCGTAAAGTCGCGCACTGCTTGAGTAGAGGTTCAGGCCAACTCCGATCGCTTCGATTCGTCGATTCACCCGAAGACATAACCGCCGAGTATCGTCAACCCGAAAGACATAACTCGAACTCATAATGCCCGCACGTCCGAATGCAGCCCTGGGACATCCGCCTCTCGACTCGCACTGATGATAGCCCGATCGCAGATCAATCTTGAGAAACATCTCGCGCTCGCAATCGGGTCGAACAAATCATCAATCCCGGAAGGGTATTCGTTTAATGGTCACCTTGTTCACCGTCAGATCAACACACATGCGCAGCTGGCCCCGCCCTTCTTCTTCACGAATAATACCGCGCTTCCCTGTGAGAAACACTAGGCCTGATGAAGCCCTTTCTCCAAGAAATCTCTCACCGTCCTTCAACTCTCTCAACTCGGCAGTGCCATTCGATGGCGAATGGAAATAGGCCGAAGTGTCCGCAAAGACATCGACATAAAAATCTATCTCCTCTCGTGAGGGATACCCGGAGGTCATCCGAAACACATCCGGGAACTCTTCGACCACAGAATCGATCAAAATCGCACCGCAGCCTCAGATTTAACACCCGAACGAGATGGTAGATATACCCTTCGCACCATCTTCCTAGCCTTGAGGTAAGAAATAAACTTACCTCTGGCACGACACCGTGTTCCTCCCACTCAACAACCGGCCTCAGAAACCGAACCGCACTCACTCTCCCCGCAGCTTCATTGGTGTAGCAAGAAGCCAGCCAATCCATACCCACGATCACATCGAATCACCATATCCAACTCTACCAAGCCGGGCAAGGGTCCGACGATCGCATGGTCACTAGACAAACCCTATATACCCGCCGAGCTACCACCGAATCACCCATCGCGTAGCTACCTCGAAAGCGGTCTATGGACTGTGCTCTATCCCTACCCTACTAGCAACAAGCGGAGATATATAGACGAGTAGAACCCGATCTATCAAGGCATACACGCCACAACATGAACTGAGAAAGTACTGCGGACGACATCAAAGCGAGGCCTCCCGGTCCCGCTACCGACAAGGCATATATGCGCTCGAGGATCGCTAGAATCGACCGCGCCACGCACTGCTGGCCCACGAGTACTTCGCCTCGCGGCGAGTAATCAGAGGAGATGGAAGACCGGCGAAAGAACTCGTAGTCGACCTACCTCAGACGCTCTTGGCCTGACAGCTCGCAAAGTGACTCGGCCGCAATCAAACAAACTCCCGAGTAGTACCACAATTCCCGTGAATGGGATATACCGATCGGCCACACCGGCGGGGTGGTCCCGATCGTTAGCACCTCGCTACCCGACGCCGGTCCTGGGCCCCGTCCGCCGAATACCTCGGGCCGCCCCGAGGACGGTAGAGTGCTCAGCCGGCCGGCGCACCCAGATCGCCGCCGATGCCGCCCACCCCGAGCAGCTACCAAAGACTCGCTGCCCCGCCTTCTCGCTGCTGTCACAACCCGCCGACTTACGCCTCGCATCCAAGCGCATGAGCTCGCATACGGTAATGTCCATGCTCGTCAAGAGCCACACCCGCACAAGACTCGCCATATAATCATCTAGCCCGCGACGTAGCGGTACCGCCCTCCATATTCGCACCAACGCAGGGACATATCGAGCCAATGAATCGAACTCAACGCTGTACTCCTAATCGCGGCGCCTCTGCCTCAAAGAATAAAAATCTGTTTACCGCGCCCTCCTCATCCGCGGAGGCAGAAGAGTGAGAAAGCCTCCAGAACTCATCCCAAGTAGCCGGGACGCGCGTTTCCCGATAACTCCCACGAATCAAACTAATCGATCGCGTTATCACGCAGCCTACGTGGAACCAAGATCACTGACTCGGTCTCCAAGCTCGATCACTGCACGATCCTCTCAGAATCGACGGATGAACTCCCGTGGATCATTCTCGTGCCTCACCAGAACTCGCGGCTACAACTCGTAAAATCTCGTGAGCCTCAAACTATCCGATCTCGGTGAACCACGTGTATCTGAATCGAATCGCCGTGATCCAAATTATCTCTCACGTTCGCCACGATCCCGCCAGAATCGGGCCATCTCTCTCAGAATTCCATCTCATCTCGCTTCCAGCGGACCGAGGTGCAGTATCGGGTCTCATCACCATCGCCGCGCCCTAAACCTCGCTGGGTCGGCGGCGCTGGAACTCGCGCCTCTGTATAGATCGGGCTCGAGCCCTCGTGACTCTTGTCCTACTAGCAGCCTCGCCGCCTTGCCCTTCTGGGCCCGGGTTGCCTTACGTGGAGGCATAACTGTTAAAGAAAGGAAATACGTTAGAGGGGTCCGACTTATAACACAACTCTAAGGCACGATCTCAGAGTGAGAAGAATGGAAACCAATCCTAAATATCATATAGCCTCCTGATTATTGGTGTGGTGCACAACATACCGAGGATTAACTGCTCTGATACCACTTTTGTCACGAACCGTTCCGGGGCTAGTGACTGGTGCCTTACCCGGGCACCCAAGTAGTCATACATCAGAGAAAATCAGCGGAATATAAAAACAAGACATGAAACAATGTAAATTGAGACACGCTTTATTCGAGAAAGTCGCTTTCGCATATATATATAAATCAAAATCGCGCTATATCCCAATCCGCATAACAGACTACGCACTTCTAAGGAAGTAAACAACTATGGCGGGTCCCCGCCATACCGAATGTACATATATCTACAACATCGTGAGAACCATACCAAAAGTCGAGCCTCCGAAGACGGAGCTCCCGACACCAAAGCAAAAGATCCTAAGAATGCGATCTAGCACTCGCTTCCTTACTCGCGGCATGAACGCAGCCCCCGGCGAGGTCAAGATAACATGTACCAAGTATGTGAAATCAGAAAGTACTTAAATGAAATCATATCATTTTAAAACCAATTTTACAAATATGTATTTAAACAACCAATGTAACCGCACATAGCGCCACATCACAAACAAGAGTAATAATAGTAAATCAGAATGTGTCTTTTCTAGGTCGCGAATGATCGGGCAAGGCTAATCGCCCATAGTATCATTACGCATGCCTAATCCTCGACTCGTAGTCCGCATAGCCACCTAGCCCGCATTGAGGTATTCCCGCATCGAGGTAGCTACTCTTCGCATCGCCCCGACTCGAGTCCGCATGGCCACATAGACCGCATGGCCACATGGACCGCACACTAACTCGAACTCGTAGCCCGCATAGTCCCTCGACCCGCACGAGGTATTCTCAATCATAGTCCTGCATCGCTCGAGGTATACCCCGTGACGGAGGCAGCTTAACCCCTGTGATATCATGTCAAGAGGTGAGTGATGTAATACTAGCATAACGGCTTATCGTTAAACAACATAAGCACAAATAAGAACAACCTCTTTACACAAACGCTACAAGATACTAACACACATAGCATCACAATATGTCTACTCAACAAACCATCTCACCGCACTTTCCGTAAATCAAGACAAGTCTTTATAAACACATAAGTAAACTGCCTTTTATCTTTCTTAAGTCGTTATACCTAACTTCCCATAAAGCTAGTATAACTCTTAAGCTTTTGTTTAAAAACCAAGCATTTCTTCTTTCAAAATGATTCATAATTCTTTTGAAATACTTCAAGATTCTTGTTATTTAGACTCAAGTCAAAAGATGTCAAGTAAAACCATGTTCGCTAACACACGACGCCTACCGTACTATATATATACTTTAAAATATCATGCTCGCGAGGATAGGAAGAATCACATACCTTCTCTACGAAATCCACCGCCAAGTCGAATATGTCGCCAAGCAGAGTATCAACCTATAATAGTCAAATACGCCTATCAACGCCTAGACTACTCGTAGGGTAATCTAAGCAGAGGGTTCTCTATTCTACTTAAAATCGGGCAGCACTTCCCTACCCTAAACTATACAAGCTCATCAGAATACAAATTCCATGTAAGTACATTTCAATCTTCTTTAATTCTTCCGATGCGATTAGCTCAATTCTCTCTTTAATACCATCCTTCTATAAGTCTTATACTTAGTTCTATACTTCTACAAAGATGTAATCTCTATTTACAATAGAAGGATAAGATATTTACCCTGTAAGCCCAAAATTATCCAAGTTATAAGCTCCATCCCGAGCAAGGTTTAGCTCCTAATCTGAACGCTCCAATCCGCCTCCAAGAAACCCTTAGAAGTTTCTACACAACTTCTACTTTCTACTTCAACCAACTATGAAGTTTCTCTTTAGGTTTCATGTAGTGACTAAAGGAATATAAGGTAGTATTTCGACTCTACGCAGAGGTAACTTTGGAAATACTATATGGATTCGCTAAGGTATTTTTGGGGATAGTAACAATACTTGGAGAGTATTTTCTACCAAGGGTAGCTTTACCGAGACTACTAGGAAAGGGAGGGGGAAAGGGTGTTTCGCTAAGCTCTACACAAGAGTGGGAGGCTTGACGAGAGCTTCTCTCAAAGTGGGGAAAGTTCGAGACTTGAAGATGATTTGTGGATGAAGAAATCTTCAACCTGGGGGTATTTATAGGGCTTTCAAGGGCCAAGATGAAGGCAAGTGGAGGGCAAGTGGAGGGTGGGGATTTGCACAAGTGCACCCTATCCCTACTCCACAAATCACTCACAAACATTGACCCTTGGTTTAGGCCTCAAATTCATGCCAACCGTGCCCTCTTTGCCGTCCACTTGAGGGTGACAAGTGTCACCCTCTCGTTGGTCCAAAATATTTCATCTCTCGGAAAAATCCACAAAAATTATAAATGACATAGCCGTAATTTTCCCTACGAAAGTTTTGGAAAACGTTTCGTCGGAAAACAATTTGTTTTGTGGGTTGTGCACAAATTTTCGTCCTTATGCCTACTTTAAGGCTTAAACTTTTGTACGTATGCCCTTACGTACATACTCTGGAAATACGGGGGCATAACGACTCTTACCAACATCCCCCATAAGACTTGGTAAGAACTTAGGATAACTTAGACATAACCTTTACATAGAGTAAATCACATTTATACCTCTTAACTTCTAAGAGTAGAAGGGAACATGAAATAATACCACATGTATATCTATACATAGAATCATGCCAAAGGGAGGAAGAGGTTCACATACCTCGCGACGATTATCGACAAATAACAAAATGCTCCAAAGTACTTCAACCTTGATAGCTATTCCATCCTTCAAGTAGAATATGCTATACTTAGTACTTCAACCTATAATGACCATAATACGTCCATTAACCTCTAGCTTCGAACGTAGAATATTCTAAGTGCAAAGTCACTAAATTCTATGGAAAATCGGACAACACTTCCTTTGTTTCTACATACTTTGCCACCTTTTTCAAGGCCAAATTCAATAACCAAACACGCCACATTTAAGGCTCAACAATGTAGTTAACACAGGGATTACACACCTAACAGATGTGTAAAATTCACTTCACAATTGATACTAAACTAGTTCCATATTTAAAGCCATTCTCGCTAAACATATATAACAACACAAAGTCCTTTCCAATTCTTTAATCCAAATTCTTAGGTCTAACATGTTATATAGTCATAAACAACTTCAACAACTATAATTCCTTCTTTATATAACATGTGATGACTTAAACTAATAATCAACTTGAATTGTAATCTTAAGGGTTAAATATGCTACTTTTCGGATTAGGGTTCCAATAGCCAATACACTTATCAAACTTCATACTAAATATCTCATGCTTGCTAATATCCATAACTACAATGATAAGTAATCTTTAATTGCTAAAACGGCAAGATTTATACCTTTACAAGCCCTTAAAATTTCCAAGATTCAAAGTCGCTCCTTAGCAATTCTTAGCTCCTTTTCTTATGTTCCAATCCGCTCCAAGCACTCCTTAAGCTCATGAAGAACCTCTTCAAGTTCCATCTTCAAAGTGAAGAACACCTTAGGTTTCGCCATGACTAACGTGAAAACGCTTTTCCCAAATCTTTATATCGAGATATCCTTACAATACCCCTAGGAACCTCAAGTTAAAGTCTTGTGAATTATGGACAACAATTGGAAATTTTTATGTGGAAACGGCCTTAAAGCCGAGAGCCCTCAATGTTGCTCAAGTTCTCTAATTTTTTCTAAGTGTTGGAAGACAAGTCTTGCTACTAGTGTGCTTATATAATACATCGGAGGTCTAGATTATAACACTTGTTAAGTTTCGAGGAAAAGATCGCCAAGCTACTCGACTTAGTCAACAATATCAAGCTCTTATTTAGCAAGACTCGATCATCTATACATTGGTCAAATGACCATTTCACCCTTGCAATTTTCGCCCAAGACCATCAGGAAGGTGGCACGTGTCGCCTCACATTCGGCCCATAAAATTCAGAACCTCATGGCCCCACAAAACGAAATTCTGTGGGCCCCACATGACCAAATCAAGAAAATAAATTTCCATAATGATAATACATTCCATAATCCTCAATTAATGCATTTTGAGAATCTAATTCTCCTCAACGAACATTTTTCCTTTCCGACGCTCTAAGATTTTCCGCTTAAAACAATTCTTCCTTTCGTAATTTCAAGTCTTGTGTTCCTTACGCACATCTCTCTTAAACATATCCCCGACTTACTGGTGTAACATGCCTCTATCGCACGATCTCAGAGTGAGAAGAATGGAAACTAATCCTAAATGTCCCGCACTCGACATAGACGTGGTGCACAACACACCGATAATCAAGACTTACTAGACACTGGCCTCAGACACTTTTCGAGGACTAATCGCTCGATACCACTTTTGTCACGACCACCCGCTCGCGATCGTGCCCTACTCCGCACCCTTACAGGTAAACATCAGAGAATAGTAGCGGAACATACATACATAAACTTAACAAGAATTAAATAATAACTTAGCCGATATGGCTACCTACCTGGATACATATAAACATGTAAAACCAAAAGCAGTTACCTCTTTTTTTTTTCAAAGTGACCCACAAGATATGACTACGCACTTAAGAATTTCTCGACATAACCATCAGGACGACAGTACACGCCATACCCCGAATGTATACAAAACTACAACCTCGTGGAACCGCACTAAAAGACAAAGCCTCCGAGAAACGGAGCTTTCAAGAACCGAACAGGATCCTAAAAGTGCGGATCGCCAGCTATGTACCTCAACTCGCGCAGATGAACGCACTCAAGCGAGGTCAAGACGAAATATGTACCAAGTATGTGAAATCAAAATATCAGAATGAAATCATAACCGCTCATATAAAGCCGAGACATATATGATAACCGTAAAAAAAGATAATCGCGGCCTTGCTGAATTGAAAGTAATGAAAGTCAGTTTTTACCTTGTACAGACTATTTCAACAAATGAACAATAGTCACACCAGGGCTATGGACACAAGCACTCAAATATCATCACATAGTCCAGTAAGGGTCTCAAGCCCACAAATATCAAAGCATGCCCGTGGAATCTGTTATACCCCGTATTTCCAGAGTATGTACGTGGAGACGTACGTACGAAAATTTGAGACTTAAAGTTTGGCATAGGTTCGAAATTTGTGCACAACACCCGATTAGAGTCGTTTTTCGACGCAACGCTTTACGTAGCTTCGTAGGGAAAATTCCGACTATGTCGCTTTGTATTTTTATGGATTTTTCCGAGCGGAACATTTTTGGGTTAACGAGAGGTGACACTTGTCACCTCAAGCCGACGCCTTAGGCTTGGCCTCGCCGATCGTGCCATGTTTTGTGCAATGTTTTGTGCAATGTTTTGTGGCTTGTTTTGTGAGTAGTGACTAGGCACTTGGGCACATCTTGGCCTTACACTTGCCTTGCACATGGCTTAATCTCGCCATTGGTTGGCTTTTGGTTTTCCTATAAATACCCCTTAGTGATTAACTTATTCATCCACTCCTCACTTTGTCTAAGCCTTGAAAACTCTCCTCCCCTCTCGAGTTGTTCTCGCCCCAAGCCTTCCCTCCCCTTTGAGTGGCCTTATGGCCGAGAGCTTCCTCCCCTTAGTAGTGCTGGTATGGTACCCCTAGCCTAGTTGTTTCGTATAATACACCCTCGTGGTAGAAGTATTCTACAAGTATTGCTATAATGCCCAAAAATACCTTAGCCTTTACCTTGTAGTATTCCAAAAGTTACCTCTATACGTAGAGTCTAAATACTACCTTTGTCCTTTTAGTCTCAAACCAAAACCCTAAGGAAATCTTCATACTTGGTTGAAGTATTTAAGCAGGTTGGTTAGAACTTCTAAGGGTTGTTTGGAGCGGATCGAGCGCACTGAGTCGAGCTAAACCTTGCTCAGATCGACTTTTATCTCTGATAATTTTGGGCTTATCGAGGTAAATAATCTTGTCCTTATTGTAATTGGAAATTACATGTCAGAGGATTATATAGTGAAGTATACTATATATAGAATCAATATAGCCATTTAAGCAATGTCTTTTGACTTAAGCCCAATATATATAAAGAAGAGAATCAATCAGAATTACATAGATCAGACATGAGACTTGTGGTATTATCAGATAGTAGAATTGTATACGCCCGATTAGATTTATAAACCCTCGTTGGCTTGCAGCTACTGATAGAGTGAGGAGATTTACGCCATGGGTGGGGGAGTCGCCAATTTTTGTAGAATGGAACCGCAAGTTAGAAGTTAATAGACGCTTGTGGCCTTATAGGTGGGAGTACTACGAGAGCGATTCTACTTGAAGAGTGGAAACGGCCAGCCGTTACAAGATCGCGAGAGTTTTTCTTATCACGATACTCGCCGCGAGGTATGCGAACCTCTTCCTATCCTTCTAGCATGATGCTTTGTAAACTATGTAGTACTGCAGACGCATACGTGTTAAATGAGTTGGTTGGTTTAAAACATGCGGTGTTATAATAGCTTTATGGGAAGTTAGTTATAACGACTTACGAGGTAAAAGATCGTTTATCGATCATAGGTTAAGAGACTTGATCTTGAAAGATAAGAGACTTAACTTGTTTTACTTGGTTATGAACATTTTGTTAAATGTGTTGTGAAACCTCATTCGCGAGTAATGAGTACTTGGTTTTAAAAAGAATAATGTTTTATTGATTTTAAATGAGAATAAGTGTCGAACAAACCACAACAAATACTTAATAAAGGAAAGTGTATCGACAAATAACTAATTGTTATTAAAACCAGAGAAACCTCCATCCGCATGTAAGCTAAGATAAGACAAAATTGTATTACATTTCCTAGATCATGGTCATTGTGAATAAGATTGTTGTAAACAAGAATAAACTACCACGATAAGACTTATGTTACTCAATTGTTTTAAAAGAGATTAAAACTATGAGTTATGAAACCTTTTAAAATAAGAAACCTGAGCATTTGAAATTAGCAAACTTCAACGCTTGGAAAATAATGTTGTTACTCGATTTTACAAAGTGGAAGTATTTTGGTTTACTTAAAAGATAGTCACTCTATACTACTGTATTATGTTACTTTTGTGAAAGGAATGGATCTCTTAAAGAGGATTTTAATGCACGTAGTACTTTAGGTTAAAACCCGACTTTGATATAAAATGGAAGTACCTCGAGTCAGGTGTAACTTGCTTATGCTCGTTGTTGTGTAACTCGCCATGCTTGTCGTGATAGCCTTTGTTGTGCAAGTTGTTGATATCGTGTGACTTCTGGAAGGAGCCGATCTTTTATAAAAGTCTAGAATTATGGTAATTTGCTCGAGCTTGTTTGTGATAGCCTGGTCAGGCGGTATATTGTTGTTGATGTCACATGGACATGTCTACACCGATGCAGACCCGGCACGTGGCTACGCGGGTTGACACCGATATATTGTTATTGTGGTTACATGGACACGCCTACACCGATGCATAATTCCGGGGCGCGCTACGCGCGGTTAATCACCCAAGATATTGCTGATAACGCCACTGGACGGCCTACACCGGCGCACTCGGCACGCGCCACGAGGCATTGTTATTATTGTTGCACGCCACACGGACGTGTCACACCGGCGCACTCCGGCACGCGCTGGGGCATTGTTATTAGTGTCGCATCACGACACGTCTACACCGGCGCAGCATTCCGGCACGCGACCATAATGCGAACACGATTGATGCCGCGGGCGCGAGACCCATAGTTATATTTGAGTGATGACTTGAGGCGCGAGTCCCCGACTTGACATGATCGCTTATGTCGTGAATCGTAGTTTTGTTATCATACATGCCTCTTGTTTTTATATAGACCGTTATGATTTCATTTACGCATTTTTGCGCACATACTGTACTGTTGATCGACCTCCTCGGCTGCGCTCATGCCGCAGTAGAGTACATCGGTAGTGATCCTCGCCATGATCACGTCAACAGATTGGGAAGCTCCGCTCCGAGGCTTATTCTTTGGCATGTGTTCTCGAGTCAGGTTCTTGTACATCTGTGGTACGGCGGCCCCGTCCGCCACGGTTGTTGTAAATCTTAGAGGTCTGTAGTATCGCTGCAAGTGTGGTTGTAAAAAGGATTAAACTGCTCGGTTTTACGATATATACGTAAGGCAATCGCTTTTGGTTGGCCTGCTTTATGATCATATATCTTGTTTCATGTTTATGTTTTATTTTCCGCTGGTTTTCTCGATGTTGTATCACCAGGTGCCCGGTAAGGCACTACCACGCCCGGATCGCCGCGACAAAAGTGGTATCGTAACGCTTAAATCCTCAAGGTGTCTACATCGCGTCTAGTAGAGTTCGACATCGGCGTGTTGTGCACCACATCTATAATCGTGAGGCTATAGGACATTTAGGATTGGTTTCCATTCTTCTCATTCCGAGATCGCGCCTTAGAGCTATGTTGTAGTCGACCCTCCGACGATCTCGCTTTTACCGCTTATGCCTCCGCAAGTGCAACCAGAGCCTGGGGCAAGACAGCCGAGAGGCCGCTAGTGAGATACAGAGGAGTACGAGGCGCGCCGGTGCTCGAGATTATGCTTCAGACGGCTGGTTTTGCGACGCCGCCAATTTCAAAGAGTTTAGAGCCGCAGCTGGTCGCCGAGACCACCAGACTGAGCCTCCACCCCACACCGGAGCGTATGACGGGTACAAGGAGATGGTCGCCCACGCCGTGGTCGTGGCCGATATGAGGATAGGCCGACGCAGCAGCCTGGGGCCCAAAGAGCACCAGCCGTACACCCGAGCAGATAGTTCGAGGCTACGGACTTTCGAGTCAGAGCCCGCCAGAGTTTTACGGGTCGAGGCCCGAGGATGATCCGCAGGAGTTCATCCGGCGCCACAATGGTCATGAGAGTGATCAAGGCTTCGAGACCGAGCCGCTGGTCTTAGGTTCGCATCGGCCGCGTGATACCGCGCCGATCGTTTGATTCGCGAGTTGTCCGGAGAGCACGCGCTCAAAGAAGATGGACGAGTTCTCGAGGCATTCCTCACTCACTTACCTCCGCATGAGGAGGGCACGCCGACGATTTATGATGCCGAGACAGAGCGGGCGACGGCTCGGGAGTACAACGTGGAGTTTGACTCGTGCCTCGGTGACGTCCCCGCTTTAGTGGCAACCACGGAGGATAGAGTGCACCACCACGCCACCGCTAGATGATTACTGACAGAGGCTTGTTCGAGTGTAGCTCTTCACCGCACGACATTGCCCGCACGCAGCTCACGCACCAGATGCGAGGCACGAGAGGTCGACTGAACGACCAAGATCGCCAAGAGGCGTAACAACAGGTCCTTTGGGACTTTCGAGGCGGACCGCCTCAAGAAGATACTAGTTTTGTACCTCCGCCAAGGCAGAGTGGTCCTCCACAACCTTCGTGAGCATCCAGAGTATTCGGAGCAGTCGTGGCTCGCGGTCTGTGTTTCGCGGAAGTGGCGTTGGCGGGACGCGTCACCCTACCTCTGTGGTCGATGCGTAGACCGCATTTCGGGAGTGTCGTGGTGCCAAGGGAGCTTGTTACTTTTATGACAGCAGGCCATTTTGCGAGGAACCGTCCACTGGTAGCACTGATGTTACGACTCACCTTCAGATCGCTGGTTCGTTCATCACCTTCACTAATGCACACGCAGGCGTGATCGTGATTAGAAAGCCAGAGACAGTATATCCTTAACTCTCTAGAGTTTTGTACGCTGATGTGTTTAGTGTTATGTTCGGTAGCTTTGTGCTAAAATGTGATTTAGAACCCGTTAGTGTAGAAGAGTAAGCCCGGGCGTGGTAAGTGTGAACCTTAGACTATTTCACGATCGAGACCTTAGAGGTGTCGCCTTGTGTAAAAGATTTATTTTATGTTTGACCTTATCGGTAATGAGTATACGCGAGTTATCGCGGGAATTCTCGTCAGGTATAATGGAAGTAGTAGCTTATGATGTAAATTAGTAAGATTGTTCCGCTCGGCGAGCAAGTATCGGGCGCGATCGCTGGTCGGGCCGATGGTCGCCGCGTCATTCACCCGCAGCCAGCGGGTCATCGGTGGTCCCGCCAGTGGTAGGTCACGAGGATGCTAGGCCCCGCTTTAGTTGACCATCTTATGAGTTCGTGGTTACGTTCGACCGTAGCGGTTCGTGAAGGCCGGAATGGCCTTAAAGAAGATCGAGGTTAGTAAGATGACCAAGTTCGAGGTAGTGACTACGCTTTGAGAATCAAGCGGCGATGACCGGCGATGGCACGCCCCGAGTGACACTAGAACCTCGTGGATCGCATGCGCCGGCACCATTTGTCGGGTCGCCGAGTGACACTAGAACCTCGCGCAGTGACAAAAGTGGTATCGCACGCACGAGTAAGGCGAAGCGGAACGTGGTGTTATTTTCGTGGCTGCCGTGGCGCTGGCAACTTGTTAGAGGAACTTCATCGATATCCGCTTGAGAAGGAACATTCGGGACGAATGTTTCACGAGGAGAATGTTATACCTCAGATTTCCGCAGTATGTACGCGGAGACGCACGCATTTAAAATTTGAGACTTAAAGTTTGGCATAGGTTTGAAATTTGTGCACAACACCCGACAGAGTCGCTGACTAAACGCTTTACGTAGCTTGCGTAGGGAAAATTCCGCTATGTCGCTTTTGTATTTTTATGGATTTTTCCGAGCGGAACATTTTCGTTAACGAGAGGGTGACACTTGTCACCCTCGTGGACGCCTTAGGGCGGCTTGGCCTTCGCCGATTGGTGCCATGTTTTGTGCAATGTTTTGTGCAATGTTTTGTGGCTTGTTTTGTGGAGTAGTGACTAGGGCACTTGGGCACATCTTGGCCTTACACTTCCTCGCACATGGCTTAATCTCGCCATTGGTTCGCTTTTGGTTTTCCTATAAATACTTCTTAGTGATGAACTTATTCATCCACTCCTCACTTTGTCTAAGCCTTGAAAACTCTCCCTCCCCTCGAGTTGTTCTCGCCCCAAGCCTTCCTCCCCTTTGAGTGGCCTTCAGGCCGCAGCTTCCTCCCCTTAGTAGTGTCGCCGAGGTTACCCCCTAGCCTAGTTGTTTCAGATAATACACCCCCTCAGGGTAGAAGTATTCTCCAAGTATTGTTATAATGCCCAAAATACCTTAGCCTTTACCTTGTAGTATTCCAAAAGTTACCTCTATACGCAGAGCCCTAAATACTACCTTTGTCCTTTTAGTCTCAAACCGAAACCCTAAGGAAATCTTCATAGTTGGTCAAGATTTAAGCAGGTTGGTTAGAACTTCTAAGGGTTGTTTGGAGCGGATCGAGCGCACTGAGTCGAGCTAAACCTCGCTCAGATCGACTTTTATCTCGGATAATTTTGGGCTTATCGAGGTAAATAATCTTGTCCCTTATTGTAATTGGAAATTACATGTTGTAGGATTATATAGTTCAAGTATACTATATATAGAATCGAATATAGCTTTCAGCAATGTCTTTTGACTTAAGCCCTAATATATATAAAGAAGAATCGAATCAGAATTACATAGATCGTATTACAGAGACTTGTGGTATTATCAGATAGTAGAATTGTATACGCCCTAGATGATAAACCCTCGGCTGGCTTCGCACTACCGATAGAGGAGAGATTTACGCCACATGTGTGGGGTGCCAATTTTCAGAATGTGGAACCGCGCTAGAAGTTAATAGACGCGTGGCCTTATGTGAGTACTACGAGCAGCGATTCTACTAAGAGTGGAAACGGCCAGCCGTTACAAGATCGCGAGCGCTTTGCTTATCGTCGATACTCGCCGCGAGGTACGCGAACCTCTTCCTATCCTTCTAGCACGATGCTTTGTAAACTATGTAGTACGGTAGACGATACGTGTTAAATGAGTTGGTTGGTTTAAAACATAGGTGTTATAATAGCTTTATGGGAAGTTAGTTATAACGACTCTACGAGGTAAAAGATTGGTTTATTGATCATAGAAGTTAAGAGACTTGATCTTGAAAGATAAGAGACTTAACTTGTTTTACTTCGTTATTAACATTTTGTTAAATGTGTTGTGAAACCTCATTCGCGAGTAATGAGTACTGGTTTTAAAAAGAATAATGTTTTATTGATTTAAACGGGAATAAGTGTTTAACAAACCACAAAGCCAGCTTAATAAAGGAAAGTGTATCGACAAATAACTAATTGTTATTAAAACCAAGAGAAACCTCCATCCGCATGTAAGCTAAGATAAGACAAAATTGTATTACATTTCCTAGATCATGGTCAGAATAAGATTGTTGTAAACAAGAATAAACTACCACGACAAGACTTATGTTACTCAATTGTTTTAAAAGAGATTAAAACTATGAGTTATGAAACCTTTTAAAATAAGAACCTGAGCATTTGAAATTAGGCAAACTTGAACGCTTGGAAAATAATGTTGTTACTGATTTTACAAAGGGAAGTATTTTGGTTTATTTAAAAGATAGTCACCTATACTACGTATTATGTGACTTTTGTGAAAGGAATGGATCTCTTAAAGAGGATTTTAATGCACGTAGTACTTTAGGTTAAAACCCTGACTTTGATATAAAATGGAAGTACCTTGAGTCAGGTGTAACTCGCCTATGCTCATGTCAGGTAACTCGCCTACGCTTGTGGATAGCCTTTGTCGTGCGTTGTTGATATCGTGACTTCGGGAAGGAGTGGTTCTTTTATAAAAGTCTAGAATTATGGTAATTTGCTTGAGCTTGTTGCGATAGCTTGTGCGGTATATTGTTGTTGATGTCACATGGACATGTCTACACCGATGCAGACTCCGGCACGTACGCGCAGGTTGACACCGATATATTGTTATTGTGGTTACATGGACATGCCTACACCGGCGCACTCGGGGCGCGCATGCGCGGGTTAATCACCCAAGATATTGTTGATAATGTCACTGGACGTGTCTACACCGGCGCACTCCGGCACGCGCCGGGCATTGTTATTATTGCACGCCACACGGACGGTCTACACCGGCGCAATTCCGGCACGGGCTACGGGCATTGTTATTAGTGTCGCATCATGGACATGTCTACACCGATGCACTCCGGCACGCGCCATAATGCGAACACGATTGATGCTGGCGCGAGACCCATAGTTATATTTGAGCGATGACTGGTGGCGTGAGTCCCCGACTTGACATGATCGCTTATGTTGTGAATCGTAGTTTTGTTATCATACATGTCTCCTGCTTTTATATAGATCGTTATGATTTCATTTACGCATTTTTACGCCACACACTTGGTACCGTTGCATCGACCTCCGTGGCCGCGCTCATGCCGCAGTAGAGTACATCGAAGTGATCCTCGCCATAGGATCAGCCAACAGATTGGAAGCTCCGCTTCTTCTCCGAGGCTTATTCTTTGCATGTGTTCCCCGAGTTGTGTTCTTGTACATTCGTGGGTATGGCGGCCCTCGCCCCGCCATGGTTGTTGTAAATCTTAGGTCTCAGTAATCGCTGCAAGGTGGTTGTAAAAAGGATTAAACTGCTTCGGTTTTATGTATATATACGTAAGGCAAATCGCTTTTGGCTGGCCTGCTTTATGATCATATATCTTGTTTCATGTTTATGTTTTATTTTCCGCCGTTTTCTCGATGTCAGATCACTAGTGCGCCGGTAAGGCACCACCACGGCCCGGATCGTTGTGACAGAATCCCATCACCGCCGACAACCATAAGTGTAAAATATAACCACGTGACACGCCTGCAGTATCCCACCTCATCGCTTCGCATACATATACAATAAATATATATGTATATCTCCTGCCCGTGGAATCCCACATCACTGCCGACAGCCATAAATGTAACATACAACCATGTGACGCACTGCAGTATCCCACCTCACTGTCACAGACACACAATACAATATATATATATATATATATATATATATATATATATATATATATCTCATGCCCATAATCCTCATCTCGGTACATGACTTCATGGAGAGCTAATCCATGGGTAATAATCGATATAATATGGTCGCATGCCCTAATCCTCATCGTATAAGCATGGCCATAGGTAATAATCGTGATATAACATGCCCGTGGAATCCTCATCTCGGTACATGTCTTCACGAGCTAGTCCACGGAGTAATAGTCGCATAACATGGTCGCATGCCCCTAATCCCTAATCGATAAGCATGGCCCGTAATAAAACAACCGAATCTAACCCGCCTCCTGGTCGCATGCCCCGGAATCCCTCATCGTATAAGCATGTCCAAGGAGTAATAAGAACAATCCGAGAATCTAACCCGCATCCTGGTCGCATGCCCCGGAATCCCACATCGTATAAGCATGTTCAAGGATCAATCACAATGGAAGCATACCCGTGAAAGCCTCTGTCACTGTCGGTACGTCCAAGTAAATTCACAACAAGACAGTCGACCCTCCAACTGAGAGTCACGGTAGCATAAACATATAATACTTGCACTCAAGGCTATCACAAGCAAGCATAGGCAAGTTCATAAAATCTTTAGACTTTCATGTTATATACTCAAGGCACTTTTCGTTTTACATGAAACAAATCCGGGAATTTAACCCTAAGTACTACATACTTCCATTCTTTTCAAAAGATTCATTTTCATATAAAACCCCAAGATATTAACACCCGTAGTATCAAGGCTTGCTTACATTTCACATAAGTCACTTACACTTTTAGAAATACATTTCTCGGCTTCTAAATCAAGTGACCCTTACTTTAAAACATTAAACAAGTGATACCTTTAAATCAAATTGCCCTTCCTTATTTCAAGTTATTTCTTTGTTTACCTATTTAGAGAAAACCATTCTCTTAACCTTCCATAAAGCCGTTATAACCAACTTCCCATAAAGCCGTTATAACCATTTATGGTTTTAGACAAATTCATTTCTTTTATAACCAAGAGACTTATACTTTTAAAACCAAGTATCATATACTTTCAAATCATTTTTCTTAACTTTCAAAATACTTCAAGTCTCTTATCTTTAGAAATCAAGTTTCTTAACTTTATGTCTCAAGTAACTTACACCTTTTAAAAACAAGTTACTTCCCTTAAATCACGTCATTTCTTCCTTTAAGAATCAAGTTTTATTACTTGAAAATAAAGTCTCTCAACCCTTTAAGAGTTTAAGGTTCATAATCTTAAAACTTCATAATGTAAACTCTTTTAAATTAAGTACATATACTTTACGCGTTGTGAATAGGTTATACTCGTTTATAACGATCTTATTAAAGCAAATCATGATCTAGAAAATGTAATACAATTTTGTCTTATCTTAGTTTCTATGCAGATGGAGAATTCTACTCATTTTAATATAATCAATTGTCATTACATTTTCCTTTATTAACGCTGCAATGGCTTGTTCGATACTTATTCTCATTCGTGTTGTAAATTAGCCAAGCCAACTTGGCTCCAAATACCTCCTAACGACTCTTACCAACATCCCCCCATAAGACTTGGTAAGAACTTAGGATAACTTAGACATAACCTTTACATAGAGTAAATCACATACATACCTCTTAACTTCTAAGAGTATAAGGGAACATGAAATAATACCACATGTATATCCATACATAGAATCATGCCAAAGGGAGGAAGAGGTTCACATACCTCGCGACGATTATCGAAAAATAGCAAAATGCTCCAAAGTACTTCAACCTTGATAGCTATTCCATCCTTCAAGTAGAATATGCTATACTTAGTACTTCAACCTATAATGACCATAATACGTCCATTAACCTCTAGCTTCGAACGTAGAATATTCGAAGTGCAAAGTCACTAAATTCTATGGAAAATCGGACAGCACTTCCTTTGTTTCTACATACTTTGCCACCTTTTTCAAGGCCGAATTGAATAACCAAACATGCCACATTTAAGGCTCAACAATGTAGTTAACAATAGGGGATTACACACCTAACAGGATGTGTAAAATTCCGCCCCACAATTGATACGAAACTAGTTCCATATTTAAAGCCATTCTCGGCTAAACATATATAACAACACAAAGTCCTTTTCCAATTCTTTTAATCCAAATTCTTAGGTCTAATATGTTATATAGTCATAAACAACTTCAACAACTATAATTCCTACTTTATATAACATGTGATGACATAAACTAATAATCAACTTGAATTGTAATCTTAAGGGTTAAATATGCTAGTTTTCAGATTAGGGTTCCAATAGCCAATACACTTATCAAACTTCATACTAAATATCTCATGCATGCTAATATCCATAACTACAATGATAAGTAATCTTTAATTGCTAAAACGGCAAGATTTATACCTTTACAAGCCCTTAAAATTTCCAAGATTCAAAGTCGCTCCTTAGCAATTCTTAGATCTTTTTCTTATGTTCCAATCCACTCCAAACACTCCTTAGAAGCTCATGAAGAACTCCTCTTCAAGTTCCATCTTCAAAGTTGAAGAACACCTTAGGGTTTCGCCTTGCGACTAACGTGAAAATGTCGTTTTTCCGAAATCTTTCTATTGAGATATCCTTACAATACCCCTAGGAACCTTGGGTTAAAGTCTTGTGAATTATGGACAACAATTGTGTCACAACCCGATCTCGGGCCCGCGACTGGTGCCTTACCCCAGGCACCGTGGTGATACAACATCATAGAAAATTAGCGGAAATAAAAACTTACACATGAAACAAGATATACAATGAGAAAATAGGCTAACCAAAACGGTCACCTTTCTGCATATATATAAAAAAGATTAAACCTGAACAGTTACATCCCTTTTACAAACCCTGCCCACAACAGTACTACAGACCTCTAAGAATGTTATAACAACAACGACGGGACAGGGCCCCTGTTATACCCCGTATTTCCAGAGTATGTACGTGAGGACGTACGTAGAAAAGTTTGAGCCTTAAAGTAGGCAATGGCCGAAAATTTTGTTCACAACTACCGAAAAGAATCGTTTTTCGACGAAACATTTTACAAGACTTGCGAAGTGAAAATTTCGGCTATGTCATTTCTAATTTTTGCGGATTTTTCCGAGAGATGAAACATTTTGGACCAACGGGAGGGTGACATGTGTCACCCTCATATTGGGCGTTATTTGGGGCGGCAATTGGGACGATTTGGAGGTCTTGGTTAGGTAGGATATTTTGTGATAGTTGGTGTGGTAGATGGATAAGGTACACATGGGTAAATCCTCACCCTACACTTGCCTACCACTGCTTCGATCTCGCCCTCGTTGTCCTATAAATACCCCTTAGTCAAGATCTTCTTCATCCACAAATTGTTCTAAGTCTTGAAATCCCTCCCCTCTCGAGAGCTTAGCCGAGAGCACCCTCCCCTTTGAGAAGGCCCTCGGCCGAGGGTACACCCTCCCAGTGGCCTCGCCGAGAGTACCCCACCTTGAGTTGTCTCGTAAATACTACCCCCTTGGTAGAAATACTTCCAAGCATAGTTACTATTCCAAAATACTCGCCCATATACCTTGTAGTATTCCAAGGTTACACTTATACTAAAAGCCCATAAATACTATTATACTTCCTTCACTACTAAACGAAACCCTAAGGAAAATCTCCATAGTTGGTTCGAGTATTAAGAAGAAGTTGTAGAACTTCTAAGAGTTATTTGGAGCGGGTTCGAGCACCTTAGTAGAGCTAAAAGTTGCTCAGATCGACATTAAACTTGGATAATTTTGGGCTTACCGAGGTAAATAATCCTATCCTTCTATTGTAATTGGAAATTACATACAGAGTTGTTTAGAAATGAATATAAGATTCATGTAAGAGATTTGAATCGTAATGTATGATATTACGTAAAAGACTTGAACCAAATCACATCGTAAGAGTATTAATGTAGGTTGATAGACCTATATAACCTTTATAGGTTGAATGTTCTCAAGTAAAGCATGTACTACTTGAAAGGTGGACAAGGCTAGCCGTTATAGCCGTGAGCGCTTTGCTAATAATGATAATCGTCGCGAGGTACGTGATTCTTCCTATACTCTCGAGCATGATATTTTAAATATATATAGTACTTGAGACGACGGTGTTAATCGAATAATAATTACGCAATGTCTTTTGACTTAAGCCCTAATAATACTTACGCAATGTCTTTTGACTTAAGCCTAATAATAAGAACTCAAGTATTTCAAAAGAATTATGAATCATTTTTAAAAGAAGAGTAATACTTGGATTTTTAAACAGAAAGCTTAAGAGTTATACTAGCTTTATGGGAAGTTAGGTATAACGACTTAAGAGAAATAAAAAGAATGGTTTATTAATTTTAGAAGTTAAGAGACTTGATCTTAAAAGATAAGAGACTTGACTTAAGTAATTAATATGAGTTTTTGTGTGAAACCTCATTCGTGAGTAATAAGTACATGGTTTGTAAAAGGAATAATGTTTTACTGATTTCGGAAATGAGAATAAGTATCGAACAAACCACAAAGCACTTAATAAAGGGAAATGTATTGACTAATAAAGTATTATTAAACCAAGAGAAAACCTCCATCCGCATGGCTAAGATTTAGACAAAATGATATTTCCTAGATAATGGTCGCTTAAATAAGATTGATTATGAACAAGAATAACCTACTCACATATAAGGCATATGTATCTCAAATTGTTTTAAAGGAGAATTATATCATTGTGATTAAAACTATGAACTACTTAAACCTTTCAAAATGAGAACCGAGCATTTGAAATTAGCAAAGTCAACGCTTGGAAAATAATGTTGTTACTTGATTTACTAAGGGAAGTGTTTTGGTTTACTTAAAAGGATAGTCACTCTATTTTAATACTACTGATATTGTGTGAATTTTGTGAAAAAACGGATCTTTTAAAGAGTTAATGTATGAAGTACTTTGGGGATAAAAACCCGAAATGGTTAACATAAAGTAGAAAGTACCTGTGTGAATAACTTGATTGTGTTGGTTTGTGTTAGCCTTGTAACACTTTCTTGTTGATTTGATAAGAAACATGTTAGATGCTACGCGTGTTAGTATCCGTGACGCTTGTGTAAAGCCGGTTTCCTTGTCAGGCTTATGTTGTTTAACGATAACGTTATGTTATTATATCACATACCCTCGACTTGTTATACCGAGGGCTTGCCACCCTCGACGCGGTCTATATGGCCTACGCGGTCTACGTGACTATGCGGAGCAGGTATGCTCCAAGATTGATCATTCGGTGTTTATCCCGACGCGGATGCCCACGCGGTCCGGTGACTACGCGTCTATCGAGACTACGCGATCGCGAGTCCGTGAGGGTACCGGGTTAGCTACCCTCGACGCGAGGAATACCTCACGCGTCTACGCATGATCGGCGCGGATCATGAGTCCGTGGTTAGGTACGCATAATGATACTACGGGCGATTGGCCTTGCTTCGATCATTCGCGCCTAGAAAAGACTCATACGCTTTATCTACCTTGCTCTTGTTTATGTTGTGGCACTATGTGCGCTTGAACTGTTGTATTTGCAAATGGTTTTAAATACTTTGATTTTACTTCAAGATTTTACGCTTACATACTGTACTTGTAGATCGACTCCTTCGGGGCCGCTTATGCCGCAGTAGAGGTACACCACCGCTGATCCTCGCCTTAGGGTCACAGCATTGGGAAGCTCCGCTTTCTTCGAGGCTTATCACGTATAGTCCCCGTCGCTGTAGGTACTTACATTCGTGGTATGGCGGGCCCCGCCCGCCATTGTTGTCATATCATTCTTAGAGGTCTCAGAACACTCGCTGGGCAGAGTTGTAAAAAAAGGATGTAATCGTTTAGTTGTTATATATATTTATGCCGAAGACAAGTTTTCTCGTATTTAATCGTTACATATTTCATATTATGTCATGTCTTGTTTTATATTCCGACACTGATGATGTCTACTGGGTGCCCGGTAGGCACCAACACGCCCGGTTCGGTCGTGACAAAAGTGGTATCGAGCGCTTAATCCTCTGAAAGTGTCTACAGCATCAGATCTAGTAGAGTCTTGATTATCTGTTTGTGCACCACACCAATAATCGTGAGGCTATAGGATATTTAGGATTGGTTTCATTCTTCTCACTCTAAGATCGCCTTAGAGCCGTGTTATAAGTCGACCTCTAACGCATTTCTTTCCTTACCGCTATGCCTCCGTGTAAGGCAACCCGCCCGTGGCGGCAAGGCAAATGGCGGAGTCGCGAGTCGAGTACGAGGGTTACGAGGGCACGTGCCCAATCATCACCGAGCATGGTGCTTCATTCGGGAGTTCTCGCGACATCGCCACCAAAGAGAGTTTAGCACGGCGGCATCGCCTCATCGCGCCATGACATTTACACCTTCGCCCCACGACCAAGAGCGTAATAGTTTGCAAAGGGACGACCCTATTACTAGCTAAGGATGTAGCTACCAGAGAGTATACGATGTACCGATTTATCACGGGTCTTGATGACTATCTAAAGAAAGATTGTGCAAGAGTAGCTCTTCAGTCAGGCATGGATATTGCCCGCGTACAGGCTTATGCGCAGCACGCCGAGGAACGTAGAGATCGACGGATTAACCAAGATCAGTAGAAGAGGGCCAGAACAACATGGTCCTTTGGTAACTTTCAAGGCGAACCGCCTCAGCAGCAGATTAGATATGGCATCATCCCGGGGAATGTCATCTTTTGTTGATGCTTGTTTTACCTGCGGCCGTCAGGGCCATGTGTCGAAAGGATGTCCTAGTAGGAGGGATGCAGCAGAGGACTCACCACCGCATCACCGCAGATTCAAAGAGTTCAGAGAAGGCGAGTGTTAGCTGAGGAGCCACCCCACCTCTGTGGCCGCTGTGGTAAGTGTCATCGCGGGAGGTCGACTTCTTCGACTTGTTATGCTTACACACAGTAAGGTGATTGTTTGGAACGACAGAGGGTAGTGAAGCAGTAGATACAGGTGTATCCTTAACCCTCTAGAGATTGTATGTGTAATAAGATAAGTATATCTTAAGTGTTATGTTCAGATAACATTGTGTTAATTGTGGTTAGAAACCATGGTTAGTTAGAAAGGTAAGATTGGGGATAAGGGAAAGTGGAGCCTTAGAATGTTATACGCGAGACCTTAGAGTTAAGGCCATCTCGAGTGTAAGATTTATATTTTTTTGTTTGACCTATCTGAGTGCATAGTAAACGTGAGATATGTTTGTGTGATAAGTCCCCGAGTGGTATGAAGTGAAAGAGGGTAGTTGAGCTAAGAAGACCGCTAGGTTTTCGTGACTTGTTTGGGAGATTGTTCCGGATCGGAACAAGAGTTTGGCACGATAATGGGTCGGGTCGAGGACCGACGCGTCAACCTGCGCCTGCTTCGCGCGGGTCGATTGTGGTGGTCCCGCAAGGCGGTGGGGTCACGAGGGTGTTAGGCCCAAGTTTAGTTAACCAACAGACGAAGTTCGTGGTGCATTCGACCGCAGTCGCCGACGAGGTCAACCCATCTTGTCTTTCACCAGACCGCTTACTCTACAGGTTATGCGCGAGATGTTATATCGTAGCGTTGTAAGGTTGCACGAGGTGCCTACTTTCACCTTATGGCAGCAATGAGCCCGCCATACCGCTTCTTTTCTCGAGGTTTTACCAGCAGGTTAGAACTCAAGATTCTGATATCGCCTACGGCCTCAGAGGCAAGTGCAAGTTGACTCGATTGGTTCGATGTTGGCAAAGTTCGATAGTTGGTTCATACTTGTTTCAGGACGGGAGAGGGTGCTTATCCGTAAGAGATTATTGGCAGCTGAGTCACCGTAAGTCGTATGGATGATCGCGACGACACTTAGAGTTCAGTCGACGCTGGTCTTCAAGGTACCACCCTGAAAGCGTGTGACGAGTTTTGGAAAATAGAGGAAACTTAGCCCGAGGTACTTTGGGCCCTTTCGATCATTTGAAGAGTAGGCCAGTCGCTATAGGTTAGCATTGTCGTCCGATTTAGAGGCAAGACGCCTGGCCTTTCATGTTGTTAGTTCGTAAAAGTATCTGAGATCCATCCAGATTTTTTGAAATTGACGCAGAATGTAAATGTGGTGTTATGAGAAAGAGTTCGAGTGTACGAAGCGGTACGACGAGTAAGGGAAGAAGCGAGCATGTGTTAAGAACATGTGTTGATCATTTCGCTTGTAGGCGCGCGCATGAGTATCTTTAGCCCTCAGCGGAGTTTTGCGAGGTTAGAGGTGAATCCTCGGACTCGATGTAAGTATTTGCGCATGTTGTATTGTGGCCGTATGGCATGATTGTTTTCGTAAATATAGCAAAGAAGACTATTCGCGCATGTTTGTTTTGAGAATTGTAAGGAACATTCGACGAATGTTTCATGGGAGGAGAATGTTATACCCGATTTCCAGAGTATGTGTGAGGACGACGAGAAAAGTTTGAGCCTTAAAGCAGGCAATGGCGAAAATTTTGTTCACAACTACCGAAAGAATCGCTTTTCGACTAAACGCTTTACAAGACTTCATGAAGGGAAAATTCCGCTATGTCATTTCTAATTTTATGGATTTTTCCGAGAGATGAAACATTTTGGATCAACGAGGGTGACATGTGTCACCTCATATTGGGCGTTATTTGGGGCGCAATTGGGACGATTTGGAGGTCTTGGTTAGGTATGATATTTTGTGATAGTTGCGTGGTAGATGGATAAGGTACACATGGGTAAATCCTCACCCTACACTTGCCTACCACTTGGCTTGATTCGCCCTCGTTGTCCTATAAATACCCCGAGTCAAGATCTTCTTCATCCACAAATTGTTCTAAGTCTTGAAATTCCCCTCTCGAGAGAGCTCAGCCGAGAGCACCCTCCCCTTTGAGAAGGCCCTGGCCGAGGGTACAACCTCCTAGTGGCCTCGCCGAGAGTACCCCCTACCTTGAGTTGTCTCAGAAAATACTACCCCTTGGTAGAAATACTCTCCAAGCATAGTTACTATTCCAAAATACCTTGGCCCATATACCTTGTAGTATTCCAAGGTTACACTTATACTAAAAGCCCGTAAATACTATTATACTTCCTTCACTACTAAACGAAACCCTAAGGAAAATCTCCATAGTTGGTCGAGTATTAAGAAGAAGTCGTAGAACTTCTAAGGGTTATTTGGAGCGGTCGAGCACCCGAGTCGAGCTAAACGCTGCTCGTGATCGACATTAAACTTGGATAATTTTGGGATTACCGAGGTAAATAATCCTATCCTTCTATTGTAATTGGAAATTACATATCAGAGTTGTTTAGAAATGAATATAAGATTCATAGAAGAGATTTGAACCGTAATAAGGATATTACGTAAAAGACTTGAATCAAATCACATCGTAAGAGTATTAATGTAGGTTGATAGACCTATATAACCTTTATAGTTGAATGTTCTCGCGAGTAGCATGTACTTCTTGAAAGGTGGACAAGGCTAGCCGTTATAGCCGTGAGCGCTTTGCTAATAATCGATAATCGTCGCGAGGTACGTGATTCTTCCTATACTCGAGCATGATATTTTAAATATATATAGTACTAGACGACGCGTGTTAATCGAATAATAATTACGGCAATATCTTTTGACTTAAGCCCTAATAATACTTACTAGCAATGTCTTTGACTTAAGCCCTAATAATAAGAATCTTGAAGTATTTCAAAAGAATTATGAATCATTTTTAAAAGAAGAGTAATACTTGGATTTTTAAACGAAAGCTAAGAGTTATACTAGCTTTTTGGGAAGTTAGGTATACCGACTTAAGAGAGATAAAAATAATGGTTTATTAATTTTAGAAGTTAAGAGACTTGATCTTAAAAGATAAGAGACTTGACTTAAGTAATTAATATGAGTTTTTGTGTGAAACCTCATTCGTGAGTAATAAGTACTTGGTTTGTAAAAGGAATAATGTTTTACCGATTTCGAAATGAGAATAAGTATCGAACAAACCACAACAAATACTTAATAAAGCTAAATGTATTGACTAATAAAGTATTATTAAAACCAAAGAGAAAACATCCATCCGCATGAAGCTAAGATTAGACAAAATGATATTTCCTAGATCATGGCTGCTTAAATAAGATTGATTATGAACAAGAATAACCTACTCACATATAAGGCATATGTATCTCAAATTGTTTTAAAGGAGAATTGTTACACCCCGTAAGTCCAGTACAAGTATAAGAGAATGTACGTAAGGAATCAAGACTTGGAAATTTGTACGAAAGGAAGAATTGTTTTTCCGACGGAAAATCTTCCGAACGTCGGAAAGGAAAATATTCGCTGTTGAGAATCGATTCTCAAAATACATTGGTTGAAGAGTATGGAACTCTTAACCTTATGGAAATTTATTTTTACGATTTGGTCACGCGGGCCCACCCGAGGAATTCTACATTTTTGTGGCCCACGAGGGTTACTAATTTTACGGACGAACGAGAGGCGACACACGAACCCCTCCATGATGTTGGACGAAATGTTGCAAGGGTGTTATGGTCATTTGACCTATGTAGATGATAAGTCTTCTAAGCTTGATATTGTTGACAAGTCAACTTGTCCACCTAGGCTTGATCCAAGTGAAACCCATCCTAACCTCACAATTGTGGACATCTAAACCTCCATCAGGTTATAAGTATACTACTAGTGCAAGACTAGCTCATTTAACACTTAGAGAAAAATCACAATCTTTCTTGCTCAAGAAAGAGCTCTCGGCTTTGAGGAACCTCCCACACAAATTTTTGTAGTTTTGATCCATTAGCCACAAGACTTTAACCCAATGTCCCTTAGGGTATTGTAAGGATATCTCAATACAAAGATTTCGGAAAAACGAAGTTTTCACGTTAGTCGCAAGGCGGAAACTAATGGAGTTCTTCAACTTTGAAGTTGGAACTTGAAGATGGGTTCTTCATAGGCCTCTAAGGAGTTCTTGGAGCGGATTGGAACTTAAATAAAGGAGCTAAGAATTTCTAAGGCACGACTTTGGATCTTGGAAATTTTAAGGGCTTGGAAAGGTATAAATTTTGTCGTTTGAGTAGTTAAGACTTACTTATTGTTGTAGCTATGGATTTTAGCAAGCATGTGTTATATAGTATGAAGTTTGATATGTTTACGCTATTGAACCCTAATCCAAAACTAGCATGTTTAGCTTTAAGATTGGAATTCAAGTCGATTATTAGTTTAAGTCGCATGTCAATAAAGAAGGAAATTGTAGTTGTCAAGTTTTTTATGACTAAATAACATGTTGACCTAAGAACTTGAAATTGGAAAAGGATTGGAAAAGACGAGTGATATCGTTATATGTTGGTCGAGAATGGCTAGTGAAGTATTATACTTTTGGTATGAATTGGCGGAATTTTACACGTATTGTAAGGCGGTAATACCCTTTGTTTGGTTGTTGTTTCGAGCCTTAAATGTGGCGTGTTGGTTATTGTATTCGACCTTGAAAAAGGTGGCAAAGTGAGTAGAAACAAAGGAAGTGTTCGATTTTCCGTGAGAATTAGCGAATCGTGATACTTAGTATTATTCTACGCCGAGACTAGAAGTCGATAGTCTTGTCGTGACCATTATAGTCGACACTTCTACGCACGCGATTCGCTTAGCTTGTGGATTTAGCCAAAAGGTATGTGAACTATCTCCTCTTCTAGCATGATTCCTTAAGAGAAAGAAAGCACGCCCTACTCCTTAAACGATCCATTCCTCGTTGTAATCGATAGCCTAAAATAGAATTCGCTATGTACTTCCTTGATCAGACTTTGATGTTAAATTGTGTTGTATAATCCATTTCCTTAGTGAAGTTTGGATTCTTAAAAGTGAAAGTATTTTACTTAAAGTACATAGAGTCTTGAAAAGGAAGTGGTTTCTAAAGATTTTGGCTAGTGCATTAGTTCCAAAACCTAAAGGTCATTATAATGACTTTAGGGGAGTCAAAGGAGTGATTTACTTACTTGTTTTAAAAGAGGAGAAATGACATGATTTAAGAGAAGTAACTTGTTTTAAAGGTGTGAGTTACTTGAGGTTTAAAAGTGAAGAAACTTGTTTTCTATATATTAAGAGACTCGTAGTATTTTGAAAGTTAAGAGACTGATTTGAAAGTTTGTGATACTTGGTTTTAAGTATAAGTCTCTTAGTTATAAAAAGAATGAAATTATCTAAAACCATAAAGGTTATAACGCTTTACGGGAAGTTGGTTATAACGGCTTTATGGAAGGTTTAGAAAGTCGTTTATTTTGATTAACGGGCATAAGTTGCCTAGATTGTGAAAATGTGAAGTTACTTGGTTTCAAGCTTTGAAATGAGTTTCTAAAAGTATAGTAACTTACTTTGAAAAAATAGACACACCTCGATACTACGTGTTAGTATCTGGGTTTTACACAAAAGGAGTCTTTTGAAAAGAATGTACGCACGTAGTACTTTGGCCTATTTAATTGAGAATAATTCTACGTGATGCCTTGATTAGTACTTTGGCTTGATAAATTGAGAATTTGTCTAAGCGTGCCTTGATTAGTACTTTGGCTTGATAAATTGAGAATTTGTCTAAGTTGCCTCGATTAGTACTTTGGCTTGATAAATTGAGAATTTGTCTGTGTGCCTTGATTAGTACTTTGGCTTGATAAATTGAGAATTTGTCTAAGAGTGCCTTGATAAGTACTTTGGCTTGTTAAATGAGAATTATTCTATTTCAGGCTCCGATAAGTACTTTGGCATGTCAAAAGAGAATTATTCTACGCATGGCTCGATAAGTACTTTGGCTTGGTTAATCGAGAATTATTTCCATGTGTTCCTTGATAAGTACTTGGCCCGATTAGTCGAGAATTGCCTATGTGTGCCGGAAATAGCCGCCAGTGCTATTGGTATATCACGCTTCGTGGTCATTCCCTTTGTGGCATTTGCGCATTCCGTGGAATTGCTACCCACGACGCGGCATAATACCTCACGCGAGTCCGTAAGTGGCTTACGCGGTGAAATAGTCCCACGCGCGGTCCAAATTTACGCGCGAATACCTCACGCGAGTCCGTAGTGGCTTACGCGGTGAAATAGTCCCATGCGCGAATACCTCACGCGTCCACGCGCCTACGCGGGTGAAATAGTCCCGCGAGTAGGACGGCTAAATGATACCGCGCGGACGGTCCTGCTTTGATCACGAGCTTCCTATTTTATATTGTAAGGATACTACCGCTTACTCTCATTGTTAGTAAGGCCCAACGTGTTGTAATTTGATTATCATATATGTCCCGATTTGTTTGTGTTACCCTATGGTCACGCTTTACGACGCGATTCCGGCACGACCACGCGTATTTAGACACAGTGGACTTGGTGTTCATGTATGCCTATTGCGTTATCTTATATCACTGATCACGGCAATGGCGGGCGATTCCACGCACGATTGATGTTATGGGCGTGAGACCCATGGTTATATTTTAGAAACGACTCGCGGTACGCGCCCCCGACTTGTTATGATCAAGCTATGTCGTAATCGTAGGTCGCTATCATACATGTCTCCTGCTTTGTTTAGATCATATGATTTCATTACAAGATTTCATCGTTTCACATACTTGGTACATTCTTCAGATCGACTCCTTCTGGGCCGCTCATGCCGCAGTTTAGGTACGCAGCTTGCGATCGGCAGTGTAGGACCGCCGTAGTTTTTGGATAGCTCCTCTGCTCGTGAGTTTATCATTTTCGTATAGTTCCTTCAAGATGTGCTTTTGTACGCATGGGTACCGCGGCCTTGTCCCGCCATGTTTCAAGAAACTCTTAGAGGTCTGTATTCATACGGATCGACCTACGTGCGTGTAGTGTCTTTTATTATGTATATTATATGACAAAATTTGTCGGCTTTGCCTCGCACGCACGCTGGTTTTAAAAAAAAACCGTTATTTAATTTCCGCAGCTACTTAGTTGTTATAGGCGGTGCCTGTGTAGGCACCAACCACTGCCCGGTTCGGGCGTGACAAGAATTATATCATTAAGTGATTAAAACTATGAACTACGAAACCTTTCGAAAATGAGAAACTGAGCATTTGAAATTAGCAAAGTCAATGTTTGGAAAATAATGTTGTTACTTGATTTACTAAGGGAAGTGTTTTGGTTTACTTAAAAGGATAGTCACTCTATTTTAATACTACGGATATTGTGTGACTTTTGTGAAAGAAACGGATCTTTTAAAGAGTTAATGTATGAAGTACTTTGGAGATAAAACCCAAACGGTTAACATAAAGTAGAAAGTACCTTGTGTGAATAACTTGATTGTGTTGGTTTGTGTTAGCCTTGTAATAATTTCTTGTTGATTTGATAAGTAAACATGTTAGATGCTACGCGTGTTAGTATCCGTGACGTTTGTGTAAAGCGGTTTCCTTGTCAGGCTTATGTTGTTTAACGATAAGTTGTTATGTTATTATATCACATACCCGACTTGTTATACCGAGGGCTCGCCACCCTCACGCGGGTCTATATGGCCTACGCGGTCTATGTGACTACGCGAGCAGGTATGCTCCGTGATTGATCATTCCGGTGTTTATCCCGACGCGGGATGCCCTATGCGACCGCGTGACTACGCGTCTATCGAGACTACGCGATCGCGGAGTCCGTGAGGTACCGGTTAGCTACCCCGACGCGAGGAATACCTCACGCGGTCTACGCAGACCTATGCGGATCGCGGAGTCCGTGGTTAGCATACATAATGATACTATGGGCGATTGGCCTTGCTTTGATCATTCGCGATAGAAATGACTCGCTACGCTTTATCTACCTTGCTCTTGTTTATGTCAGGCACTATGCGCTTGAACCGTCAGATGGTAAATGGTTTTAAATTCTTTGATTTTACTTCAAGATTTACGCTTCACATACTTGGTACCGTTGTATCGACCTTCGGGCCGCTCATGCCGCAGTAGAGGTACACCACCGCCGATCCTCGCCTAGTGGTCACAGTCATTGGGAAGCTCCGCTTCTTCTGAGGCTTATCACGTATAGTCCCCGTCGTTGTAGGTACTTACATTCAGTGGTACGGCGGCCATGTCCCGCCATTGTTGTCATATCATTCTTAGAGGTCTGTGAACACCACCAGGCGAGTTGTAAAAAAGGATGTAATCGTTTAGTTGTTATATATATTTATGCCGAAGGCAAGTTTTCTCGATTTAACTGCTTCATATTTCATATTATGTCATGCCTTGTTTTATATTCCACGACACTGATGTATGTATACTTGGGTGCCGGTAAGGCACCAACACGGCCCGGTTCGGGTCGTGATAATTTCCGCCATACCCCGAATATAAGTACCTACAACGGCATGGGACTATACCAAAGATAAGCCTCCGAGAAACGGAGCTTCCTAAAACGCAACCGTGATCCTATGAGCGAGGATCAACATCTCGCGTGTACTCTACCGCAGATGAACGCAGCCAAGCGAGGTCAAGATAACAGTACCAAGTATGTGAAATCAAAATATCAGAATGAAATCATAATAGTCTATATAAAATGTAAGACATATATGATAACCAATTTACGATACACAACATGTAAGCCATGTCAAGTCAGAACTCACGCCTCAAAGTCATCACTCAAATATAACCACGGGTCTCATGCCCACAATATCAATCATGCCCGTGGAATTCCTTCCTCACCGCTTCTAATTCATGATATAAAAACACCAAGGAATACACATGAACACCGTGTCCCACCTGTCATAATAAAACCGTGACGGTAAGTACGAAGGCATATCCGACTACTAGAACCCACCGTACTCAACAATGCTATAAAATCAGACACGAGGACTTTCTAGACCGCCACATGATTGAAGCCGCCACTCGCCTCGTGATCAATGCGCGCTTAACCCTCGAACTCACCGCAGCCTCCGTGATAGGCCACATAGGCCCGCATGAGGTACTCCTCGTGACGGGGTAGCTAACCCGCTGCATCAACTCGACCTCGGTTCGCATGGCCACATGGACCGCATGAGGTATTCTCGTGACGGGCGCAATGTAACCGGAGTGATCATCCCGCCCCGAACTCCCGCAGCCCGCATAGGTCATATGGACTCGCATGAGGTATTTCTCAGACGGTAGCTAACCTGCATAACATAACAAGTCGTGGGTATGTGATATAATACTAAGACAACGCTTATCGTTAAACAACGTAAGCACAACAAGAATAACCCCTTACACAACATCACAAGATACTAACACACGTAGATCATAACATGTTCACTTTATCAAACCGATGTTAAGTATTACAAGGCTATCACAGGCAAATCATAGGCAAGTTACTCACACAAGGTACTTTTATTTCGTGTCAACAAATCCGGGTTTTTAACCCTAAAGTACTACATACTTTAATTCTTTTAAAAAGATCTATTTCTTTCACAAAAGTCACACGATACCCGTAGTATCAAAATAGAGCAACTATCTTTTTAAGTAAACCAAAACAATTTCCATACCTTCTTTTTAAACCAACTTAAGACAAAAGCATGCCTTCCTTTTAAAACAAAGACACTTTTCCTTTTTAAAGTCAAGTAGCAATATACTTTTTAAACCAAGTGTCTTAATCTTTTAAAAACAAGTAACCTATACCTTTAAATCATATCTTTTAAGGAAACCAACCTCCAACTTTTAAAATGGCAAGTTATCATTTTAAATCCAATGATAAAACCATTCTTTTGTTTTCATAAAGTCGTTATAAATAACTTCCATAAAGCTATTATAACACTTTATGTTTTAAACCAACCAAGGACAACTATTCTCATTTTCGAAATCAAGATAACTTTATTCTTTAAAAGACCACACACCCATTACTCATGAATGAGGTTTTACAACTTTTTAACATAATTCAAGTCCTTAATATTTTATAACAAGTCACTTAACGTTGGAATCAAGTCAAGGACACAAAAGGAAAATCAAATTCCTTTAAACACACGTGCGTCTACCGCACTATATATATTTCACAACAATCATGCTAGAAAGGATAGGAAGAGGTTCACATACCTCGCGACGATTATCGACAATAAGCAAATGCTCCAAAGTACTATAACCCTGCTAGCCTTTTCCACCCTCCAAGTAGAATACGCTACTTGTAGTACTTCAAACTATAATGTCCATAAAACGTTTATTAACTTCTAGATCCCTTCGTAGAATATTTATAAGTACAAGGTTCCATATTCTACGGAAAATTCGGCAGCACCTCCCCTCCCCGTAACTACATAAATAACCTCCACTATCAAGGCCCGCTACTAAGCCAACAACCTGAGGATTACACGCCTAACCTGACGTGTACAATTCTGCCCCACAATAATACTACAAGTCTATCAGAAATACACCCAATGTAAATACAGTTCAATTCTTATCAATATTCATTCTATATATAGTATACTCAACTATACATTACTACAACATGTAATCTCCAATTACAATAGGGGGATAAAGATCATTACCTCGATAAGCCCAAAATTATCCAAGTTTTATAATTCGATCATGAGCAATGTTTAGCTCCTAATCCTTACGCTCCAACCCGCTCCAAGAAACCCTTAGAAGTTTCTAAACAACTTCTTAACACTTCATCCAACTATGAAGATTTCCTGTGGTTTCATTTTTGCACTATTGAAAAAGTAGTGTTTTCTGCCTTAGTATAAAGATAACTTTGGAATACTACAAGGGATTTTAGGCTAAGGTATATGGATTATAACAATACTTGAAGAAATTCTTTCACAAGAGTGGGGTGTTGGACGAGAACCACAAAGTGAGTGGGGAGAATTTTGCCTGAAAAATATTTCAAGCGAGGGATTAATAAAGTCTTGCAACAATGGGGTATTTATAGAGAAATCAATGGCTAGGATCAAAGCAAGTGTATGGTGAGGATTTGGTCCATGTGGGAGTGGAGTCTTCCAACCAAGTGTCCACCACAACAATGAGACATGTGTCCACCAAAAACGTCCAACACTTGTCCACCAACCATTCGCCAACACGCTACACGGGGTGACACGGTCGCCCCTACTGGCCCAAAATATTTCATCTTCCGAAATATCCGTAATGCCAAAAATCCAAAATAAAGCTGGGCCTCACAAAATCAGAATTTTCCCCGTGGGCCCCACGTGACCAATTCCAGAAAATAAAATTCCATAATTCTCAAATATTCTAAAAAGTCCGAATACCAAATCTGGGAATCCAATTCCCATTAACGAACCTTTTTCCTTCACAAAATCCGGAAACTTTTCCGTCAAAAAATCACATCTTTCTTTCTTTCCAATTTAAATGTCGTATTCTCGTACGTATGTCCTCATATACATACTCTGGAACTACGGGGTGTAACATTCTCCCCCCCTTAGAAACATTCGTCCCGAATGTTCCTTCTAAGTCTCCAAAACATACCTGTGTCGGTATAGTCTTCCCTACTATACTTACGAACCAATTATGACACACATGGCCATAATACATCATACGCGCAAAAACGCACATCCGAGCCAACGAAGAATCGTCTCTAAACCGTATAACAATACCATTAGCTCCACCCATGGTCCAAAGGATACTTTCTTCACATCTTTACTTATAAAAAGGACACTTCCATCTTCTTAACACATCTTCGCCTCTTTTCTTACTCGTCGTACCTTCCTCGTACACTCGAACTCTTCCTACTATACGTACCACATTTCTCTATTGCTTCGCCAAAAATCTAGGGGTTACCATCTCCAACTTGGTCATCATTAACTGGGAACACGCTGAATGGATCTCCGATACTCTTCCGAAACATAGCAACATGGAAGACCGGACGTACTGCCTCCTAAGTCGAACGACAGTGCTAACTTATAGGCAACCTGGCCTATTCTACAAATGATCTGAAAAGGCCCAAAGTACCTCGGCTAAGTTTCCCCCGCTTTCCAAATCTCGTCACACCCTTCCGGGGTGGTACCTTCAAGAAGACCCACCGTCAACCTGAACTCCAAGTGTCGACGCCGATTATCCACACGACTTCGCTGACTCGAGCCGCTAATAACCTCTTCTCGATAAGCTTCACCTTATCCACATCCTGAATCAAGTATGACCAACTATCTCAACCTTGCCAACATCGAACCAATCGACCAAGAACCTACACCTCCGCCAAGATAAGGCTTCATAAGGCGCCATCCGACATCAAATGGTAGCTATTATAACACTTCCTCACAGAGGCAACAATCTCACAATACCCCTCGAAATCAAAACACCGACCGAGGCGAATGCACGCCGAGACTCGCCCAGTTCCTAACCCCGCCGTAAAACCTCCAAAAAAAAAGAATAGCCAGAACCGGGCTCCACCGTCATTATAAAATAAAAGTAGGAACCCTGCAGCCTTACAATCTTCCCGATAAATAACATCTCGCATAACCTCCGCCGAGTAAATACCCCGATCGAAAGACAAGACGGGTCGACTCATCGTCCCGACTAATGGTCGAACGCATCTACAAACTCGTACGACGATTAACTAAACTTGGGCCTTGCATCCTCGAGACCCTATCACATAGCGGGTGTTACACCCCGTATTTACAGGACATGCATTAAGAACGCACGTAAGAACTCGCAAGTGTTAAGATTAGAGACTTGTAAAAATTTATCGGAATTGTGAAATTGCTCTGAAACGAATATTGTGATTTAACGGGAGGCGACACGTGTCACCCCCCTTATGGTGCCTTGGACGAATTGTAGCATGGGCATAAGGGTCATTTGACCCTTGTTAGGAAGACAAGTCTTGCTAATAGAGAGCTTGACAAAATTGACTAAGTCAAAGGGTCCAAAGTCTTGATATTTTAATTAGAGATCATCCAAACCACCCAATTGTTTGCATCTTGACCCTCCATGTCCCTTTATAATACTACTAGTAGTGAGACAAGCCTAACACTTAGCAAAATTTACACAAAAAATGGATGAACATGAGCCTTAGCTCTCGGGTTCAACATGGGTGAAAGAAAATTTTTGTTTGTTATCCAATAATATCCCCACTTTAAACCAAGGTTCTTGAGTGTATTGTAAGCATATCTCAATAGAAAATCTCGGAAAAAGATAGTTTTCTGTTAGTCGCAAAGTGAAAACTTAGGGCTTTTCTAGGTTTTGTTTGGAAGTTTGAAGGAAATTGGTTCGTGTTGTTCTATGGTCTCAAGTAGCAATTGAAGTGTCTTCAAGAGTCTAAGTTGCTAAGGAGCGACTTTGGATTTGAAGATTGATTAAGATTCGTGAGGTATAATCTTGTTCTTTGAAAGTTGTTACAAGATTATTTATATTGTTGTTAGCTTTACATGTTGCTAGTACGGTTGATATGTTGAAGTTTATAAGTATTATGGATTGATTGTAGCCTTGAAAATCCGAATGTAATGTAAGCCATGATTAGTTGGATTACAATTGTCGTTATTAGAATCGCCGATGTTAATTACTTCGAGATTATAGTAGTTATAATCGCATGACTTGATATCATGTTAGGCTAATAACTTGATTGAAATGGAAATTGATAAGAATTGATGTCAGAGTACTTCAAGTTAGCCGAATTGGCCTAGTAAGTTGTATTAATTTGATATAGTTTGCGGGCGGAATTTTACACGCCTAGTAGGCGTGTAATCCCCTTTGTTAATTGCTTTGATCGGGCCTTAAATGTGGCGTGTTTGGTTATTGTATTCGCCTGAAAAAGGTGGAAAAGTAAGTAAAAACAAAGGAGGCGTCATTCGATTTTCAGAGAATTTAGCGACTTAGCACCTAGAATATTCTACGCTCAAGTAAGAGGTTAATGGACGACAGACCATTATAGGTCAAGTACTTAGTATAGCGATCCTACTTCAAGGATGGATTAGCTATCAAGGTTGAAGTACTTTGGAGCATTTTGCTACTTGTCGATAATCGCCGCGAGGTATGTGAACCTCTTCCTTCCTTTGGCATGATTCTATGTATGGAATATACCCGTGGTATCATTTCATGTTTCCTTCACTCTTAGAAGTTAAGAGGTAGTCAGTGATTTGCTCTATGTATAACTTTTCCTATCTTTTGAGCATAACTAGTCAGACGATGTAGTACTGCAGACGACAATACCTTGATATCCTTTACTAGTTTTATAAATAGCCAAGTCAGTGAGTTAGAGATTAACTCATTTCTTTGAAAGAATAAAGGACGTCTTAAGTTTTATTAAGGTTAAGGGACTCAAGAGTTTTAAAGTACGTGATACTTGTTTCTTTTAAACGATAAGTCCCTCGATAGAAATTATATTTTTGGCTAAGGTATAAAGTGAATATAACGACTTTATGGAGTTGGTTATATTTGCTTTATGGAAGGATACCGACTTGATTTTTAAGGCATCAATTGCCTAAGGTTTTATATAAAAGGAGTCACTGATTTCTAAGGTTAAGAGACTAATTGTATTTTTGAAGATAAGAGAATCGATTTGAAAGTATATAATACTTGGTTTTTAAAAGTAGAAGTCTCGTGGTTATAAAAGGAAAGAGATTTGTCTAAAACCATGAAGGGTTATAACGGCTTTATGGGAAGTCGTTATAACGGCTTTATGGAAAGTTAAGAGCATGGTTTTCTAATAAAGTAATCAAAGAATTAACTTCAGATATGGCGGCAATGTGATTTAAAGGTATCACTTGCTTAAAAGCTTTAAAGTAAGTGGTCACTTGATTTAGAAGCCGAGAAATGTATTTCTAAAAGTATCGTGACTTATGTGAAATGTACACAAGCCCGGATACTACGTGTTAGTATCTCGGGTTTTACACAAAAAGCGAGTCTCTTGAAAAGAATGTACGACGTAGTACTTTGACCGCTTAATCGAGAATAGTTCTACGTGATGCCTTGATTAGTACTTTGACTTGATAAATCGAGAATTTGTCTAAGTGTGCCTTGATAAGTACTTTGGCTTGATTAATCGAGAATTAGTCTAAGTGTGCCTTGATAAGTACTTTGGCTTGATTAAAATGAGAATTATTCTACGTGATGCCTTGATTAGTACTTTGACTTGATAAATTGAGAATTTGTCTAAGTGTGCCTTGATTAGTACTTTGACTTGATAAATTGAGAATTTGTCTGTGTGCCTTGATTAGTACTTTGACTTGATTAATCGAGAATTAGTCTAAGTGTGTCTTGATAAGTACTTTGGCTTGATTAATCGAGAATTAGTCTATGTGCCTTGATAAGTACTTGGCTTGATTAATCGAGAATTAGTCTAAGCGTGCCTTGATAAGTACTTTGGCTTGATTAATCGAGAATTAGTCTGCTGCCTTGATTAGTACTTTGACTTGATTAATCGAGAATTAGTCTGGCGTGTCTTGATATGTACTTTGGCTTGATTAATCGAGAATTAGTCTAAGTGTGCCTTGATAAGTACTTTGGCTTGATTAATCGAGAATTAGTCTAAGTGCCTTGATAAGTACTTTGGCTTGATTAATCGAGAATTAGTCTAAGTGTGCCTTGATAAGTACTTTGGCTTGATTAATCGAGAATTAGTCTAAGTGTGCCTCGATAAGTACTTTGGCTTCATAATCGAGAATTAGCCTGGGCGTGTCGCGATAGCCTTTAAGTGCAAATATTATGTTTTATTACGCTGCCGCGACTTACCGGAGAGGTCACTGCCATTGTAAGTACTGGACGCATCGACATGATGTGATTCCACTGCATGCCCGCTATTTGTAGTACTCGTTAAATTCTGATTTTTATGTACATACGGTAGTGCTTCCGCTTGTTCGATAGTCACGAGATAGGTAAGAGTATGTGAGGGTAAACCTCCAAGATGCTATACCACCTTCTCCGGTAAGAGTATAAGTGGCGGGTAAACCCCAAGACATTATACCCCGCTTGTTTTGTTCACGGCCTTGAGATAGGTAAGAGATAAGTGGCGGTAAACCCCAAGACGCTTACCACCTTCTCCGTGGTAAGAGTATGGGGCGGTAGACCCCAAGATGCTATACCACCGCTTTACCACCTTCTCCGTAAGAGTATAAGTGAGGTAGACCCCCAAGACGCTTATACCACCGCGGGACTTCATGTTCATGTATGCCTATTGGTGTATTATTATACCGGATCGTCGACGGATGCGATTCCACAGTGAGATATATATATGTGTTGTGTATGTACGCCGACAATGAGGTGGGATGCCACGCGCTGGCCACATGATTATATTTTACACTTATCCGCTACAGTGACGGGGATTCCACTGACACGCTTGATATTCATGGTGATTGATCGCGCCCCATCGGGCCTGTAGTATATGTTCCTCCTTAAAGGGCCTGATTATACTTATGATAGATAAGTAAGTTATATAGAAATGAACTTAATGATTTTTCCTAATCACGTATGTAAGAACGTGGCTATAACCTTTATTGAAAACGGGAAAAGATATTGATGTGAAATTAAGTTCATGTCGTAATGACACCCAGATCCGCATGCACTTTTATACTGGTCTCGCTATTCTTTTGTACGCTTACGGTCTGCATCAGACGCTATTTCGCTCCATATTCGTACTGTTATCGACTTCTTCGGCCGCTCATGCCCGCAGTTTAGGTACCTGTGTTGGTGATCCTCGCTCTTGGATCTCGCTCACTTTACGGGAAAAGGCTCCATTTGCTCCGAGGCTTATCTCGTACGGCTTCCCGAGGTTGTAGATTCATGTATATTCAGGTACGGCGGGCCCCGCCCCGCCACGCTTGTTATGTTAAAAATCTTAGAGGTCTGTAGTCACATATCGTGGGTCACTTTGTAAAGTGAACGAGGCAACCGCTCTTGCCTGTATTTATATATGTCTCAGATGGTAGCCTTATCGGCTAAACTGTTGTTTTACTTCTGTTGTGTTATTTTATAAGTTTCATGTATGTTCCGCTGGTTATCTCTGATGTATACCTAAGTGGTGCCTGTGTAGGCACCATCCGCCCGGGGTCGGGTCGTGACAGCGGGACCACTACCAACTGACATCACCCCATTCCATACTACCGGTTGACCCAAAATGAGTCCAAAACCTGACCCACTTCGTACCAAACTCTTGTTTCCGGTCCGGAACAATCTCACTATTCAAGTCATGAGAACCTAGTGGTCTTCTAAGCCCAACTACCCACTTTCATTTCACACCACTCGTGGACTTATCACCTGAATATATTCCACGTAGACAATGTACCCCGACAACGATCAAACGTACAATCCTTTACTCAAGACGGCCTTGCATCTAAGGTCTCCATGGTTATATGTATTCTATGGCTCACAATCTCCATGGCCCCAAACTTACCCTTTTCAACTAACCACGTTTTCTAATCACAACTTTACACAATGCTATCCGAACATAACACTTAACATTAGGTCATCCTATCACGACATCGTTTCTCAGAGGTTAAGAATATACCAGAATTCATCGCTTCACTTTCTTTATCGCCTAATCAAAATCCCGCTCACGGGCGCATAGTTATGTGATGAACCAAATTTCCATCCCGAAGGTCGAGTCGAACACCCGCGCCACCTCCGGCCTGATAATTTCACAAACGCCCGCTGGCCGCAGCATAAAGTTCGCCGGTAGTACGACACTCCCCACAACGACACCTACCACATAGCGAATGTAACGACTCGCCCGGCCCGCATCGTGCCTTATCCCGCACCCTAGTGATACAATCATCGAGAAAACCAATGGAAAATAAAACTTTAAACAAGAAACAAGATATATGAACATAAAACAGCAACCCAACTGCTACCTTCCAATAACATAAATAAATACAACTCTTTCAAAACGAATACTTTAACTTTTACAACCCCGCCCACAACAAAGATTTCATGCACTCTAAGATTTACAACAACTATGACGGACAGGCCCGCCATACCCCCGAATGTACAAGAACCTACAACTCGTGGAACACCTACTAAAAGATAAGCCTCCTGAGAAACGGAGCTTCCCAAAACGCCGAACCGAGATCCTAAGAGCGAGGATCCACGACCGATGCACTCTACCGCAGATGAACGCAGCCTCGGGCGAGGTCAAGACAACAGTACCAAGTATGTGAAATCAGAAAAATATCAGAATGAAATCATACTAGTCTATATAACGCAGAGACATGTATGATAACCAAACTACAGTTCACAACATAAAAGCAGACATGTCCAGTCAGTGACTCACGCCCTCTAGTCATCACTCAAATATAACTATGGGTCTCACGCCCACAACATCAATCATGTTCGCATCATGGCCGCATGCCCCGAATTCGCAGACGGTGTAGACATGTCCATGATGCAACAATAATACCATGCCCCATGGCCACATGCCCCTAATTCTACCTCGTAGACACGCCCATGTGACATCAACAATAATATACCGTGATCAACCCGCCGCACGCCACATGCCCCTGACTCTACCTCTGTAGACATGTCCATGTAACCACAATAACAATATATCGTAATCAACCCGACCGCATGGCCGCATGCCCCCGAATCGTGACGGCAGACATGTCCATGTGACATCAACAACAAGACAAGAATCAAAATGGAAACATACCCGTGGAATTCTCCATCACCGCCAAAGACGCTCCAAGTAAGCTTCAATAAGTCGACCGCCCTATCGAGAGACGCGAATACGTAAATACCACACTTGCACAACAAAGGCTATCATCACAAGCATAGGCAAGTTTCACACAACTCAAAGTACTTTCATTTTATGCCAAAGTCCGGGTTTTTAACCCCAAAGTACTACATACGTTAAGTTCTTTTAAAAGAGGTTCATTACTTTTATAAAAGTCACCCTATACCCGTAGTATTAGAATGACCAACCCACATTCCTTTTCAAAATCAAGTAACAACATTCTTTTCCTAAGTTCCAGTTTGCCTAGTTTCAATTACTCAAGCTTCTCATTTTCAAATGATTTCATAGTTCCCAAACTTAATCACTGATTCCTTTTAGAACAATCGAGTAACATATGTCATATATGTGAGTAGTTTATTCTTGTTTATAACGATCTTATTACATCAGCCATGATCTAGAAAATGTAATATCATTTTGTCTTCTCTTAGCTTCTATGCAGATGGAGGTTTCTACTGGTTTTAATACAACACATCATTATTCAATACATTTTCCTTTATTAACGCTGCAATGGTCTGTCGATACACATTCTGATTCCAAATCAAGAAACATTATCCCTTTAAAACCAAGTACTCATTACTCACGAATGAGGTTTCACACAAACATCCACATTAAAACAAATAAGTTAAGTCTCTTATCTTATAAGATCAAGTCTCTTAACTTCTAACATCAGTAAACCATTTTCACCTACATAAGGTCGTTATAACTAACTTCCCATAAAGCTATTATAACACCCTATGTTTTAAACCAACCAAATCACTTAGCACATGTACGTCTACCGTACTACATAGTTCACAACAATCATGCTAGAAAAGATAGGAAGAGGTTCACATACCTCGCGACGATTTATCGACAATAAGCAAAATGCTCCAAGTACTACAACCTTGCTAGCCCTTTCCACTTCGAGTGTAATACGCTACTCTTAGTACTTTCACCTATAAAGGTCACAAACGCCTATTAACCCCAAAACACAAGTTTCTATCTTTCTACGTAAAATTCGCAAAGACTCTCCCCGCAACAACAGAAATCTCCTCTCTATCGAGGCCGCCACCAAGCCAACCAAGCGGGTTTACACGCCTAACCTGACGTACAATTCTACCCAAAGAATACTACACAAGTCTATCGCAATACACCCTATGTAAATACAGCTTCGCTTCTTTATTCTTCAGCTTAAGTCAAAAGACATTGAATACTAAGTATAGTTCCATATATAGTATACTTCAACTATATATTCTACAAACATGTAATTTCCAATTACAATAGAGGACAAGATAATTACCTCGATAAGCCCATAATTATCCAAGTTATAATGTCGATCCCGAGCAAGGTTTAGCTCCTACTCCAAGGCCCAAACAACCCTTAGAAGTTCTAACTAACTTCTACTCAAATACTTCAACCAACTATGAAGATTTCCTTAGGGTTTCCTTGAGACTAAAAGGACAAAAGGTAGTATTTCCTGACTCTACGAAAGAGGTATCTTTGGAATACTACAAGGTACAAGGCTAAGGTATTTTGGGCATTATAACAATACTAGGAGAAGTATTTCAATACCACAAGGAGGGTATTATACGAAACAACTAGGCAGTGGGGTACCCCACCGCTAGCACCACAAAGGAGGAACCCCTGGCCAAAGGCCACACGAAAAGTGAGGGGAGGCTCTCGCCAAGAGCTCACAAAGGGGAGGAGAGGGTTTCAAGACTGGAAGTTTTTGAATGGATGAAGTCTTCACACTTGTGGGGTATTTATAGCAAAACCAAAGGCCAACCAACGGCCAAGATCTAGCCAAGTGCAAGGCAAGTGTAAGGCCAAGATCAAGCCAAGTGCACCCTAACCCTACTCCACAAAACATCGCACCAAACAAGCCACAAAACAAGGCCAAAACAAGGCACAAAACAAGGCACAAAACAAGGCACCAATAGGACACAAACGTGAGCCAAAAGATCAAGCCAAACGCTGAACCACTTCGCGACTGACGCCCACTTGTTTCCAATGCGAGGGTGACACATGTCACCCTCCCGTTGGTCCAAAATGTTTCGCCTCTCTAAAATCCGCAAAATTTAAAAAGGACATAGCCGGAATTTTCCCTCGTAAGTTATGTAAAACGCTTCATTAAAAACGACTTAATCGCGTGTTGCACAAAGGTAATTCGCCGGTGCCACATGGGGTGACACGTGTCGCCCCGATTCGCCTGCAATATTTCGTCTTCCAAAATATCCAAAATACCGAAATCTCAAAAACAAAGCTGCTCCACAAAATCAGAATTTCTCCCGTGGGCCCCACGTGACCATTTCCAAAATAAAATCTCAAAATTCTAATATAATCCATGAAGTCCAAATACCAAACTGGGAATCCAATTCCCATTAACTAACCTTTTTCTTCACAAATAACCGAAACTTTTCCGCCTAAAACTCACATCTTTCTTTCTTTCAAAATTTCGCTGCACTGACGCACGCCCTCACATACATACCCCGCAACTACGGGTATAACATTCTCCTCCTTAGAAACATTCGTCCCAATGTTCCTTCTCAAGTCGGATAACGATAAAGTTCCTCTAACAAGTTGCCAACGCCACACCGCCACGAAATAACACACGCCCTCTTCTTTCCTTACTCGCCGTGCCCTTCTCGAACACTTGAACTCTCCCAAGACGTACTCATACTTCACCATTACCTGCTCCGAAAATCTCCGAGTCACTACCTCCAAACTTGGTCATCTTACTAACCTCAAACTTCCTTAAGGCCATTCCCGCCTTTACGAACCGCTTCTGGTCGAACGCGCCCACGAACTCATACGATGGTCACACAAACTTGGGCCTAGCATCCTCGTGACCCTACCACCGAGGACCACCCAGAACTGACCCCACCCCAAACCGGTTACGGGTTGACCCGCAAATGGTCCTCAACCCGACCCCAATCGCGCCAAACTCTTGTTCCCGATCCGAACAATCTTACTAATTCACATCACGAAAGCTACCACTTCCATCTCACACTACCCACGGACTTATCACACAAATAAATCCCACGAATACTACTACTCTGATAAGGGTCAAAAAAAAATCTTAAACTCAACACGACCTTACCCCTAAGGACTCAGTCGTGACATAGTCTAAGGTTCACACTTACCATGCCCCCATACGTATCCTCCCAACTAACCATGATTACTAACTCACAAATAACACAACGCTATTCGCATAGCACATAATAATGAGACCATCATAACAAGCATACCAAAACTCTGAGGGTTAAGGATATACCCGGCTACCGCCTCCACTCTAATCATAGGCCCACTGCAGGCGCATAATCGTAGAAGGCGATGAACCACCATCGATCCTAGAGGGCCGAGTCAGAATATCCGTATACCTTTGGTCTGACGCTCGCAATACGGCCCCGCTGGCCGCAAAAATAACAAGCTCCCCGCACCACGACACTTCCCGAAATGCGTCTACTACATCGACCACACCGAGGCAGGGTGACCGATTCGCCAACACCCTTACTTCCTCGAAACTCAACCTCGAGCCCCGACCGCCCCGAATACTCAAGGTCGCGAGGACCACTCAGACCGGGCGGAGGTACAAAACTAGTATGTCACGAGGCGGTCCGCCTCGGAAGTCACCAAAGCGACCTCGTTGTTCGCCCTTCTTCGCCGATCTTGGTCATTCCGCCGACCTCTCCGTGCCTCACATCCCAGCACGAGCTCGCATGCGGCAATGTCCATGCCCGGCCGAAGAGTTACTCAACATGCCTCGACATGTAATCATCGAGCCCTCAGAACATATCGTGCACTCGATCCTCCATACTAGCTACTAACGCTGGACGCACGCCAATGAGTCGAACTCACATTGTACTCCCAACCGCACGCGCCTCGCCTAAGCATCAAAAATCGTTTACCGCGTTCTCCTCATCTGCGGAGGCAAGAAGTGCGAGGAAAGCCCCCAAAACTCATCCCATACCGCTGAGGTGCATGCTCTCCCGAAAGTTCCCATGAATCAAACCAATCGATCATGTATCACGCAGCCGATGCGAACCAAAGGTCACAGACTCGGTCTCAAGCCTTGATCACCCGCATGATCCATTCAGAATCGCCGGATGAACTCCTCGCGATCATCCTCGTGCCTCACCCATAAAACTCGCGCTACACTCGTAAAGTCCCGTAGCCTCAAACTATCTCGCCGTGAACCATCGTGCATCGAATCGAATCGCCAGATCCAAATTTATCCTCATATTCGCCACGACTCGCCAAAGAATCGCCATCTCTTGTAACCCATCTCTCCGCCTGCATCGCGGATCGGAGGCTCGTGTATCGCGGTCTCAGCAGCCTATTGCCGCGCCTAACTTCGCTGGTGGGCGGCGCTACAAAACCCGCCACCAAGCACAACTCGTGTATCGTCGCTCGCGCTGCACTTCTCAGATCTCACTAGCGGTTCCTCTGCCTTGCCCTTCGTGGCTCGTTGCCTTGCGCGAGGCATAATCGTAAAACGAGACACGCTGCAGGGTCCAACTTACAACATGCCTCTAAGGCACGATCTCGTAATGAGAAGAATGGAAACTAATCTTAAATGTCTCAGAATCCTCGATTATAGACGTGGTGCACAACACATCGATAATCAAGACTCTACTAGACACGGTTCAGACACTTTCCGAGGATTAATCGCTCGATACCACTTTTGTAACGACTGCCCGGCCCGCATCGTGCCTTATCCTGCACCCTAGTGATACAATCATCGAGAAAACCAAATGAAAATAAAACTTTAAACAAGAAACAAGATATATGAACATAAAACAAAGTCAACCCAACTGCTACCTTCCAATAACATAAATAAATACAACTCTTTCAAAACGAATGCTTTAATCCTTTTACAACCCCGCCCACAACAAGATTTCATGCACTTAAGATTTACAACAACTATGACGGACAGTGGCTCGCCATACCCCCGAATGTACAAGAACCTACAACTCGTGGAACACCTACCAAAAGATAAGCCTCCGAGAAACGGAGCTTCCCAAAACGTCAACCGAGATCCTAAGAGCGAGGATCCACGCATCGACGTACTCTACTCGCGCAGATGAACGCAGCCTCAAGGAGGTCGCATAACAGTACCAAGTATGTGAAATCAGAAAAATATCAGAATGAAATCATACTAGTCTATATAACGCAGAGACATGTATGATAACCAAACTACGCTCACAACATAAAAGCAAATATGTCCAGGACTCACGCCTCAAGTCATCACTCAAATATAACTACGGGTCTCACGCCCACAACATCAATCATGTTCGCATCACGGCCGCATGCCCCGAATTCTCGTGACGGCAGACATGTCCATGATGCAACAATAATACCAATGCCCCATGGCCACATGCCCCGAATTTACCTCGGCAGACACGCCCATGTGACATCAACAATAATATACCGGGTGATCAACCCCGCCGCACGCCACATGCCCCTGAATTTACCTCGTAGACATGTCCATGTAACCACAATAACAATATATCGTAATCAACCCGACCGCACGTCGATGCCCCTAACATCAGACGGTGTAGACATGCCCATGTGACATCAACAACAAGACAAGAATCAAAATGGAAACATACCCGTGGAATTCTCCATCACCGCCAAAGACGCCCAAGTAAGTTCTCAATAAGTCGACCGCCTCATCGAGAGACGCGAATACGTAAATACCACACTTGCACAACAAAGGCTATCATCACAAGCATAGGCAAGTTTCACACAACTCAAAGTACTTTCATTTTATGCCAAAGTCCGGGTTTTTAACCCCAAAGTACTACATACGTTAAGTTCTTTTAAAAGAGGTTCATTACTTTTATAAAAGTCACCCTATACCCGTAGTATTAGAATGACCAACCCACATTCCTTTTCAAAATCAAGTAACAACATTCTTTTCCTAAGTTCCAGTTTGCCTAGTTTCAATTACTCAAGCTTCTCATTTTCAAATGATTTCATAGTTCCCAAACTTAATCACTTGATTCCTTTTTAGAACAATTGAGTAACATATGTCATATATGTGAGTAGTTTATTCTTGTTTATAACGATCTTATTACATCAGCCATGATCTAGAAAATGTAATATCATTTTGTCTTCTCTTAGCTTCTATGCAGATGGAGGTTTCTACTGGTTTTAATACAACACATCATTATTCAATACATTTTCCTTTATTAACGCTGCAATGGTCTGTCGATACACATTCTGATTCCCGAAATCAAGAAACATTATCCCTTTAAAAACCAAGTACTCATTACTCACGAATGAGGTTTCACACAAACATCCACATTAAAACAAATAAGTTAAGTCTCTTATCTTATAAGATCAAGTCTCTTAACTTCTAACATCAGTAAACCATTTTCACCTACATAAGGTCGTTATAACTAACTTCCCATAAAGCTATTATAACACCCTATGTTTTAAACCAACCAAATCACTTAGCACATGTACGCCACCGCATTCTACATAGTTCACAACAATCATGCTAGAAAAGATAGGAAGAGGTTCACATACCTCGCGACGATTTATCGACAATAAGCAAAATGCTCCAAGTACTACAACCTTGCTAGCCCTTTCCACTCCTCGAGTGAATACGCTACTCTTAGTACTTTCACCTATAAAGGTCACAAACGCCTATTAACCCCAAAACACAAGTTTCTATCTTTCTACGTAAAATTCGCAAAGACTCTCCCCGCAACAACAGAATCTCCTCCTCTATCGAGGCCGGCTACCAAGCCAACCAGCGGGTTTACACGCCTAACCTGACGTGTACAATTCTACCCAAAGAATACTACACAAGTCTACCGCATACACCCCATGTAAATACAGCTCAGCTTCTTTATTCTTCAGGCTTAAGTCAAAAGACATTGCCGAATACTAAGTATAGTTCCATATATAGTATACTTCAACTATATATTCTACAAACATGTAATTTCCAATTACAATAGAGGACAAGATAATTACCTCGATAAGCCCATAATTATCCAAGTTATAATGTCGATCATGAGCAAGGTTTAGCTCCTACTCCGTGCGCTCCAAACAACCCTTAGAAGTTCTAACCAACTTCTACTCAAATACTTCAACCAACTATGAAGATTTCCTTAGGTTTCTTTGAGACTAAAAGGACAAAAGGTAGTATTTCCTGACTCTACGAAAGAGGTATCTTGGAATACTACAAGGTACAAGGCTAAGGTATTTTGGGCATTATAACAATACTAGAGAAGTATTTCAATACCACAAGGAGGGGTATTATACGAAACAACTAGGCTAGTGGGGTACCCACCGCTAGCACCACAGCGGGAGGGAACCCTCGCCAAAGGCCACACGAAAAGGGGAGGGGAGGCTCTCGCCAAGAGCTCACAAAGGGGGAGGAGAGGGTTTCAAGACTTGGAAGTTTTGAATGGATGAAGTCTTCACACTTGTGGGGTATTTATAGCAAAACCAAAGGCCAACCAACGGCCAAGATCTAGCTGTTGCAAGGCAAGTGTAAGGCCAAGATCAAGCCAAGTGCACCCTAACCCCTACTCCACAAAACATTGCACCAAACAAGCCACAAAACAAGGCCAAACAAGGCACAAAACAAGGCACAAAACAAGGCACCAATAGGACACAAAACGCGAGCCAAAAGATCAAGCCAAAACGTGAACCACTTCGCGACTGACGCCCACTGCTTCAATGCGGTGACACATGTCACCCTCCCGCTGGTCCAAAATGTTTCGCCTCTCTAAAAATCCGCAAAATTTAAAAAGGACATAGCCGAATTTTCCTCGTAAGTTATGTAAAACGCTTCGCGAAAAACGACTTAATCTGTTGTGCACAAAGGTAAATTCGCCAGCGGTGCCACACGGGGTGACACGTGTCGCCCCGATTCGCCTGCAATATTTCGCCTTCCAAAATATCCAAAATACCGGAAATCTCAAAAACAAAGCTGCTACAAAACCAGAATTTCTCCCGTGGCCCCACGTGACCATTTCCAAAATAAAATCTCAAAATTCTAATATAATCCATGAAGTCCAAATACCAAATCTGTGAATCCAATTACCATTAACGAACCATTTTATTCACAAATAACCGTAAACTTAACCGCCTAAAACTCACATCTTTATTTATTTTCAAAATTTCGCCAGATTTCAGACGCACGCCCTCACATACATACTCGCAACTACGGGTATAACAGGAACACTTGAGGAAAATCAATCGGGTCTAGAACCTATGTAATCTGTGGAACCGTAAACCCCCGAGCTCACCAACTCCTCGCATACCCCGAATGTCCCAAGCTCATGAGGACCACTCAGATCGCGGAAGCGCATAACCGGGCCTCACGAAGGTCCGCCGGAAGTTACCAAAGGACCGTTGTCCCGACCTCTTCTCACATCTTGGTTAATCCGCCGATCTCTACGTTTCGGTCACCACGCGATAAGCTCAGACGCGCAATGTCCATGTCTCGATCAAGAGCTACTCAGTACAACTCTCGCTAGATAATCGCTATGTCACGTGACATATCGGTGCACTCTATCCTCTATGTCCGCACTAACGTGGGACATAACGAGCCAATGAGTCAAACTTATATCAGATTCCCGAACCGCCCGCCTGCTCGCCTCAACATCAAAAATCTATCCGCCGAGCTCTCTCATTCATGCGAGGCGCAAGTGTGTAAGAAATGCCTTCAGAACTCGCCCCAACCACCGGAGGCGCATGCTCCCCGGGACGCTCCATGAATCAAACCACGATCGCAGATCACGCACCGATGTGAACCTAATACCACCGACTGCCTTCGAGGCCTCGATCACTCATGATCCGCCATAATCGTCGATAAACTCCCGAGGATCATCTCGCCCCGACCCATAGAACTCGTGGATCGCACTCCAAAAAGTCCCGGTTTCAAACCGCTTGGCCTCGGGTGTACACGGCATTCACCGCCTCGCCTATCTCATGCTCGCCATGCCGAGCTAGTAATCGCCATCTCTCTTAACCATATCCTCTGCTCTCGCCGCGACTAGAGGCTCGTATCGTGGTCTCTCGTAGCTACCGCTGCCGCTTCTAAACTCTTCTGGCTAGCGCCGCAGAACTCCTCGAATGAAGCACCACCTCGTGTGATGATCGCTTGTGCTCGCACTCCTCGTGTTCCACTAGCAGCCTCACGCTCGCCGCTCGGGCCTCCGGTTGCTGCAGAGGCATAACTTGCACAAACGAATACGCCAGAGGGAGTCCAACTTATAACACAACTCTAAGGCACGATCTCAGAGTGAGAAGAATGGAAACCAATCTTAAATATCTCGCAGCCTCTGATTATAGCAGGTGCACAACACGCCGATAATCAAGACTCTATTAGATACGGTCTGTAGACACTTTCCGAGGATTAACTGCTCTGATACCACTTTTGTCACGACCCGATCTCGGGCCCGCGACTGGTGCCTTACCCCGGGCACCCTAGTGATACAACATCTGAGAAAATTAGCGGAAATAAAAACTTACACATGAAACAAGATATACAATGAGAAAATAGGCTAACCAAAATGGTCACCTTTCTGCATATATATAAAAAAGATTAAACCTGAACAGTTACATTCCTTTTACAAACCCCCGCCACAACAAAGATTACTGCACTCCTAAGAATGTTATAACAACAACGACGGGACAGGGCCCCGCCATACCCCTAAATGTAAGTACCTACAATGACAGGGGACTATACCAAAGATAAGCCTCCGGAGAAACGGAGCTTCCCAAAACGTTGAACTGTGATCCTATGAGCGAGGATCAACAACTGATGTACTTACCGCGATATTAACGCACTTCGCGAAGGAGGTCAAGATAACATGTACCAAGTATGTGAAATCAAAATATCAGAAATGAAATCATAATAGTCTATATAAAATGTAAGACATATATGATAACCAATTTACGATACACAATATGTAAGCAGTCATGTCAAGTCAGGGACTCACGCCCTCAAATCATCACTCAAATATAACCATGGGTCTCATGCCCACAATATCAATCATGCCCATGGAATTCCTTCCTCACTGCCGGCAGTCCATGATATAAAAACACCAAGGAATACACATGAACACCAGGTCCCACCTGTGTCATAATAAACCGCACGGTAAGTACGGCATAGCCGACTACTAGAACCCACCGTACTAACAATGCTATAAAATCAGATCACGAGGTCTTTCTAGACCGCCACATGATCGGCCGCCACTCGCCCTCGATATCAATGTGCGCGTTTAACCTCGAACTTCACCGCACTCGCATAGGCCACATAGGCCCGCATGAGGTACTTCCATCGTGACGGGGTAGCTAACCGCGGCATCAACCTCGACCTCAAGTCCGTGGCCACATGAACCGCATGAGGTATTCTCGTGACGGCCAGAATACACCCGAGTGATCATCCGTCCCGAACTCCGCACTCCGCATAGGTCACATGGACCTGCATGAGGTATTCCTCGCATCGGGGGTAGCTAACCCGCGGCAACATAACAAGTCAGGGGGGTATGTGATATAATACCAGTACAACAGGCTTATCGTTAAACAATGTAAGCACAACAAGAATAACCCCCTTACACAACATCACAAGATACTAACACACGTAGCATCATAACATGTTCACTTTATCAAACCGACAAGAAGTATTACAAGGCTATCACAGGCAAATCATAGGCAAGTTACTCACACAAGGTACTTTTATTTCGTGTCAACAAATCCGGGGTTTTAACCCTAAAGTACTACATACTTTAATTCTTTTAAAAAGATCCATTTCTTTCACAAAAATCACACGATACCCGTAGTATCAAAATAGAGCAACTATCTTTTTAAGTAAACCAAAACAATTTCCATACCTTCTTTTTAAACCAACTTAAGACAAAAGCATGCCATCCTTTTAAAACAAAGACACTTTTCCTTTTTAAAGTCAAGTAGCAATATACTTTTTAAACCAAGTGTCTTACTCTTTTAAAAACAAGTAACCTATACCTTTAAATCATATCTTTTAAGGAAACCAACCTCCAACTTTTAAAATGTCAAGTTATGATTTTAAATCCAATGATAAAACCACTCTTTTGTTTTCATAAAGTCGTTATAAATAACTTCCCATAAAGCTATTATAACACTTTATGTTTTAAACCAACCAAGGACAACTATTCTCATTTTCGAAATCAAGATAACTTTATTCTTTAAAAGACCACACACCCATTACTCATGAATGAGGTTTTACAACTTTTTAACATAATTCAAGTCCTTAATATTTCATAACAAGTCACTTAACTTTGGAATCAAGTCAAGGACACAAAAGGAAAATCAAATTCCTTTAAACACACGCAAGGCCTACCGCACTATATATATTTCACAACAATCATGCTAGAAAGGATAGGAAGAGGTTCACATACCTCACGACGATTATCGACAATAAGCAAAATGCTCCAATGTACTATAACCCTGCTAGCCTTTTCCACCCTCCAAGTAGAATAAGCTACTCGTAGTACTTCAACCTATAATGGCCATAAAACGTTTATTAACTTCTAGATCCCTTCGTAGAATATTTATAAGTACAATGTTCCATATTCTACGGAAAATTCGGCAGCACCTCCCCCCCCGTAACCACATAAATAACCTCCACTATCAAGGCCCGCTACCAAGCCAACAACCCAGAGGGGATTACACGTCTAACCGGACGTGTACAATTCTGCCCCACAATAATACTACAAGCTCATCAGAATACAAATTCAATGTAAATACGCTCAATTCTTATCAATATTCATTCTATATATAGTATACTCAACTATACATTACTACAACCTGTAATCTCCAATTACAATAGGGGGATAAAGATCATTACCTCGATAAGCCCAAAATTATCCAAGTTTTATAAGTCGATCCTGAGAAATGTTTAGCTCCTAATCCTTACGCTCCAACCCGCTCCAAGCAACCCTTAGAAGTTTCTAAACAACTTCTCTTAACACTTCATCCAACTATGAAGATTTCCTGTGGTTTCATTTTTGCGACTATTGAAAAAAGTAGTGTTTTCTGCTCTTAGTATAAAGATAACTTTGGAATACTACAAGTGGATTTTAGGCTAAGGTATATGGGATTATAACAATACTTGAAGAAATTCTTTCACAAGAGGGGTGTGTTGACGATAACCACAAAGGGAGGGCGGGAGAATTTTGCCTTGGAAAATTATTTCCAGGGGGGGATGAATAAAGGCGTGCAACAAGGGGGGGATTTATAGAGAAATCAATGGCTAGTATCAAAGCAAGTGTATGGTGAGGATTTGGTCCATGTGGGAGTGGAGTCTTCCAACCAAGTGTCCACCACAACAATGAGATATGTGTCCACCACAAAAATGGGACAAGTGGTGTCACGACCCGATCCCGGGCCCGTGACTGGTGCCTTACCCCGGGCACCCTAGTGATACAACATCAGAGAAAATCAGCGGAAATAAAAAAAACTAAAACATGAGACAAGTCATAAAGCATGAACTAGGCTAACCAAAACGGTCACCTTCCCAAATATATACATATATATATCAACCCAATAGCTTAAATCCTTTTACAACCCCGCCACAACAAGATTACATGCACTCTAAGAATGTAATTATAACTATGACGGACAGGTTCCCGCCATACCCCGAATGTACAAGTAACTACACCGACAGGACTATACCAAAGACAAGCCTCCGAGAAACGGAGCTTCCTAAAGTCAACCGTGATCCTAAGAGCGGATCCACAACCGATGTACCTCTACCGCAGATGAACGCAGCCCCGGGCGAGGTCAAGACAACAGTACCAAGTATGTGAAACTTGTAAAATATCAGAAATGAAATCATAATAGTCTATATAAAGCAGAGACATGTATGATAACCAAACTACCCACAATACATAAATAGTCATGTTAAGTCGTGACTCATGCCTCAAAGTCATTACTCAAATATAACAACGGGTCTCACGCCCACAACATCACTCATGCCCGTGGAATACCTTCCTAACTGCCGGCAGTCCATGATATAAAACATTAAAGGAGTACACATGAACACCAGGTCCCACATGTGTCATAATAAAACCGCATGCAGGTAAGTACGAAGGCATAGCCGACTACTAACACCTATAGTACTAACAAGGTCATAAATCAGATTACGAGATATGTCTAGACCGGCCACATGATCAAAGCGGTCACACGCCCGCAGATCCAATGTGCGCGTCTAGCCCTGGAACTCCTCGCATCTCCGCATAGGCCAACCTCATAGGCCCGCATGAGGTATAACCCCGCCTCGAGGGTAGCTCCGCCCCGGCATCCGCCTCGACTCGCAGTCCGCATGGCCACATGTACGCATGACCATAAAGGCCGCACACTAACCTCGAACTCTCGTAGCTCGCATAGTCCCCTCGACCCGCATTAGGTATTCTCGAATCATGGTCCTGCATCACCGAGTCTACCCCGCATCGGAGGGCGCTTAACCTCCTAAACATGTCAAGGCGAGCGGTACAATACCAACATAACTACTGATAGTTAAACAACTTAAGCGCAATGGCGGAAATCCCTTTACACAAACATCACAAGATACTAACACACGTAGCATCCTAGCATGTTTACTTAACAAATCAACAAGAAAGTATTACAAGGCTATCACAAACCAACACAATCAAGTTATACACACAAGGTACTTTCTACTATATGATTAACAAGATCGGTTTTTATCCCCAAAGTACTTTATACATTAACTCTTTAAAAGATACGCACTTTCACAAAAGTCACACAATACCCGTAGTATAAGAAAATAAAGTGACTAATATTTTAATTAAACCAAAACAACGCCAGACTTTCCTTTTAAACCAAATTAAGACAATAACATGCCTTCCTTTAGACCAAAACACTTCTCCCTTTAAAGTCAAATTACCATTTTAAAACCAATGATAAAACCATTCCTTTGTTTTCATAAAGTCGTTATAACTAACTTCCCATAAAGTCGTTATAACACTTTATGTTCTAAACCAAAACTCTTCAATTCTACAAGTCTCTTTCCTTTTAAAACAACCATAAGTATTCTTTTAAAACCCAAATAATGTACTCTTTTCAAAATAAGTAACCTATACTTAAAATCAAGTTACTCTCTTTTCCAAAACAAGTCGTTATAAGTCAAGTCTCTTATCTTCAAGATCAAGTCTCTTAACTTTCAAAATCAAGTTGTCTATAAGTCAAGTCTCTTATCTTTGAAGATCAAGTCTCTTAACTTTCGTAATCAATAAACCATTCTTTTACCTACATAAAGTCGTTATAACTAACTTCCCATAAAGCTATTATAACACCCTATCTTTAAACCAACCAAAACACTTAGCACATGTACGCCTACCGCATTACATAGTTTACAAAACATCATGCTAGAAAGGATAGGAAGAGGTTCACATACCGCGACGATTATCGATAATAAGCAAAACGCCCACAAGATCAGAACTCGCTAGCCTTTTCCACTCATCAAGTAGAATACGCCACTCGTAGTACTTCCACCTATATAGGCCACAAACGCCTATTAACTTCTAAACACACTGTTCCATTTTCTACGTAAAATTCGCAAAGACTCTCCCCGAAATCACATAAATCTCCTCCTAACAAGGCCCGCTACTGTGCCAATAACTCCTGTGGATTACACGCCTAACCTGACGTGTTCAAATCGCTTCACAATAATACAACACCATCAGAATACACCCTATGTAAATACAGCTCAATACTCATTCTAAATATAGTATACTCAACTATACATTACTACAACATGTAATATCCAATTACAAGTGGGGCATAAATCATTACCTCGATAAGCCCAAAATTATCCAAGATTAAATGTCGATCCCGAGCAACGTTTAGCTCCAAGTCCTTACGCTCCAACCCGCCTCCAAGCGACCCTTAGAAGTTTCTAAACAACTTCTCTAAACACTTCAACCAAGCTATGAAGGTTTTTCTAGGGTTTCATTTTCGACTTTCTAATAAAGTAGATTTCCTGCTCCTAGTATTTAAACAACTTTGGAATACTACTAGTGATACTAGGCTAGTGTATTTGGAATTATACCACAATACACCAAGTATTCTACACAAGGGGGAGGTGGACTAAACCAAAACAAAGGGAGGGAAGTATTTTGCTCTGAAGCTTTCTGAGATGAACTTATTCATCAACCAAGCGGGTCTATTTATGTAACAATGGAGGTCAAGATCCATCTAAGTGTATGGCCAAGATTGGGCCACGCAGGTGCTGGTCCCACCACACCACATGGCCAACGAAATCGGGTGCCAAGTGTAAGGCCATTTCGCCAAGGTGAGTAGTGACAAGTGGCTAGCCACTTGTCACACCATTTCGGCCCACATGGCCACACGAGGTGACACGTGTCGCCCGATTCGTCCAAAATATTACGCCTTCCAAAATATCCAAAAAGCCTAAACCTCAAAACAAAGCGGCCCTACAAAACAGTAAATTTCTCCCGTGGACCCCACGTGGCCATTTCCAAAATAAAATCTCAAAATTCTAATATAATCCGAGAAGTTCAAATACCAAACTGGGAATCCAATTCCATTAACTAACCTTTTCTTCACAAAACCGAAACTTTTCCGAAAAATCACATCTTCCTTTCTTTCCAATATTTCGTCAGATTCTCGCACGTATGTCCTCGCATACATACCTCGGAACTACGGGTATAACATTCTTCCTTAGAAACATTCGTCCCGAATGTTCCTTCTAAGTCTCTAAACATACATATGCCGCCAGAGTCTCCACTACTACACTTACAAACCGATCATGCCACCAATGGCCGTAATATAACATGTGCGCAAAACTCCATTTCATGCTAACGAGGAATCACCTCAATCATCTCAAAAGCTCTCACCCATGATCAAACGATACTCCTTTCGCATCTTCACAACAGAATGACCACTCCGCTCTCATAACATATGTTCACTTTCCCTTACTCGCCGCATTCTCCTCGTAACTCGAACTCCTCCTAATAAACGCATCACGCTTCGCTGACTCGAGCTGCTAACAATTTCCTCCGATAAGCTTCACCCTATCCACATCCCCGTGAAACAAGTAGGGACTAACTATCTGAACCTTGCCAACCTTGAACCAATCGACGGAACCTACACTTCCGCCTATACAAGGCTTCATAAGGCGACATCCGAATCAGAAAGGTAGCTATCATAAAACTCACTTACCCAAGAGGCACACAATCCTCACGCTACCCTCGAAATCAAAACATCGCCCGCAACCTATTCTTAACTATCTGGTAAAACGCTGTTCTTCTCCGTTTACCCGAGGTGAATGCACATCGAGACTCACCGAGTTCCAACCCCGCCTCGTAACACCTTCGCACACAAAAGACATAGCCAAAAATTGGGCTCCACTGCCTGTCATAAAAAGTAGGAATCCCGTGCATCCTTACAACCTTCCCGATATATAACATATCGCCACCTCCGCCGAGTAAATAGTCCCGCTCGAAGATTTAGACGGGTCGACTCATCACCGACCATCGGTCGAACGATCCTCGAACTCGCACGATGGTTAACTAACCTCGACCTAACACCTCGTAATCCTATCACAAAGCGACCACCACAAATTGACCACATCTCCTTTCGCCGCGGTCGACCCGCGAACGTCCTCAACCCGACCCATAATCGCACTAAACTCTTGTTCCCGATCCGAACAATCTTACCTATCCAAGTCATGAAAGCTACCACTTTCACCTTACACATCCCAAGGAAAATATCCTCAAAACATTTCACGCATACCAAGTGTTTCACAAAGATTAACCAGAAATCCTTTTCTCAAGACGGCCTTTACATCTAAGGTCTCAACGTGTACTATTCTAAGGTTCACACCTTCCATGACCCCATACTTATCCTTTCAACTAACCATGTTTTCTAATTCACACTTAACACAATGCTATCCGCATAGCACCTAACATGTACCCACCATAATATCATAAACAAAATCTCCTAAGGGCTAAAGATATCTCTCGCAACTACCGCTCACTTTCCCTTTGCCGCTCTAATCATAATCTCACCGCAGGCGCCTAGCTATATAAGGTGTTGAACCACCATCGATCCCGGCGTCGAGGCTCTACATCCGTGCTACCTCCGTCGACAAACTCTCACCAAATTGCCCTATTGGCCGCAAACACAAAAGCCGCCAAGCGACGACACTCTCATAATGGAGTCTACTACTATGGCCGAAACGAGGTAGGTGACCTCATCCGACTAACACCCCTTCTCCCGAACAATCAACCCGCGATCGACCCGGCGTCGAGTCATCCTCCGTAACCTCCTACCGACATCCTCCCATCATACGGCCCCGACGCCACAGTATAACAATCTCCCAACAAGTACGACACTCGAGGATCATCCTCGATCTCTATCCATAGAATTCTCGCGAATCGCAACTCAAGAAATCCCTAAGTCTCGCATCATCGGATCTAGGGAATCATCGATATCGCCGGAACCACCGGCCCCGTCTGTCTTCATTCCCACCACTAGCTTAGCTAGTAATCGGGCTATCACCTTGAATTCATATCTCGGCCCCGGCCGTGGAACCGAGGCTCGTATCGTGGCCTCATTGAAATCGCCGCCTAACTCACTGGGCTAGCGGCATCATAAAAACTCGCTGCCTCAAGTACTATCTCGTAAGAACTGTGCCTCGTGCCTCAGAACCTCTCGTGTTCAACTCGTAGCTCCTCTCGCTGCCTTGCTCATCCGGGCCCTGGTTGCCTCGCGAGGCATAACTGTACATAAGAATACGCGCAGGAGTCCAACTTACAACACAACTCTAAGGCACGATCTCGTAATGAGAAGAATGGAAACTAATCCTAAATGTCTCGCAGCCTCCCGATTATAGATGTGGTGCACAACACACCGATAATCAAGACTCTACTAGACACGGTCAGACACTTTCCGAGGACTAATCGCTTCGATACCACTTTTGTCACGACCGATCCTGCCCGTGGATCGTGCCTTACCCCGCACCCTAGTGATACAACATCGTAGAAAATCAGCTAAATAAAAACTAAAACATGAGACAAGTCATAAAGCATGAACTAGGCTAACCAAAACGGTCACCTTCCAAATATATACATATATATATCAACTCAAAGTTAAATCCTTTTACAACCCCGCCCACAACAAGATTACATGCACTTCTAAGAATGTAACCATAACTATGACGACAGGCCCGCCATACCCCGAATGTACAAGTAACTACACCGACAGGGACTATACCAAAGACAAGCCTCCGAGAAACTGAGCTTCCCAAAAGTCAACTGTGATCCTAAGAGCGCGGATCCACAACCGATGTACTCTACCGCAGATGAACGCAGCCCCGGCGAGGTCAAGACAACAGTACCAAGTATGTGAAACTTGTAAAAATATCAGAAATGAAATCATAATAGTCTATATAAAGCAGAGACATGTATGATAACCAAACTACACCCACAATACATAAATAGTCATGTTAAGTCGTGACTCATGCCCTCAAAGTCATTACTCAAATATAACAACGGGTCTCACGCCCACAACATCACTCATGCCCGTGGAATACCTTCCTCATCGCAAATCCATGATATAAAACATTCAAGGAGTACACATGAACACCTGTGTCCCACTGTGTCATAATAAAACCGCATGTGGTAAGTACGAAGGCATAGCCGACTACTAACACCCATAGTACTAACAAGGTCATAAATCAGATTATGAGATATGTCTAGACCATTACATGATCAAAGCCGGTCACACGCCCGCAGATCCAATGTGCGCTAGCCCCGAACTCTCGCAGCCTCGCATAGGCCAACCTCATAGGCCCGCATGAGGTATAACCCCGCATCGAGGGTAGCTACTCCCAAGATCCGCTCGACTCGCATCCGCATGGCCACATAGACCGCATGACCATAAAGGCCGCACACTAACTCGAACTCTCGTAGCTCGCATAGTCCCCGACCCGCATGAGGTATTCTCGAATCACGGTCCTGCATCACCGAGTCTACCCCGCACGGAGGCGCCTTAACCTCCTAAACATGTCAAGGTGAGCAGACAATACCAACATAACTACCGATAGTTAAACAACTTAAGCGCAATCGGAAACCCCTTTACACAAACATCACAAGATACTAACACACGTAGATCCTAGCATGTTTACTTAACAAATCAACAAGAAAGTATTACAAGGCTATCACAAACCAACACAATCAAGTTATACACACAAGGTACTTTCTACTATATGATTAACAAGATCGGTTTTATCCCCAAAGTACTTTATACATTAACTCTTTAAAAGATACGTTACTTTCACAAAAGTCACACAATACCCGTAGTATAAGAAAATAAAGTGACTAATATTTTAATTAAACCAAAACAACGTCAGACTTTCCTTTTAAACCAAATTAAGACAATAACATGCCTTCCTTTTAGACCAAAACACTTCTCCCTTTAAAGTCAAATTACCATTTTAAAACCAATGATAAAACCATTCCTTTGTTTTCATAAAGTCGTTATAACTAACTTCCCATAAAGTCGTTATAACACTTTATGTTCTAAACCAAAACTCTTCAATTCTACAAGTCTCTTTCCTTTTAAAACAACCATAAGTATTCTTTTAAAACCCAAATAATGTACTCTTTTCAAAATAAGTAACCTATACTTAAAATCAAGTTACTTCTCTTTTCCAAAACAAGTCGTTATAAGTCAAGTCTCTTATCTTTGAAGATCAAGTCTCTTAACTTTCAAAATCAAGTTGTCTATAAGTCAAGTCTCTTATCTTTGAAGATCAAGTCTCTTAACTTTCGAATCAATAAACCATTCTTTTACCTACATAAAGTCGTTATAACTAACTTCCCATAAAGCTATTATAACACCCTATCTTTAAACCAACCAAAACACTTAGCACATGTACGCTCACCGTACTACATAGTTTACAAAACATCATGCTAGAAAGGATAGGAAGAGGTTCACATACCTCGCGACGATTATCGACAATAAGCAAAACGCTCCACAAGATCAGAACCCGCTAGCCTTTTCCACTCATCAAGTAGAATACGCCACTCGTAGTACTTCCACCTATATAGGCCACAAACGCCTATTAACTTCTAAACACACGGTTCCATTTTCTACGTAAAATTCGCAAAGACTCTCCCCGAAATCACATAAATCTCTCCTAACAAGGCCCGCTACTGTGCCAATAACTCCTAGGATTACACGCCTAACCTGACGTGTTCAAATCGCTTCACAATAATACAACATCTCATCAGAATACACCTATGTAAATACAATCAATACTCATTCTAAATATAGTATACTCAACTATACATTACTACAACATGTAATATCCAATTACAATACAGTGGGCATAAATCATTACCTCGATAAGCCCAAAATTATCCAAGATTAAACGTCGATCCCGAGCAACGCTTAGCTCCAAGTCCTTACGCTCCAACCCGCTCCAAGCGAATTCTTAGAAGTTTCTAAACAACTTCTCTAAACACTTCAACCAAGCTACGAAGGTTTTCTAGGGTTTCATTTTGCGACTTTCTAATAAAGTAGGATTTCCTGCTCCTAGTATTTAAACAACTTTGGAATACTACTAGGATACTAGGCTAGTGTATTTGGAATTATACCACAATACACCAAGTATTCTACACAAGGGGAGGGTGGGGACGAAACCAATACAAAGGGAGGAAGTATTTTGCTCTTGGAAGCTTTAGTGAGATGAACTTATTCATCAACCAAGGGTCTATTTATAGAACAATGGAGGGTCAAGATCCATCTAAGTGTATGGCCAAGATTGGGCCATGTGTGTGTGGGTCCCACCACACCACATGGCCAACGAATGGGTGCCAAGTGTAAGGCCATTTCGGCCAGGTGAGTAGGTGACAAGTGGCTGGCCACTTGTCACACCATTTCGGCCCACATGGCCACACAAGGGGTGACACGTGTCGCCCGATTAAATCAAAATATTACGTCTTCCGAAATATCCAAAAGCCGAAACCTCAAAAACAAAGCGGGCCCCACAAAACGTAAATTTCTCCGTGGACCCACGTGGCCATTTCCAAAATAAAATCTCAAAATTCTAATATAATCAGAAGTTCAAATACCAAATCGGGAATCCAATTCCCATTAACGAACCTTTTTCTTCACAAAACCTAAACTTTTCCCGTGAAAAAATCACATCTTCCTTTCTTTCCAATATTTACAGATTCTCGCACGTATGTCCTCGCATACATACCTCGAACTACGGTATAACAAGTGGCTTGCCACTTGTCCACCACTCTCCACCAAAAACGCCCAACACTTGTCCACTCAACCATTCGCCAACATGTATACGGGGGTCGCGTGTCTACTCGCCCAAAATATTTCATCTTCCGAAATATCCGTAATGCCAAAAATCCAAAATAAAGGGGGGCCTCACAAAACGTCCCGGTGTCACTTAATTGCCTGGCCCGTGGGATCGTGCGCCGCCTACTGGTGTGGACACAAGTGGCGCAACATCACTTAACATAAAACACATACATGAACATAGTCGAAGTACAAAACAATAGTGAGGAAAACTTGCCTTTCGGCGTATAAAATTAACAACTTTTACAAATGAGCAGTTTAATCCTTTTTACAAACCCCACACAATAGCGATTACTGCACCTCTGAAAGATCGACAACAACGACGGGGCGGGGCCGTCGTACCCACGAATGTAAGCACTTACAACAACGGGGACTATACCGAGATAAGCCTCGGAGAAAGCGGGCTTCCCAAAGCTGAGCGTGACCCTAAGGCGAGGATCAACGATCGTGTACCTCAACTGCGGCATGAGCGCAGCCCGAAGGAGTCGATAACAGTGCAGTATGTGAAACTAAAAATCGTAAATGAAATCATAATAGTCTATAAAGCGAGAGACATGTATGATAAGCAAACTACGATTCACAACAAATAAATCGTATCAAGTCGTGACTCGCGCCTCAAAGTTATCACAATAAAACCGTGCGGGGCAAGTACGAAGGCATAGCCGACTACTAAGACCCACGATGCCAAAAATACCACAAACCGTATCCGAGGTCTTTCTAGACCGCACCGTAATCGAAGGCCGCCACTCGCCCGCAATATCAATGTCGCGTCTATCCACTCGAACTCTCGCACTCGCATAGGTCACACACGGACCGCGTGAGGTATTCCTCGAATCATGGTCCCGGAACCGCTGAGGTATACCCGCGTCGGCGGCTAACCCTCGGTATCCGCTAGGCTCCATGACCCGCGTAGTCTCAAAAGACCGCGTAGTCTCAGCGGACCGCATAGAATCCCGCGTCGGGCTAAACACCGGAATGATCAATCCACGAGCTACCGCGCTCGCATAGTCACGAGGACCGCATAGGCGTAAAGACCGCATCGAGGGTGGCAAGCCCTCGGTATAATAAGTCAAAGGGTATGTGATACAATAACGATGCAGCGGGCTTAACGTTTAACAACGTAAGCAGACAAGAATGACCACTTACATCATGATCACACAAGATACTAACACACGTAGCATCTAACATGTTTACTTATCAATCAACAAGAAAGTATTACAAGGCTATCACAAACCAACACAATCAAGTTATACACACAAGGTACTTTAAGCTAACAAGTTCGGGTATCTACCCCCTAAAGTACTTCATCATTAAATCTTTTAAAAGATCTGTTGCTTTCACATAAGTCACACAATACCCGTAGTATAAAATAGAGTATTGTCTTTTTAAATAAACCAAAACACTTACCTTCGTAAAATCAAGTAACAACATTATTTTCCAAACGTTCAAGTTTGCCTAATTTCAAATGTTCACGTTTCTTATTTTAGAAAGGTTTCGTAGTTCATGGTCTTATTCATTTAAGAATATAATTCTCTTTTAAACCATGTGAGAAACATAAGTCTTATATGTGAGTAGGATATTCTTGTTTATAACAATCTTATTACAGCAGCCGTGATCTAGGAAATATCATTTTGTCTTATCTTAGCTTCTATGCGGATGGAAGTTTCTCTTGGTTTTAATAATACTTAACTAGTCAAAACATTTCCTTTTATTAACGCTGCGGTGGTTTGTCGATACACATTCGATTTCAAATCGATAAAACATTCTTAAGCGTGATACCTCACTTCCCATAAAGCTAGTATAACTCTTAGGTTTGTCAAAAATCAAGTATTACTTCTTCTTTCAAAATGATTCAAAAATCTTTTGAAATACTTCAAGTTCTTTATTAACACATAACAAGCCAGTTATAGTTCTAATCAGTTACCTTTTAAAAACCACATGTATTTTCTTACCAACATAAAGCTGTTATAACCAACTTCCCATAAAGCGTTATAACACTTTATGTTTCAAACTAATCAAATACATTAAACACGTACGCGTCTACCGTACTACATAGTTACACACATATCATGCTAGAAGAGATAGGAAGAGGTTCACATACCTCGCGACGAGTATCGACTAATAGCAAAAGCGCTCAGTACTTCCAACCGTCGGCTACTCCTTAAGTCAAGTAGATCGCGCCACACGTAGTACATCAACCTATAAGGCCACAAGGCGCTATTAACATTTAGATCTCATCATAGAATATTCTAAAATTCGGCAGACCTCCCCATGCCAGCGTAAATCTCTCCTCTATCGAGGCCACTCGAGCCAACCAGGGGTTATACATCTAACCTAACGGGTACAATTCTACTCCACGGTACTACTACACAAGTCTCATGTCTGACCTATGTAATTCTGATTCGGTACCTTCTTTAAATTCAGCTTAAGTCGCAAGACATTGCAGTAAGTTTTAATCGGGCTTAAGTCAAAAGACATTGCCGATAACTACGTTCGATTCTATTATATAGTATACTTCAACTATATATTCAATCATGTAATTTCCAATTACAATAGAGGACAAGATAATTACCTCGATAAGCCCATAATTATCCTAGTTAAAGTCGATCTGGGCAATCGTTTAGCTCGACCCGTGCGCTCCAACCCGCTCTAAACCACCCTTAGAAGTTCTAACCAACTTCTACACAATACTCAACGGACTATGGAGATTTTCCTAGGGTTTCGGTTTGTGGTACGGAGTATAATAGTATTTTTACTGGCTTTTAGATAGGTATAACCTTAGAATACAACAAGGTATATGGCTAAGGTAAATTGGGCATTATAACAATACTTTGAGAGTATTTCTACACCACAAAGGGGTATTATACGAAAGCAACAAGGCTAGGGGGTACCACGGCCACACTACTAGGAGGCGCTACTCTCCAAGGGCCTCGCGAAATGGGGAGGACGAGAACAATAGAGGGAGGGAGAGTCTTTCAAGACTTAGAGATTTTTAGGATGAATAAGTCTTCCAAAGAGGCTGGTATTTATAGGACAAGGCCAACCAATGGCCAAGATCTTGCCAAGTGCATAGCAAGTGTAGGGACAAGATCTTGCCAAGTGCACCCTAACCAACTAACACAAAAATATCCTACCAACCCTTGACTATTTCAACCACACTTTCGGCCAAGCCCTTTACCGTCCAAGCCTAACCAATGAGAGGGTGACAAGTGTCGCCCTCTTGTTGGTCCAAAATGTTTCGTCTCTAAAAATCCGCAAAAATTAAAAATGTCATAGGAAATTCCCTACGAAGTCGTGGAAAACGTTTCATCGAAAAACGACTCTAAACGGGTGTTGTGAACAAATTTAATTCGCCAAGCCACTTTGCCTACTCAAGGCTTTAAACTTTTATACGTACGCCCTCACGTACATACTCTGGAAATACGGGGTATAACATTCTCCCCTCCTTAGAAACATTCGTCCCGAATGTTCTTTCTAAGTCTCAAAACAAACGCGCGCCAGTATAGTCTTCACTACTATACTTACGAGAACAATCCTTGCCACACATGGCCACAGAAACAACTTGCGCAAAAAGCTCACATCCAAGTCCACGAGGAAACACCTCTAACATCACCATAACACCTCTCACCGGGGTCTAAAATATACTTCCTTCGCACCTACTTTACACAAAAGAAAATGATCACATCAATGCTCGCGATACCATCGATACCACTTTTGTCACTTTGCGCGAGGTTCGTGTCACCCGCGACCCAACAAATGGCACCGTGCATGCGATCCCTAGGAGGTCGACACTCGAACTCTTACCACATTCTCGATACGTCCGCTTCCAAAACTCGGTTACTATCCCTAACGTGGTCATCATTAATCGAACACTGACGGATCTCGATACTTTCCCGATCATATCAATACGAAGACCGGACGCATCGCCTTCCTAAGTCGGACGCAATTGCTAACATATAGCAACCCGCCTATTCTTCACATGAACTCAAAAGGGCCCAAAGTAACTCGGGCTAAGTTTTCTCTCGCTTCAAAACTCACACCCAAACCGGGTGGTACCTTCAAGAAGACCGATCATTAACTCGAACTCTGCGTCGTCGCCGATTATCCGCACGATTTCTCCGAGCCGCCGTAACCTCTTCTAGACAAGCTTCACCCTATCCACATCCTCGAACACGTATCAACCAATTTTCTCAACCTTGCCAACATCGAACCAATCGATCAAGAACTTACCCTTCCGCCCCCACAAGGCTTCATAAGGCGACATCCGAACATTGAAATGGTAGCTTAAACACTACATCCACAGGAGACAACAATCCCCACAACTATCCCTGAAATCCAAACACTGGCCCGAGGGCGAATGCGATCGAGACTCACTTGAGTTCTTAACACATGCCTGGTAAAACTTCCAGAAACAAAAACAGCCATAACCTGGGCTCCACTGTCTGCCATAAGGTGAAGGTAGGCACCCCGTGCAGCCTTACAACCTTTCTGATAACTCAACACAGCCAAGTAAACGGCCCCGATCAAGAACACGATCGGCAGCCCCCATAGGCCAGACCACTGGTCGAACTCATCCACGAGTACGTACGCTGTTTAACTAACATTGGGACTAACACCCTCACAACCCTAACACAAGTGACCACCACAACCTGACCCCACCACCAAAACTACCGCGGGTTGACCCGCAACGGGCCTCAACCCGACCCGCAACGCCGCACAAAACTAGCTCCCGATCCTAACAATCTTACTAATCACGCTTGAAAACCTAGCGGTCTTCTTAGCTCAACTAACCTCTTTCATATCACGCTACTCGTGGACTTATCCCACAACCATAGCCCACGCGCACCATGCACTCGATAAGGATCAAACATAACACTACACCTATACTCGACGGCCTTACCTCTAAGGTATCTACGTAAAACATTCTAAGGCTCACACCTTATCTATCCCCAAAATCTTACTCGCTAACCCACCATGATTTCTAAACACAACTAACACACCGCCATCGTAACATAGCACTTAAGGTATACTCACCTTATCACACATACCGATCTCTACAGGTTAAAGATATATCTATATCTATCGCTTCACTCCCTTAGTCGCTCTTAATCAAACTCGCCTGCGTAGGCGCATAGCTAGGGAAGATGACGAACTACCCACCGATCCTCAAGGCTAAGTCCTCCTACAAGGACACTCTATCGACATCGACTGACGGTCGTAGTACAACAAGTACTAACTAAAAGACGACATTCCCGATGACGCGCACATCGTGGAACCTAAGCCACGAGTTCGACCAACTCTGCATACTCCGAACATCCCGATATCCGTGGAAGACCACTCAGATCGCGGACGGCGTAATCAAATCACGCGAGGTGACTCGCCGAAAGTTACCAAAGGACCTTGCCGCCCGCCTTCTTCTCGCCCTCGTTAACCCGCCGATCTCTACGCTTTCTCTGCCGCGCATAAGCCCGCATACGTGCCACGCCAAGCCTAACTAAAGAATTACTCTTGCACAACCTTTTCTTAGGTAGTCATCAAGACTCGCGATACATCAGTATACTCGTAGTCAAATCCATAGTTAGTAACAGGTCGCCTCTTGAAATCTATATTCACTGCTCCTGGCCGTGGAACCTGGGTTCAAATGTCATGGCCGCAGAGGAATCGCCACGCTGCTAAACTCGTGGGGTTAGCGACGCCGCAAAACTCCCGAATGAAGCACCACCCTGTGTGATGTTTGGGCTGTGCCCACGTAACCCTCTCAGACTTACTGCAGCCTCCCTGCCGCTTGCCCTCCCGGGCCGGGTTGCCTACGCGAGGCATAACGATAAGTGGAAATAATTTCGCGGAGGTCCAACTTACAACACGCCTCTAAGGCACGATCTCAGAGTGAGAAGAATAGAAACCAATCCTAAATACCCTATAGCCTCTCGATTATCTGGTGCACAACACACCGATAATCAAGACTTCATCGATACGGCTCAGAGACACTTTCCGAGGATTAATCGCTCGATACCACTTTTGTCACGACCGCCCGGCCCGTGGATCGTGCCTTACCGGGCACCCTAGTGACACAACATCGAGTAATCACGAACATAAAACACATACATGAAACAAGTGAAGTACAAAACAATAGTCCGAGGGAAAACTTGCCTTTCTAAGATATAAAATTAACAACTTTTACAAATGCAGTTTAATCTTTTACAAACCCCGCCACAACAAGATTACTCTGCACTTCTAAGAAAAGATACGATAACAACGACGGACAGGGCTCGCCATACCCCGAATGTAAGCACTTACAACAACAGGGACTATACCAAGATAAGCCTCCGAGAAACGAGCTTCCAAGCCAACCGTGACCCTAAGAGCGAGGATCAACGATCGCGTACCTCAACTCGCTGCATTTAACGCACTTCAAGGAGGTCGATAACAGTGCAGAGTATGTGAAACTAAAAATATCAGAAATGAAATCATAATAGTCTATAAAGCAGAGACATGTATGATAAGCAAACTACGCTCACAACAAATAAACAAATATGTCAAGTCGTGGACTCACGCCTCAAAGTTATCACAATAAAACCGTGACGGGCAAGTACGAAGGCATAGCCGACTACTAAGACCCACGCATCAAAAATACCACAAATCGTATCCCGAGGTCTTTCTAGACCGCACCACGATCGGCCGCCACTCGCCCGCAATATCAATGCGCGTCTATCCTCGAACTCTCGCAGCTCGCATAGGTCACACACGGACCCGCATGAGGTATTCCTCGAATCATGGTCCTGCATCACCGAGGTATACCCCGCATCGGCGCAAATTAACCCTCGGTATCCGCCAGGCTCCCGCAACCCGCATAGTCTCAAAAGACCGCATAGTCTCAACAGACCGCATAGGAATCCCCGCATCAAGCTAAACACCCTAATGATCAATCCCGAGCTACCGCACCGCATAGTCACGAGGACCGTGCAGCCGTGAAGACCCGCATCAAGGGTGGCAAGCCCTCAGATAATAAGTCAGCCGGGTATGTGATACAATAACAAGATAACTGGCTTAACGCTTAACAACGTAAGCACAACAAGAATGACCCTTACATCATGATCACACAAGATACTAACACACGTAGCATCCTAACATGTTTACTTATCAATCAACAAGAAAGTATTACAAGGCTATCACAAACCAACACAATCAAGTTATACACAAGGTACTTTAAGCTAACAAGTTCGTATCTACCCCTAAAGTACTTCATACATTAAATCTTTTAAAAGATCTGTTGCTTTCACATAAGTCACACAATACCCGTAGTATAAAATAGAGTGATCGTTTTTTAAATAAACTAAAACACTTACCTTCAGAAATCAAGTAACAACATTATTTTCCAAACGCCCAAGTTTGCCTAATTTCAAATGTTCACGCTTATTTTAGAAAGGTTTCAGAGTTCATGGTCTTATTCATTTAAGAATATAATTCTCTTTAAACCATGAGAAACATAAGTCTTATATGAGTAGGATATTCTTGTTTATAACAATCTTATTACAAGAAATTGATCTAGAAATATCATTTTGTCTTATCTTAGCTTCTATGCATGGAAGTTTCTACCGGTTTTAATAATACTTAACTAGTCAAAACATTTCCTTTATTAACGCTGCAGATGGTTTGTCGATACACATTCTGATTTCCAAATCAAGAAACATTCTTAAGCCGTTATACCTAACTTCCCATAAAGCTAGTATAACTCTTAGGTTTGTCAAAAATCAAGTATTACTTCTTCTTTCAAAATGATTCAAAATCTTTTGAAATACTTCAAGTTCTTTATTAACACATAACAAGCCGCTTATAGTTCTAATCGCTACCTTTTAAAACCACATGTATTTTCTTACCAACATAAAGTCGTTATAACCAACTTCCCATAAAGCCGTTATAACACTTTATGTTTCAAACTAATCAAATACATTAAACACACGTACGCGTCACCGTACTACATAGTTACACACATATCATGCTAGAAGAGATAGGAAGAGGTTCACATACCTCGCGACGAGTATCGACTAATAGCAAAACGCCCAAGTACTTCCAACCGCCGCTACTCCTTAAGTCAAGTAGATCGCGCCACACGAGTACATCAACCTATAAGGCCACAAGGCGCTTTATTAACATTTAGATCTCATCATAGAATATTCTACCGAAAATTCAAAGACTCTCCCGCAACAACAGAAATCTCCTCCTCTATCGAGGCCACCTGAGCCAACCAGGGTTATACATCTAACCCTAACTGTACAATTTACTCCACTGACTACTACACAAGTCTATCAGAATACACCTATGTAATTACGATTCAAGACTTTCTTTAAATTCAGCTTAAGTCGCAAGACATCGCTGTAAGTTTTATTCAGCTTAAGTCAAAAGACATCACGATAACTACGCTCGGTTCTATTATATAGTATACTTCAACTATATATTCAATCATGTAATTTCCAATTACAATAGAGGACAAGATAATTACCTCGATAAGCCCATAATTATCCTAGTTAAAGTCGATCCCGGCAATCGCTTAGCTCCAACCCCGGCGCCTAACCCGCTCTAAACCACCCTTAGAAGTTCTAACCAACTTCTACACAATACTCCAAATCTGACTATGGAGATTTTCCTAGGGTTTCGGTTTTGGACCGATTTAAGTATAATAGTATTTTCTGGCTTTTCAGATAGTATAACCTGTAATACAACAAGGTATATGGCTAAGGTAAATTGGGCATTATAACAATACTTTTGAGAGTATTTCTACACCACAAAGGGGTATTATACGAAAGCAACAAGGCAGTGGTACCCCACGCCACACTACTAGGAGGGGGCGCTACTCTGCGCAAGGGGCCTCACGAAATGGGGAGGGACGAGAACAATAGAGGAGGGAGAGTCTTTCAAGACTTAGAGATTTTAGGATGAATAAGTCTTCCAAAGAGGTGGGTATTTATAGACAAGCCAAGGCCAACCAATGGCCAAGATCTTGCCAAGTGCATAGCAAGTGTAGGCCAAGATCTTGCCAAGTGCACCCTAACCAACTAACACAAAAATATCCTACCAACCCTCGACTATTTCAACCACACTTTCGCCAAGCCCTTTACCGCCCAAGCCTAACCAATGAGAGGTGACAAGTGTCGCCTCTTGTTGGTCCAAAATGTTTCGCCTCTCGGAAAAATCCGCAAAATTAAAAATGTCATAGCGGAAATTCCCTACGAAAGTGGAAAACGCTTTTAAAAACGACTCTAAACGGGTGTTGTGAACAAATTTAATTCGGCCAAGCCACTTTGCCTACTCAAGGCTTTAAACTTTTATACGTACGCCCTCACGTACATACTCTGGAAATACGGGGTATAACAGTGGGCCCCACGTGACCAATTCCGGAAAATAAAATTCCATAATTCTCAAATATTCTTAAAAGTCCGAATACCAAATATGGGAATCCAATTCCCATTAACGAACCTTTTTCCATCACAAAATTCGGAAACTTTTCCGTCGAAAAATCACATCTTTCTTCCTTTCCAATTTAAATGTCGTATTCTCGTACGTATGTCCTCATATACATACTCTGGAACTACGGGGTGTAACAAATTGGAAATTTTTTGTGTGGAAATGGCCTTAAAGCCGAGAGCTCCTCAATGTTGCTCAAGTTCTCTAATTTTTTTCTAAGTGTTGGAAGACAAGTCTTGCTACTAGTGTGCTTATATAATACATTGGAGGGTCTAGATTATAACACTTGTTAAGTTTGGAGGGAAGAGATCAAGCCAAGCGGCCCTTGGACTTAGTCAACAATATCAAGCTCTTTATTTAGCAAGACTTGGTCATCTATACATTGGTCAAATGACCATTTCACCCTTGCAATTTTCGTCCAAGACCATTGTGGGAAGGTGCCACGTGTCGCCCTCGCATTCGTCCATAAAATTTTGTAACCCTCGTGAGCCCCACAAAACGTAAAATTCCTCGGGTGGGCCCCACATGACCAAATCCGTAAAAATAAATTTCCATAATGATAATACATTCCATAATCCTCAATTAATGCATTTTGAGAATCCAATTCTCCTCAACGAACATTTTTCCTTTCCGACGTTCTAAGATTTTCCGGAAAAACAATTCTTCCTTTCGTACTAATTTCAAGTCTTGTTCGTTCCTTACGATATTCTCTTAAACATGTCCCGGACTTACTGGTGTAACATTCTTCCCCTTAGAAACATTCGCCCCGAATGTTCTTTCTGAGTCCAATCTAATTAGATAGTGACACGCCTCCTTTTACTACACCCTTCATACAACATATGCCACCCATGGCCACATAACCATACTTATACTAAAACGCCAACCTTGGCACTCACGGCCAACTATTCCATACTCATAATGACCTCAAAGTCTGTCATAATCGTCTCTACTAGGTCTACTAGGGTCTGACGACTATATCATCACCGGGCAAATCTCATATACCCGCTCAGCTACCACCCCAACCACTCACGCGTAGTTACCGAAAGGTTCTTATGGATTCGTGCTCTATTCCTTTACACTTGGTTGCTATCTTTCTTCGGTCGATTTCTTTCCTTACATCCAACTAATACTAGCATACATACATAACTTCCATACCGATTCTCGCCTCCAATCTTGGAGTTTACTAAATCGAACAATATAAGGCCATTTCCGCCTCACGACTGGTTCCGGTGGAACGCGCCCACTGACTGCATAACGACTAACTAAGCTTGAGCCTTACACCTCGTGACCCTATCATATAGCGACTACCTCCGATCGACCCCATTCCATTCTGCCACGGTTGACCCGCAACAGTCCATAACCCGATCCATTGTCGCACTTAATTCTCATTCTTGGTCTGGAATAAATCTTATTTCCCGAGAAAGCCTTATATACCTAAGGTCTCGACGGTTATTAATATTCTTAGGCTCGCAATTTCCATGCTTCAAGCCTACCTTATCAGTCCCCCCGTAAACGGGTATAATAACTTCTAATAATACCATAATCATGTCTTATTGATCACAACAACCATTACTTACTCCATATGGATCTCATCCGTACAATTCTCTTAAGCCTACCATATAGCTTAATCTATTAACACGACATTCCATTAAGTTTCTTAACATGCCTTCTTAAGGGTTCACTTCCCTAGCAGACAGCTCATCCTTTCCCAATTTTCTCAAAATAAAACATATGACCTTGGCGAGAATTCATTAACTGTTTCGTACCTTCCCGGTATCTATTTAGTCCTTACCAAAACCTGGTAATCTAAAATCATTCTAGGCAACACGCGTCTGACCCTCATACATAACTCCGTATAGTTGTATGTGATAATACCAACTGTACAACAATTATTACCAACTTGGATACGAAATCCACATAATCCTTCATGGGTCACTGCTGCCTTTCTCGTAGCTGCAATCAACATAACTCGTTAGGGAGAGACGACCCTAACAACACAGCTCTATCGCACGATCTCAGAGTGAGAAGAATGGAAACCAATCCTAAATGTCCTGCATCCTCCTGATTATAGATGTGGTGCACAACACACCGATAATCAAGACTCTACTAGACACGGTCTGTAGACACTTTCCGAGGACTAACTGCTCCGATACCACTTTTGTCACGACCCGACCCCGGGCCCGCGACTGGTGCCCTACCTAGGCACCCTTACAGGTACACATCAGAGAATAGTAGCGGAACATACATACATAAACTTAACAGGAATTAAATAATAGCTTAGCCGATATGGCTACCTACCTGGATACATATAAACATGTAAAACCAAAAGCAGTTACCTCTTCTTCTTTTTTTCAAAGCGACCCACAAGATATGACTACAGACCTCTAAGAATTTCTGACATAACCACTGTGATGGGACAGGGCCCCGCGATACCCCTGAATGTACACAAAACTACAACCTCAGGGAACCGTACCAAAAGACAAAGCCTCCGGAGAAATGGAGCTTTCCAAGAATCGAACAAATGATCCTAAAAGTGCGGATCGCAAGTTACGTACCTCAACTCGCGGATGAATGCAGCCCCAAGGAGGTCGATGAAATATGTACCAAGTATGTGAAATCAAAATATCAGAATGAAATCATAATAAATATAAATCTGCATATGTATGATAACCGTAACAACAAGATAATCGCGCCTTGTCAAGTGAAAGTAGTGAAAGTCGGGCTTTACTCAGTACACTATTTCAACACATGAACAATAGTCACACCAGGGCTATGGACACAAGCACTCAAATATCATCACATAGTCCAGTAAGGGTCTCAAGCCCACAAATATCAAAGCATGCCTGTGGAATCCCCCATCACTGCCAACAACCATAAGTGTAAAATATAACCATGTGACGCGCCCGTGGCATCCCACCTCACTGTCGGCGTACACATATACAATACATATATATGTATATCTCCTGCCCGTGGAATCCCACATCACTGCCGACAGCCATAAATGTAACATACAACCATGTGACGCGCCCGTGGCATCCCACCTCACTGTCACAGACACATACAATATATATATATATATATATATATATATATATATATATATATATATATATCTCATGCCCGTGGAATCCTCATCTATGGTACATGACTTCATGGAGAGCTAATCCATGGGGTAATAATCGTATATAACACGGTCGCATGCCCCTAATCCTCATCGTATAAGCATGGCCATAGGTAATAATCGTATATAACATGCTCGTGAATCCTCATCTCGTACATGTCTTCATGGGAGCTAGTCCATGGAGTAATAGTCGACATAACACGGTCGCATGCCCTAATCCTCATCGTATAAGCATGGCACGGTAATAAAACAACCGAATCTAACCCGCCCCGGTCGTGACGCCCTAATCCTCATCGTATAAGCATGTCCAATGAGTAATAAGAACAATCCGGGAATCTAACCCGCATCCTGGTCGCATGCCCCGGAATCCCACATCGTATAAGCATGTTCAAGGATCAATCACAATGGAAGCATACCCGTGAAAGCCTCTGTCACTGTCGGTACGTCCAAGTAAATTCACAACAAGACAGTCGACCCTCCAACTGAGAGTCACGGCAGCGTAAACATATAATACTTGCACTCAAGGCTATCACAAGCAAACATAGGCAAGTTCATAAAATCTTTAGACTTTCATGTTATATACTCAAGGCACTTTTCGTTTTACATGAAACAAATCCGGGAATTTAACCCTAAGTACTACATACTTCCATTCTTTTCAGAAGATTCCTTTTCATATAAAACCTCAAGATATTAACACATGTAGTATCAAGGCTTGCTTACATTTCACATAAGTCACTTACACTTTTAGAAATACATTTCTCGGCTTCTAAATCAAGTGACCCTTACTTTAAAACTTTAAGCAAGTGATACCTTTAAATCAAATTGCCCTTCCTTATTTCAAGTTATTTCTTTGTTTACATATTTAGAGAAAACCATTCTCTTAACCTTCCATAAAGCTGTTATAACCAACTTCCCATAAAACCGTTATGTCACGACCCGACCCCGGGCCCGCGACTGGTGCCCTACCTGGGCACCCTTACAGGTATACATCAGAGAAAATCAGTGGAACATACATGAAACTTACAAAATAGAACAATGTAAAACAACAAAGTTAGCCGATAGGCTACCTTCCCGACATACATATATACAACCAAGCAGCTTGCCTCCTTTCCTTACAACCGACCCACACATGTGACTACAGACCTCTAAGAGTTTTAACATAACAACAAGGTGACAGTGGCCCCGCCATACCTCAATATACATGAATCTACAACCTCGTGGAAAACTGCACTCAAGAGATAAGCCTCCGAGCAAATGGAGCTTTTTCCTAAAATCAACCGAGATCCTAAGAGCAAGGATCACCAACCTGTAATTTAAAACTCATGGCATGAACGCAGCTCCAAGGGGGTCGATAACAAAAATTTAATATGGAACTAAAAATAAGGTACAGTAAACAAATCATAACGGTACAAAAGAATGACAGGGGCAAGTATAAAAAGGGTACATACCAGATCCTACCGTGTCATTACCATATAACATACTTATCTTTCATAACATAATCCGGCCCTTTATGGAGGGACGCATATACTACCCGCCTAACTGGGACGCGATCAAATCACACAAATATCAAAGCGCGTCTGGAATCCCCATCACCGCCGACACCCTAAGTGTAACATATAACCACGTGACGCGCGTGGCATCCTACCTCACCGCTTCGCATACATACACAATACATATATATATCTCCCGCCTGGAATCCCACATCATCGCCGACACCGTAGGTGTAACATATAACCAGGTGACGCGCCCGTGGCATCCTACCTCACTATCGGGCGCATACATATACAACACATATATATATATATATATATATATATATATATATATATATAACGTACGCATGCCCCTAATCCTCATCGATAAGCATGGCCATAACGTGCCCTCGGCATCCTCATCGTAGGTGTAGGTCTTCACGGGAGCTAGCCCATGGAGTAATAATATAACATGCCCCTAATCCTCATCGTGGGTACATGTCTTCACGGGAGCTAGCCCATGGAGTAATAACATAACATGCCCCTAATCCTCATAGCTGGTACATGTCTTCACGGGAGCTAGCCCACGGAGTAATAATCGCACATAGCATGGTCGCATGCCCTAATCCTCATCGATAATCATGGCCATGGGTAATAAAACAACCGAATCTAACCCGCCTCCTGGTCACATGCCCCGGAATCCCACATCGTATAAGCATGTCCAAGGATCAATCATAATGGAAGCATACCCGTGGAATCCCACATCACTATCGGTACGTCCAAGTAAACTTACAACACGACAGCCGGCCCTCCAACTGAGAGTCACGACAACGTAAACATATAATACTTGCACTCAAAGCTATCACAAGCAAACATAGGCAAGTTCATTAAACCTTTAGACTTCCATTTTTATAAACTCATGGCACTTTCGTTTCACACATAAAAATTCGGGAATTTAACCCAAGTACTACGTACTTCCATTCTTTTTAAAAGATTCATTTTCATATAAAACCCTAAGATACTAACACCCGTAGTATCAAGGCTTGTGTACATTTCACATAAGTCACTATACTTTTAGAAATACATTTCTCGGCTTCTAAATCAAGTGACCCTTACTTTAAAGCTTTAAGCAAGTGATACCTTTAAATCAAATTGCCTTCCTTAATTCAAGTTATTTCTTTGTTTACCTTATTAGAGAAAACCATTCTCTTAACTTTCAAAATACATTAGTCTCTTCACTTTTAGAAATCAAGTTTCTTAACTCAAGTACTCACACCTTTTAAAACAAGTTACTTCCCTTAAATCAAGTCAATTCTTCCTTTAAGAATCAAGTTTCATTACCTGAAAATAAAGTCTCTCAACCCTTTTATGAGTCTAAGGTTCACAGTCTTAAAACTTCATAACGTAAATTCTTTAAGTTAAGCACATATGCCTAATGAGTGTGAGTAGTTTATACTTGATTATAACGATCTTATTAAAGCAGCCATGATCTAGAAAATGTAATACAATTTTGTCTTATCTTAGCTTCTATGCTGATGGAGAATTCTACTCATTTTAATATAATCAATTGTCATTACATTTTCCTTTATTAACGCTGCAATGGCTTGCTCGATACTTATTCTCATTCGTGCCATAAATTAGCCAAGTCAACTTGGCTCCAAAGTACCTCCTAACGACTCTTACCAACATCCCCCATAAGACTCGGTAAGGACTTAGGATAACTTTGACATAAACTTTACATAGAGTAAATCACACACATACCTCTTAACTTCTAAGAGTAGAAGGAAACATGAAATAATACCACATGTATATTCCATACATAGAATCATGCCAAAGGAAGGAAGAGGTTCACATACCTCGCGACGATTATCGACAAGTAGCAAAACGTTCAAAGTATTTCAACCTTGATAGCTATTCCATCCTTCAAGTAGAATACGCTATACTTAGTACTTCAACCTATAATGGCCACAATACGTCCATTAACCTCTTACTTCAAACGTAGAATATTCTAAGTGCTAAGTCTCTAAATTCTACGGAAAATCGGACAACACCTCCTTTGTTTCTACTTACTTTTCCACCTTTTTCAAGGCCGAATTCAATAACCAAATGTCACGACCCGATCTCGGGCCCGCGACTGGTGCCTTACCCCGGGCACCCTAGTGATAACAACATCAGAGAAAATCAGCGGAAATAAAGTTTAAACAGGAAACAAGAGACAACATAAGAAAACAGGCCAACCAAACGGTCACCTTCATGTATATACATATAATCAATAGCTTAAAATCCTTTACAACCCCGCCACAACAAGATTACTGCACTTAAGAATGTAATAACAACTATGACGGACAGGCCCCGCCATACTCGAATGTACAAGTACCTACAATGATACGGGACTATACTAAAAGATAAGCCTCCGAGAAACGGAGCTTCCACGCCGAATCAGCGATCCTATGAGCGAGGATCAACAATCGTGTACTCTACCGCAGATGAACGCACTTCGGCGAGGTCAAGCATAACAGTACTAAGTATGTGAAATCGAAATATCAGAATGAAATCACATTTCATCATTTTATAAAACCATTTTGCGATAAGTAAACAAGCATGCCAAGTAAGGGACGATATCCCCGAATAATCACTCACACATAACTGGGTCTCACGCCCATAATATCACTCATGACGCGAACTCATTCTCACATCGGCAGCATACGATGTAAAACAACACCCATATGTGAACTCAACACTAGATCCTCGCTCGCTATCAAACCGACGCCAAGTAGAATCGCCACTACCGCCTAAAAGCTAGTCATATCCCTTCACGCAAAGTACTAAGCCAACTACCAGATCCAAAAGCTAGCCACTCAACCGGCCGAGGCACCACGTTTAACGCACTCATAGCCTACCGCCTCACGAGATACGACCGAGGAAAGTATCTCGCTATCTACCAGAGCTGCGATACACGAAATGACCAGACAAGTATCTCTGTGTGCTCAGAACTACATGTACAAATCAAGCCCGTGATCGCCGTCACCGCGACAAGCTTCATGGATTAGGCCCATGGACAAATAACAAAACCTCACAATGACCGCATGCCCAAGATCTTACTCGGAAAGCATGGTCATGAAACCATCCCATCGACGACGCCCGTGGATCATCCATCGCACAAGACGTCCAAAGGAAATAACAAGATAATACTCAAAGTGGACGATACTGCGACCATCCAACGTGGCCGATGTCCAAGCAATCAATCGATAGCCGCCCTCCCGAGACACTAGAGTACGTAAAACAAAACACTTGCACATCAAAGGCTATCACAACAAGCATAAGCAAGTTCAACGTATTTTCATTTTATGTCAACAATCCGGTTTCAACCCCAAAATACTACATACTTTCATTCTTTCAAAAGACCTCTTTTACGTAAAAGCCACACGATACTAATACTGTAGTATATAAAGAAAACACGCTTTACTTTTAAAACCAAATTACTTCACCTTCAGAAAATCTTTACAAGACTTTTAAAATCAAGTACTCTATACTTTTTAAACCAAGTGCTATTCTTTTGAAACAACATCAAGTATACTCTTTTAAAACCCAATTAACTTACTCTTTTCCAAACAAGTAACCTATACTTAAAGCAAGTTACTTCTCCTTTTCCGAAAACAAGTCGTTATAAGTCAAGTCTCTTATCTTTCAAGATCAAGTCTCTTAACTTTCAAAATCAAGTCGCCATCACAAAACCAAATGTTTCTTTTATCTTCATAAAGTCGTTATAACTAACTTCCCATAAAGCCATTATAACCCTTTATGTTTTAAGCAAACAAAATTCATTTCACACACGTACGTCTACCGTACTATATAGTTCACAACAATCATGCTCAAGAGTATAGGAAGAATCACATACCTTTTTAGCTTAAACCACAAGCCAAGTCAAGTATGTCGCGCGTAGAAGATCCACCTATAATAACCACAATATATCTATCAATCTCTAGTTCTCTTCGTAGCATAATCTAAGCAAACAGTTCCCTATTCTACGTAAAATTCGGCATCACCTCACCCCCCGCTATCACATAAATCTCCTCCCCTACCAAGGCCCGCTACCAGGCCAACAACTCCCAGGGGATTACACGTCTAACCGGACGTGTTCAATTCTGCTTCACAATAATACTACACAAGTCTACTGTAAGTACACCCAATGTAAATACAGCCAACTTTATAAACATCCTTCCAATATAATATACTCAAGTATAACTACTACAACATGTAATATCCAATTACAATAGGGGGACATAGATCATTACCTCGATAAGCCCAAAATTATCCAAGTTTATAAGTCGATCCTGAGCAACGTTTAGCTCCAAACTCCTTACGCTCCAACCCGCTCCAAGCAACCCTTAGAAGTTTCTAAACAACTTCTCTAAACACTTCAACCAAGCTAGGAAGATTTTTCTAGGGTTTCACTTCATGACTATCGAATAAAGTAGTATTTCCTGCCCTAGTATCAAATAACTTTGGAATACTACTAGGGATACTAGGCTAAGGTATTTGGGATTATACTACAATACTCAAAGTATTTCCACTAAAGAGGGGACGGGACGAAGATCAACTACAAAGGAGGGAAAATATTTTGCTTTGGAAAGCTTTGTGGATGAAATTACTCTTGCACTAAGGGGTATTTATAGAGAATTCAAGGGTCAAGATCTAAGCAAGTGGGTGGTCAAGATTGGGCCATGTGTGTGGGTCCCACCACACCACATGGCCAACGAACACAAGACAAGTGGTTTGCCACTTGTTAGGTCATTTCGCCAAGGATGTGTTTCAGCCACTGTCCCACCATTTCGCCAAGGTGCCACACGGGGTGACACGTGTCTCCCGACTGCCCAAAATATTTCGCCTTCCAAAATATCCAAAATACCTAAACCTTAAAAATAAAGTCGTTCCACAAAACCGTAAATTTCTCCCGTGGGCCCCACGTGACCATTTCCGAAAATAAAATCTCATAATTCTAATATAATCCAAGAAGCCCAAATACCAAATCTGGGAATCCAATTCCCATCAACGAACCTTTTTCCTTCACAAAACCCGAAAACTTTTCCGTCGAAAAATCGCATCTTTCTTCCTTTCCAATTTTTCTGTCGTATTCTCGTACGTACGTCCTCACATACATACCCTGGAACTACGGGGTATAACACCAAACACGCCACATTTAAGGCCTAATCAATGCAATTAACAATAGAGGATTACACGCCTACTAGACGTGTAAAATTCCGCCCCACAAACGATATCAAACTAATACAAACTACTAGTCCAATTCGGCCACATTGAGATGCGACAATACCAATTCTTATCCAATTTCCATTTCAATCCAAGTTGTTAGCATAACATGATATCAAGTCGCAATCGATTATAACTACTATAATCTTCAAGTAAGTAACATGCGACGATTCTAATAAACGACCAATTTGTAATCCAACTTCACTTGGCTTAAATGACATTTCGGATTTAAGGCTACAATCAATCCATAATACTTATAAAACTTCAACACATATACTTCATGCTAGCCAACATGTAAAGCTAAACAATATATATAATCTTGTAATACTTAAGAGACAAGATTATTACCTCAACGAATCTTAATCCAACTCCACATCCGAAGTCGCTCCTTAGCAACTTAGAGACTCTTCAAGACACTTCAATCCGCTACTTTAGACCCTTAGAACAACACCAACAAATTTCCTTCAAACTTCCAAACAAAACCTAGAAAGAAACTAGGTTTTCACCTTGCGACTAATACGAAAACTATCTTTTTCCGAGATTTTTCTATTGAGATACACTTACAATACACTCAAGAACCTTGGTTTAAAGTGTGGAGCTTAATGGACAAGAAGAAATTTTTTTCTCTTTTGCTTATAGTGAACCCGAGAGCAACAATGTTACACCCGTAAGTCCAGGACATGTAAAAGAGAATGTGCTTAAGGAAACAAGACTAGGAAATTAGTACGAAAAGAGGAATTGTTTTTCCGACGGAAAATCTTCCGAACGCCGGAAGGGAAAAATGTTCGTTGTTGAGAATTGGATTCTCAAAATGCATTATTTGAAGAGTATGGAACTCTTAATTTTTTGGAAATTTATTTTGACGGATTTGGTCATGTGGGGCCCACCCGGGGAATTTTACGTTTTGTGGGGCCCACCCGAGGAATTTTATGTTTTGTTGGGCCCACGAGGGTTACGGAATTTTATGGACGAATGAGAGGGCGACACGTGGCACCCCCACATGTGGTCTTGGACGAAATTTAGGGAGGGTAAAATGGTCATTAACCACCTTGGAAGATTAGTCTTGCTAGCATGACATTGTTGACTTGTCAACTTGGCCACATGGGCTTGATCCTAGTGAAAACCATCTAAGCCTCACATTTGTTATAATCTTGGCCATCCTTAGTGTTATAAGTACTAAGCTAGTGCAAGACAAGCTCATTTTACACTTAGAAAATATCACAACAATTCTTGTTCTTCAAGGGAGCTCACGGGTTGGTCACTTTGTCCACACAAAAATTTGTAGTTTTGATCCGTTAGCCTCAAGACTTTAACCCAATGTCCCTAAGGGTATTATAAGGTTATCTCAATAGAAAGATTTCGGAAAAACGGCATTTTCGTATTAGTCGCAAAGCGGAAACTTGTGGAGTTCTTCAACTTTGAAGTTGGAACTTGAAGATGGGTTCTTCATAGGCCTCTAAGGAGTGCTTGGAGCGGATTGGAACCTAAGGAAAGGAGCTAAGAATTGCTAAGGCGCGACTTTGAATCTTGGAAATTTTAAGGGCTTGGAAAGGTATAAATTTTGTCGTTTTAGCAATTAAGTTTACTTATTGATTGTAGCTATGGATATTAGCAAGCATGAGTTATATTGTATGAAGTTTGATAAGTATATTGGCTATTGAAACCCAAATCCGAAAACTAGCATGTTAGCCCTAAGATTTCAATTCAAGTCGATTATTAGTAAAGTCGTCGCATGTTGTAAAAAAGAAGGAAATTGTAGTTGTTGAAGTGGTTTATAACTATATAACATGTTAGACCTTAGAACTTGGAATTGGAAAAGGATTGTAAAGGACTTAGTGTTATTATTTATGTTGGCCGAGAATGGCTAGATTATGGGGCTATTTCGTATGAATTGTGGGGCGGAAGTTTACACGTATTGTAAGACGTGTAATCCCCTTTGTTTGGTTGTTGCTTGGAGCCTTAAAAGTGGCGTGTTGGTTATTGTATTCGACCTTGAAAAATGTGGCAAAGTGAGTAGAAACAAAGGAGGTGCTGCCCGATTTTCCGTAGAATTAGAGACCGTATACTTAGTATTATTCTACGTTAGAGACTATAAGTTGATAGTCTTGTTGTGACCATTATAGGTTGACACTTCTACGTACGGTGTATTTGGCTTAGCTTGTGGATTTAGCCGAAAAGGTATGTGAACTATCTCCTCTTCTAGCATGATTCCTTAAGATAAAGAAAGTAAGTTCTACTCCTTAAATGATTCATTCCTTGGTTGTACTTGGATTGCCTAATATAGAATTTGTTCTATGAACTTCCTTGATTGTACTTTGATGTGTAAATTGTAAGTTGTATAATCCATTGCCTTAGTGAAGTTGGACTCTTAAAAGTGAAAGTATTTTACTTAAAGTACATAGAGTCTTGAAAAGGAAGTGGTTTCCAAACCTTTTGGCTAGTGCCTTAGTTCCAAAACCTAAAGGTCATTATAATGAATTTAGGGGAGTCAAAGGAGTGATTTACTTAATTGTTTAAAGAGAGGAGAAATGACATGATTTAAGAGAAGTAACTTGTTTTAAAGGTGTGAGTTACTTGAGGTTTAAAAGTAGAAGAAACTTGTTTTCTAAATGTTAAGAGACTTGAAGTATTTTGAAAGTTAAGAACTTAATTTGTAAGTATGTGATACTTGGTTTTAAAAGTATAAGTCTCTTGGTTATAAAAGGAATGAAATTGTTTAAAAACCATAAAGGGTTATAACGGCTTTATGGGAAGTTGGTTATAACGGCTTTATGGAAGGTTAAGAAAGTTGTCTATTTTGATTATTGGGCATAAGTTGCCTAGATTATGAAAATTTGAAGTTACTTGATTTCAAGATTTGAAATGAGTTTTCTAAAAGTGTAGTAACTTACTTTGAAAAATAGACACACCTTGATACTACGGGTGTTAGTATCTTGGGATTTTACACAAAAAAAGGAGTCTTTTGAAAAGAATGTACGTACGTAGTACTTTGGCTTGTTAAATGAGAATTATTCTATTTGTGCCTTGATAAGTACTTTGGCTTGTTAAATGAGAATTATTCTATCGTGCCTTGATAAGTACTTTGGCTTGTTAAATGATAATTATTCTATTTGTGCCTTGATAAGTACTTTGGCTTGTTAAATGAGAATTATTCTATCGTGCCTTGATAAGTACTTTGGCTTGTTAAATGAGAATTATTCTATTTGTGCCTTGATAAGTACTTTGGCTTGTTAAATGAGAATTATTCTATCGTGCCTTGATAAGTACTTTGGCTTGTTAATTGAGAATTATTCAATTTGTGCCTTGATAAGTACTTTGGCTTGTGAAATGAGAATTATTCTATTGGTGCCTTGATAAGTACTTTGGCTTGTTAAATGAGAATTATTCTATTGGTGCCTTGATAAGTACTTTGGCTTGTTAATTGAGAATTATTCCATGTGTGCCTTGCTAAGTACTTTGGCTTGTCTAATGAAGAATTGCCTATATGTGCTGGTGATAGCCTTTGAGTGCAAGTATTATGTTTTATTACATTGTCGCGACTCTCACGAGGGGCATGGTCTTGTTGTAAGTACTTGGACGTACCGACAGTGATGGGGGATTCCACGGGTATGCTTCCGTTATTTGTAGTACTTGGGTTAAATTCCCGGATTTATATAGAAGACATGGTAGTGCTTATGTTTTGTTTGACGGCCAGTTGAGATAGGGTATGTTATACCCCGTATTTCCAGAGTATGTATGTGAGGACGTACGTACATTTGTACAAACCCTAATTAGGTTAAGGATGAGATTGTGAACTTTCAACGGAAAAGATTCCGAACCTTGTGAAGGAAATTCTACGTTTTTAATATTTTAACCGATTACGGATTTTTCCGAGAGACGAAATATTTTGGACCAATAGGAGGGGGACATGTGTCACCCTTAGTTGGCATGGGTTGGACGAAATGGGGGCCTAGTGGACAAGTCAATTGGTCAAATCTTGCAAGATATTTTCTTTTGGTGAGTGGGGGTTGGTAGGGGCGTTTTTTTTGGGCAAGTGGGAGGCTTGCCTTGGACGATTTTTGTGTGCTAGTGGAAGCCACATGGTCATTGTTGTGGGGGACATATGTCCCAATGTTGTGGTGGACATATGTCCCAATGTTGTGGTGGACATATGTCCCAAGGTTGTGGTGGACACTTGGTGGAAGACTTCACTTGAACAAGCTATCTAAATCTACACCCTCCATTTGTTTTAATCTAGACCATTGGAGGTTCTATAAATACCCCCCTCTTGTGCAAGACTTCTTCATCACTTGAACATTTTCCAAGTCTCCAAAATCCCTCCCCTCTAGTAGTGTTCTCGTCCAAGTCATCTTCCCCCCCTCCTTGTGTTCTCGCCGAGACACACCCCCTTCCCCTTTGTGAAGCCCTCGGCCGAAACCCCCCCCCCCTTGGTAGAAAAGTATTCTCCAAGTATTGTTACTATTCCCAAAATACCTTATAGTATTCCAAAGTTACCTCTATACTAAAAGCCCAGAAATACTACCTTATATCCATTAGTCACTAAACGAAACCCTGGGGAAATCTTCATAAGTTGGTTGAAGTATTAAGTAGAAGTTGTTTAGAAACTTCTAAGGGTTTCTTGGAGCGGATTGGAGCGCATGCATAGGAGCTAAACCTTGCTCAGATCGACATTTAAAACTTGGATAATTTTGGGCTTATCGAGGTAAATATCTTTGTCCTTCTATCAGAATTGGAAATTGCATAATCGTAGTAGTATAGAAATGAGTATAAGATATATAGAAGGATGGTATAAGAGAAGAGTATTGAATCAGATTTACATAGACCGTATTTACGAGACTTGTGTAGTTGACGGGTAGGGAAATTCTGCCCAAATTTCCATAGAATAGAGAACCTTCTGCTTAGAATATTCTACAGAGTAGTCTAGACGTTGATAGACGTATATGGCCATTATAGGTTGAAGTTCTGCGAGTAGCGTGTTCTACTTGAAGGGAGGACAAGGCCAGCAGGGTTATAGTACGGTGGAGCGTTTTGCTAATTGTCGATAATCGTCGCGAGGTATGTGAACCTCTTCCTATCTTTTCTAGCATGATGTTTTGTAAACTATGTAGTATGGTAGACGTACATGTGCTAAATGAGTTTTGGTTGGTTTAAAACATAAAGTGTTATAATAGCTTTATGGAAAGTTAGTTATAACGACTTTATGTAGGTAAAAGAATGGTTTATTGATTTTAGAAGTTAAGAGACTTGATCTTAAAAGATAAGAGACTTGACTTAATTGAATTTATATGAATTTTGTTAAAAAGTGTGAAACCTCATTCGTGAGTAATGAGTACTTGGTTTTTAAAGAATAATGTTTTACTGATTTCGGAAATGAGAATAAGTATCGAACGACCACTGCAGCGTTAATAAAGGAAAATGTATTGACAAATAATTAATTATATTAAAACCAGTAGAAACCTCCATCTGCATAGAAGCTAAGATAAGACAAAATTGTATTACATTTCCTAGATCATGGCTGCTTTAATAAGATTGTTATAAACAAGAATAACCTACTCACACATAAGGCATATGTTACTCAAATTGTTTTAAAAGAGAATTATGTTATTAAGTGATTAAGACTATGAACTACGAAACCTTTCGAAAATGAGAGACTTGAGTATTTGAAATTAGGCAAACTTGAACTTTTTGAAAAGAATGTTGCTACTTGATTTTAAAAAAGGAAAGTATGGTATTATCTTAATCTGCCTTAAAATAAAGTTTAAATGTTATGGCCGACTTGATACCGAGTCCATGAGATGGACCGGGAATGTATTCCACCCGATTTGATACCGAGTCCATGAGATGGACCGGGAATGTATTCCACCCGATTTGATACCGAGTCCATGAGATGGACCGGGAATGTATTCCACACGTTTTGATATCGAGTCCCATGAGATGGGCCGAGACATGTATTCCATACGATTCTTCATCGAGTCCCATGAGATGGGCCGAGACATGTATTCCATACGATTCTTCATCGAGTCCCATGAGATGGGCCGAGACATGTATTCCATACGATTCTTCATCGAGTCCCATGAGATGGGCCGAGACATGTATTCCATACGATTCTTCATCGAGTCCCATGAGATGGGCCGAGACATGTATTCCATACGATTCTTCATCGAGTCCCATGAGATGGGCCGAGACATGTATTCCACACGATTCCACCTCGAGTCCCATGGGATGGGCCGAGACATGTATTCCACACGATTCCACCTCGAGTCTCATGGGATGGGCCGAGACATGTTATACGTATCATACGATTTATACCTAGATCACGGCATGAGGAACGAGTTCCACTGACACGAGGATGACTTCGGCGGAGTGAGTCCCCGCTTGACATGACTACTTTTATGTTGTAAACTGTAGTTTGAATATCATACATGTCTCCTGTTTTAGATAAACTGTTATGATTTCATTTACGATTTTTTTCCGCCACATACTTGGTACCAGATCGACTCTCTTCGGGGCCGTTCGCCGCAGTAAAGGTACACCGCTTGTTGATCCTCGCCTAGTGGTCACAATTAGCGTTGGGAAGCTCGTGTCTCCGAGGCTTATCTTTGGTATAGTCCCCGCCGTTGTAGGTACGCATATCTGGGTATGGCGGCCCTGCATCGCCATTGTTGTTAAAACTCCTGAGGTCTGTAGTAATCATGGGCGAGTTTGTAAAAAGGGATGAATCGTCGTTCAAGTTTTATGTATATATACATGCCAAAGGCAAATCTTCTCTTGATAAACTGTTTCATTCTATAATTGTTTCATGTCTTGTTTTTATATTCCTGGTTACTCGATGTATGTCTACTGGGTGCCCGTAAGGCACCATCACGCCCGGATCGGTCGTGACAGGTAAGAGTATAAGTGAGGGTAAACCCCAAGACATTATACCCCGCTTGTTTTGTTTGATGGTCGGTCGAGATAGGGTAAGAGTATAAGTGAGGTAAACCCCAAGACGCTATACCACCTTCTCCGTGGTAAGAGTATAAGTGAGGGTAAACCCCAAGACATTATACCCCTCGCTTGTTTTGTTTAATGGCCTGGTCGAGATAGGGTAAGAGTATAAGTGAGGGTAAACCCCAAGATGCTATACCACCTTCTCCAGTAAGAGTATAAATGAGGGTAAATCCCAAGACATTATACCCCGCTTACCACTTGTTCGCCTTCCTACTTGGCCCGCATAATTTTTAGGACACAGTGGGACTTGGTGTTCATGTTTGCCTATTGGTGTTATATTATATTCGATCGCAGCGGCAGGAAGGATTCCACGGGCATTATTGATATTATGGGCGTGAGACCCATGGATATATTTGAGTAATGACTTTGAGGGCATGCGTCCCTGACTTGATATGACTGCTTATGTATTGTGTACTGTAGGTTGACTATCATACATGTCTTCTGTTTTGTTAGACTGTTATGATTTCATTACGATTTTATCGCTTCACATACTTGGTACATTCTTCGCATCGACCTCCTTCGGCTGCATTCATGCCGCAGGTTTAGGTACGCAGTTTGGTGATCGGCAGGTGTAGGACCCTGCTCAGAGTTTTTGGATAGCTCCTTCTGTTCGGGAGTTTATCTTTTTGGTATAAGTTCTTTCAAGATGTGCTTTTGTACGATTCACGGCGGGCCTTGTCCCGACATAGTTCAGTATAACTCTTAGAGGTCTGTATTCATATGTGGGATTGGACTCATGTACAGTGTAGTGTCTTTTGTTTATATATATTATGACAGCCTTGTCGGCTTTGCCGTTGCACGTATGTGGGTTTTTTTAAAAAAAAAGAGGTGTTATTTAAATTCCGCAGTTTGCTCAGTTGTTAAGATAGAAGGGTGTCCAGGTAGGGCACCAGTCACGGGCCCGGGGTTCGGGGCGTGACAAACAAGCTCTTGTTCTTGAAATTCTTGAAAATTTTTCTAAGTGTGGAACTTAGTCTTGCTACTAGTAGTATTATGAGGGTCAAGATGTAAACAAATGGGTGGCTTGGATGAGGTTCTCTTAAATATCAAGCCTTGTGGACCCATTGACTAAGTCAATTTTCTCAAGCTCACTACTTGCAAGACTTAGTCATCCTACAAAGGTCAAATGACCCTTAAGTCCTTGCCCATTTTCGTCCAAGGAACCATAAGGGGGGTGACACGTGTCACCCTCCCATTCGTCACAATATTACGTTTTCCGACAATTTCATAATTCCGATAAATTTTTTACAAGTCTCTAATCTTAACATTAGGAACTCTCACGTACGTTCTTAAAACATGTCATGTAAATACGGGGTGTAACATTCTTCCCCCCTTAGAAACATTCGTCCCCGAATGTTCTTTCGGAGTCAAACTTATAATTAGCGACATAGTTCCCTTTTACCACCCCGACATACCAATAATGCCACACATGGCCCTAATACCTCGCACACGCATATTCGTCCATCATAAGCCCAAAAGAGATTATCTTTTCGTACTTCCAATTCCTTCTAGCATATACATAGTCTCAATATAATATGTTCATGACACTTAAACATACCACAACTTTATCATGCATACAAGTTTCTAAAGGGCCAAAGACATACCTGAAATCATATAGGCGGTTCAAAGGACCGCTAAAACTGGGAACTTCCACCACGACTCACACGCACGGCATAAACATCCTCGCCTAGCTATGGAAGGCGAAGAACCCACAATCGATCCAAGATCGCGCTATCCCACCAAAGCACCTGGTGGACGATCTCACGAAATGGCCCTGCTGGCCGCAAGCATAACAAGCTGTCGAAGTAGTACGATACTCCCCAAAATGGAATCTACTACAGTGATCACACCGGGGCAAAGGTGGCTTCCCCTGGCTACTATCCTCGAACATCTGCGGAACTCAGAGCCCCGAGCCCCGACTCGCCCCGAATATTCCCGGCGACCAAACCTCGCCGTAAGACCGGGAAGGAGCACTCGTGTTACTGAAATGTAGACCTAGTTCGGCCGAGGCTGTCCGCCTCGAAAGTTACTCGAACCCCGCGCCCCGGCCATTCTGGCCGGATCACAGCCGTACTCTCTCTGTTCTCGATCCCTTGTGCATAAGCCTGCATCCTGGCAATATCCATACCTGGCTGAAGGGCCAATCCCAGACATGCAGTAATCATATGACGGTCTAGCCCCATCACATAGCGGTGAACTATGTCCGCCATATCAGCCACAATAGTGTGCGCATACCTGGATAACGAGTCAAACTCCAGGTTGTATTCCTTTATGGTCCTCCCATTCTGCCTCAATGACAAGAACCTATCAACACGGGCTCTCCTCATTTAAGGAGGCAAAAAGTGATCAAGAAAGGCCTTCGTGAACTCATCCCAAACTGCCGGATGAGCACCCACACCTCTCGACAACTCCCAAGACTCAAACCAGTTCAACGCAATATCGCGTAACCGGTAAGAAGCTAACACAACTGACTCTGTCTCCGAGGTCCTAAGCATCTGCATAGTCCGTCAGAGTCGCCGAACGAACTCTTGAGGATCATCCTCGATCTCGAACCATAAAACTCGTGGACTACAACCTAAAAATCCCGAATCCTCAAATCGCCGGCTATAGGGATAGCTACCGCTCCCGTTTGCCGCCTACCACTATGCTAGTCAATAGTCCGACCGTTTCTCCATAATCTCTAAACTCGCTCGCTGCGAATCGAGGCTCGCACGAACCTCGATCTACCGCCGCTCGGCCTCTCTAATACCGCCGTGGCCGAGCTCGCCGATCCGCCTACTACCTCGCATAGTCTTTGCCCGAGTCCCGTAACCTCTCGTACCACTAGCGCCTCGCCGCCGCTTTGCCCTTCGGGCCCCGGTCGCCTTCCGTGGAGGCATAATCATACATAAGAAAGGGCTGAGAGGATTCAACCTACTATGACATACCAATCGCACGATCTCAAAGAGAGAAGAATGGAAACCAATCCTAAATGTCCTGCAGCCTCTCGATTATAGATGTGGTGCACAATCACACGACCCGATTCCGGCGTGATCGTGCCTTACCCTGCACCCTAGTGATACAACATCGAGTAATCAGCGAACATAAAACACATACATGAAACAAATGAAGTACAAACAAGAATTGAGGAAAACTTGCCTTTCGGATATATATAAATAACAACTTTTTCAACATGAATAGTTTAATCCTTTTTACAAACCTCGCCACAACAAGATTTACATGCACTTCTAAGAAATGATACGACAACAATGGCGGACAGGGCCCGCCATACCTCGAATGTAAACACCTACAACAACAGGACTATACCATCGATAAGCCTCCGAGAAACGGAGCTTTCCCAAATGATGAATCGTGACCCTAAGAGCGAGGATCAATGATCGTGTACCTTTACTGCGGCATGAACGCAGCTTCTAGGAGGTCGATAACAGTACCAAGTATGTGAAATCAAAATAAATCAGAATGAAATCATAGTAGTCTATACAAAGCGGAGACATGTATGATAACCAAACTACGCTTCACTATAAATAAGCGATATGTCAAGTCGTGACTCACGCCTCAAGTCATCACTCAATTTTAACAATGGGTCTCACGCCCACAACATCAATCGTGCTCGGAATACCTTCCTCACCGCGGCAGCTTATGATATACAAGCACCAAGGAATACACATGAACACCACGCCCCACCGTGTCCTAATAAAACAAAGACAGTAGGCACGAAGGCATAGCCGATTACTAACACCCAGCACCAACAAGGTCATAAATCGTGTCATGATATCTGTCTGCACTGGCCACATGATAAAAGCTGGTCACTCACCCGCAGTATCAAATGTGCGCGTCTAGCCCTGGAACTCTCCGCAGCTCCGCATAGGCCAACCTCATAGGCCCGCATGAGGTATAACCCCGCATCGAGGGTAGCTACTCCTAAGATCGCCCCGACTCGCATCGCATGGCCACAAAGACCGCATGACCATAAAGGCCGCGACACTAACCTCGGAACTCCGTAGTTCGCATGGATCCTCGGACCCGCATGAGGTATTCTCGAATCATGGTCCTGCATCACTCGAGTCTACCCCAGACGGAGGCGCCTTAACCTCCGGACACAAGTCAAGGTGAGTGGTACAATACCAACATAACGGCTGATAGTCAAACAACTTTAAGCGCAGTCGAAGGGAAAACCCCTTTACACTAACATCACAAGATACTAACACACGTAGCATCCTAACATGTTTACTTATCAAATCAACAAGAAAGTATTACAAGGCTATCACAAACCAATACAATCAAGTTATTCACACAAGGTACTTTCTACTAACAAGTTCGGGTATCTATCCCCAAAGTACTTCACACATTAAATCTTTAAAAGATCTGTTTCTTTCACATAAGTCACACAATACCCGTAGTATAAAATAGAGTGACTGTCCTTTTAAGAAAACCAAAACTCTTACCTTTGTAAAATCAAGTAACAACATTATTTTCCAAACGTCCAAGTTTGCCTAATTTCAAATGTTCACGTTTCTTATTTTAGAAAGGTTTCATAGTTCATAGTCTTATTCATTTAAGAATATAATTCTCTTTAAACAATGGAGAAACATAAGCCTTATATGTGAGTAGGATATTCTTGTTTATAACAATCTTATTACAGCAGCCATGATCTAGGAAATATCATTTTGTCTCATCTTAGCTTCTATGCAGATGGAAGTTTCTACTGGTTTTAATAATACTTAATTATTCAAAACATTTTCCTTTTATTAACGCTGCAGTGGTTTGTCGATACACATTCTGATTTCCGAAATCAGTAAAACATTCTTAAGCCGTTATACCTAACTTCCCATAAAGCTAGTATAACTCTTAAGTTTTCAAAAACCAAGTATTACTTCAAGTTCTCTATTAACACATAACAAGCCGGTTATAGTTAAAATCAGTTACCTTTTAAAACCACAAGTATTCTCTTACCAACATAAAGTCATTATAACCGACTTCCCATAAAGCCGTTATAACACTTTATGTTTTAAACCAATCAAATACATTTAGCACATGACGCTCACCGTACTACATAGTTCACACATATCATGCTAGAAGAGATAGGAAGAGGTTCACATACCTCGCGACAGTATCGACTAATAGCAAAACGCCCAAGTTCTTCCAACCGCTTACTCCTTAAGCCAAGTAGATCGCGCCACACGTAGTACTTCAACCTATAAGGCCACAAGGCGCTTATTAACATTTAGATCTCATCGTAGAACATTCTACCGAAAATTCGCAAAGACTCCCCGCAACACAGAAATCTCCTCCTCTATCGAGGTCGGCTACCAAGCCAACCAGGGGGGGTTATACGTCTAACCCTAACGGGTACAATTCTACTCCACGGTACTACTACACAAGTCTACTGTAATACAGCCCTATGTAATTACAGTTCAGTATTCTTCTTTAAATTCAGGCTTAAGTCCAAGGACATTGCCACAAAACTATGTTCAGTTCTTATATATATAGTATACTTCAACTATATATTCCTACAACATGTAATTTCCAATTACAATAGGGGGACAAGATATTTACCTCGATAAGCCCATAATTATCCAAGTATAATGTCGATTCCTGGGCAACGTTTAGCTCCAACTCCGTGCGCTCCAACCCGCTCCAAACCACCCTTAGAAGTTCTAACCAACTTCTACATAATACTCCAACTAACTATGGAGATTTTCCTTAGGGTTTCGGTTTTGTGACTGACGGGAAGTATAATAGTATTTTCCGGGCTTTTCGTATAGAGGGTACTTTGGAATACTACAAGGTATTTGGGCTAAAGTATTTGGGTATTATAACAATACTTGGAGAGTATTTCTCTACCAAGGGGGGTAGTATTTCGACTAGCACAACTAGGCTAGGGGGGGTTGCTCTCGGCCAAAAGGCCACTCAAAGGGGGAGGGGGAGTTGGACGAGACAACTACAAGGGAGGGAGTGTTTTGAGTCTTGGAATTTTCTCAAGTGTGGATGAAATAACTCATCAACTAAGGGGGTATTTATAGGACACTCAAAGGCCAAGATTGAGCCAAGTGGTAGGCAAGTGTAAGGTGAAGATTAAGCCATGTGTTGTGTGGGTCCCACTTGGTCATCCACTCCACAAAATATCTCACAAACATTGACCAAACATTTTAGGCACAAAGATGAAAAAAGCGTGCAAGCCTGAAGCTTCCACCAAGGAAATTTCGTCCAACCTTGGACACCTAAGGGTGACACATGTCGCCTCCAATTGGTCCAAAATGTTTCGCCTCTCGGAAAAATCCGTGAAAATAATAAATGACATAGCGAATTTTCCCTACAAAAGCTGGAAACGTTTCACGAAAACGACTCTTTTCGGCACTTGTGCACAATTTCGCCACTTTGCCTACTTAAGGCTTTAAACTTTTATACGTACGCCCTCACGTACATACTCTGGAAATACGGGGTATAACATTCTCCCCTCCTTAGAAACATTCGTCCTGAATGTTCCTTCTAAGTCTCAAAACAAACGCGCGCCAGTATAGTCTTCACTACTATACTTACGAGAACAAACCTGCCATACCTGGCCACAGAAACACCTGCGCAAAATACTTACATCCACGTCCACGAGGAAACACCTCTAATATCACCACAAAACACCTCTCTCCGGGGTCTAGAATATACTTCCTTCGCACCTTCTCTCTACAAATGAAATGATCACATCTATGCTCGCCATACGTGTTCGCTTCTTCCCGATACCACTTTTGTCACTTTGCCGCGAGGTTCTAGTGTCACTCCGGTGACCCAAAAAATGGTACCGGTCTGCATGCGATCCCTGAAGATGTCGTACACTTCTTGTACACTCGAACTCTTTTTCTTAACCTACCACATTTCTGGTACTGCTTCAGTTTCCAAAACTCGGGGTTACTATCTCTAACGTGGTCATCATTAACTGGGAACACTCTGGATGGATCTCCGATACTTTCCCGAACATAACAATTCGAAAGACCGGACGTACTGCCTCCTAAGTCGGACGGCAATTGCTAACATATAGGCAACCTGGCCTATTCTTCACATGAACCCCAAAAAGGGCCCAAAATAACTCGGGCTAAGTTCCTCTATTTCCAAAACTCGTCACACCCTAACCGGGGTGGTACCTTCAAGAAGACCGACCGTCAACCTGAACTCTAAGCGTCGCCGTCGATTATCCGCACGATTTCCTCTGAGCTGCCAGAACCTCTTCTGGACAAGCTTCACCCTATCCCTAGTCTGCTGGAACTAGCCTGAACCAACGATCTGAACATTGCCAACGTCGAACCAATCGACCGGCAACTTACACTTCCGCCCCTACAAGGCTTCAAAAAGCGACATCCGAATACTGAAATGGTAGCTTAAACGCTCCCTCTACAGGAGACAACAATCCCCACAACTACCCCTGAAATCCACACACTGGCCCGAGGGCGAATGCGATTCTGAGACTCACCTGAGTTCTTAACACATGTTTGGTAAAACTTTTAGAAAATGAAAATAGCCACCACCTGGGCTTCACTGTCTGTCCTAAGGTGAAGGTAGGCACCCCGTGCAGCCTTACAACCTTTCAGATAACTCAACACAGCCGAGTAAACGGTCCGATCAAGAACACGATGGGCTGCCCCATCGCCCGACCACCGTCGACGCATCCACGAACTCGTACGCTGGTTAACTAAACATGGGTCTAACACCCTCATGACCCTACCACAAGGCGGGACCACCACAAACTGACCCCACCCTATAACAGGTCGCGGGTTGACCCGTGGCATGGCCTCAACCCGACCCACTCTCGCGTAAAACACTTGCTCCTCGATCCGGAACAACTTCACTAATCACGTTACGAAAACCTAACGGTCTTCTTAGCTCAACTACCCTCTTTCATTCCACACAACTCAGGGACTTATCCCACAAACATAGCTCACGTGCACTATGCACTCCTATAAGGGTCAAACATAAACATACGTCTTTACTCGAGATGGCCTTACCTCTAAGGTCTCTACGTATAAAACTCTAAGGCTCACACTTTTTCTATCCCCCAAATCTTACTTGGTTAACTAACCAAGATTTCTAATCACAATTTATACTCATGTTATCAGAACATAACACTTAAGGTATACTCACCTTATCACATATACAAAACTCTAGAGGGTTAAAGATATGCCTGCATCAACTGCTTCACTCCCCTTAGTCATTCTAATCAAACCTGCCCCGTAGGGCGCATAGCTAAGGAAGATGACAAACTACCCACCGATCCTGAAGGCTAAGTCCTCCTACAAGGACATTCTTTCGACATCAGACCCTGATGGTCATAGGTATAACATGTACTAACTAAAAGACGACATTCCCCGGGATGACGTCTGCCACACTGTGAACCGGAAGATCTGGAGCTCTGACCAACTCCTGCATACCCCGAACGTCCTGAAATTCGTGGAGGACCTCTCTGCACTGGTGGATGTGCATAATATAATCCGCTGGTGAGGTGACTCGCCTCGAAAGTTACCAAAGGACCTTGCTGCTCTGGCCCTCTTCTGCTGTCATTGGTTAACCCGTCGATCTCTACGTTTCTCGGCCTGCTGCGCATAAGCACGCATACGTGCCATGCTCGCTTCAATCAAGAATTACTCTTACACAACCCTTTCTTAGGTAGTCATCAAGACTCGCGGTACATCGGTATACTCTCTGGTAGCCAAATCCATAACTAGTAACAGGGTCGCCTTCTTGCAATCTAAATTCTCTGTTCCCGGTCGTGGAACTGAATGTTCAAATTTCATGGCCGCAGTAGGAACTGCCGCCGCCGTGCTAAACTCTGCTGGGGCTAGTGACGTCGCAGAACTCCTCAAACGAAACACCTAACTCAGGTGATGGTTGGGCCTGTGCCCTCGTAACCCTCTGAACTCTACTCGCAGCTCCCTCGGCTGCCTTGTCCTCCTGGGTCCGGGTTGCCCTACGCGGAGGCATAACGTTAAGGGAAAGAAATACGTTAGAGGGTCCAACTTACAACACAGCTCTAAGGCACGATCTCAGAGTGAGAAGAATAGAAACCAATCCTAAATATCCTATAGCCTCCTGATTATTGGTGTGGTGCACAACACACCGATAATCAAGACTCTACTGGATACGGTCTGTAGACACTTTCCGAGGATTAACTGCTCTGATACCACTTTTGTCACGACCCGATTCCGGGGCCCGTGACTGGTGCCTTACCCCGGGCACCCTAGTGATACAACATCAGAGTAATCAGCGGAACATAAAACACATACATGAAACAAATGAAGTACAAACAGTAATCTGAGGAAAACTTGCCTTTCGGCATATATATAAATAACAACTTTTTCAACATGAACAGTTTAATCCTTTTTACAAACCCTGCCCACAACAGTACTACAGACCTCTAAGAAATGATACGACAACAATGGCGGGACAGGGCCCCGCCATACCCCTGAATGTAAACACCTACAACAACAGGGGACTATACCACTGATAAGCCTCCGGAGAAACGGAGCTTTCCCAATCTTTGGCTGTGACCCTAAGAGCGAGGATCAATGGGTGTACCTTTACTGCGGCATGAACGCAGCTTCGGAGGAGGTCGATAACAGTACCAAGTATGTGTGGCGAAAATAAATCACATAAATGAAATCATAGTAGTCTATACAAAGCGGGAGACATGTATGATAACCAAACTACGATTCACCATAAATAGCGATGTCAAGTCGTGACTCACGCCTCAAGTCATCACTCAATTTTAACAATGGGTCTCACGCCACAACATCAATCGTGCGTGGAATACCTTCCTCACCGCCGGCGATTTATGATATACAAGCACCAAGGAATACACATGAACACGTGTCCCACTGTGTCCTAATAAAAAAGACATGCAGGTAATGCGAAGGCATAGCCGACTACTAACACCTACAGCAACAAGGTCATAAAGCGTGCCATGATATCTGTCTGCATCATCACATGATAAAGGCGGTCACTCGCCGCAGATCAAATGTGCGCGTCTAGCCCCGAACTCTCCGCGACTCGCGATAGGCCAACCTCATAGGCCCGCATGAGGTATAACCCCGCATCGAGGGTAGCTACTCCCGGCATCGCCCCGACTCGCGATCCGCATGGCCACAAAGACCGCATGACCATAAAGGCCGCACACTAACACCGAACTCCGTAGTTCCGCATGGATCCCCGGACCCGCGTAGGTATTCTCGAATCATGGTCCTGCACCGCTGAGTCTACCCCGCATCGGAGGCGGCTTAACCTCGGACACAAGTCAAGGTGAGTGGTACAATACCAACATAACGGTGATAGTCAAACAACTTTAAGCGCGATCGAAGGAAAACCCCTTTACACTAACATCACAAGATACTAACACACGTAGGATCCTAACATGTTTACTTATCAAATCAACAAGAAAGTATTACAAGGCTATCACAAACCAATACAATCAAGTTATTCACACAAGGTACTTTCTACTAACAAGTTCGCATCTATCCCCAAAGTACTTCACACATTAAATCTTTAAAAGATCTGCTTCTTTCACATAAGTCACACAATACCGTAGTATAAAATAGAGGTATCCTTTTAAGAAAACTAAAACTCTTACCTTTGTAAAATCAAGTAACAACATTATTTTCCAAACGCCCAAGTTTGCCTAATTTCAAATGTTCACGTTTCTTATTTTAGAAAGGTTTCAGTAGTTCATAGTCTTATTCATTTAAGAATATAATTCTCTTTTAAACAATGAGAAACATAAGCCTTATATGTGAGTAGGATATTCTTGTTTATTACAATCTTATTACAATGATCTAGGAAATATCATTTTGTCTCATCTTAGCTTCTATGCAGATGGAAGTTTCTAGGTTTTAATAATACTTAATTATTCAAAACATTTTCCTTTTATTAACGCCGAGTTGGTTTGTCGATACACATTCGATTTCCAAATCGAGAAGACATTCTTAAGCCGTTATACCTAACTTCCCATAAAGCTAGTATAACTCTTAAGTTTTCAAAACCAAGTATTACTTCAAGTTCTCTATTAACACATAACAAGCGCTTATAGTTCAAATCAGTTACCTTTTAAAAACCACAAGTATTCTCTTACCAACATAAAGCTGTTTATAACCGACTTCCCATAAAGTCGTTATAACACTTTATGTTTTAAACCAATCAAATACATTTAGCACGTATGCGTCACCGTACTACATAGTTCACACATATCATGCTAGAAGAGACAGAAGAGGTTCACATACCTCGCGAGTATCGACTAATAGCAAAACGCTCAAGTTCTTCCAACCGTCGGCTACTCCTTAAGACAAGTAGATCGCGCCACACGTAGTATTTCAACCTATAAGGCCACAAGGCGCTTATTAACATTTAGATCTCATCGTAGAACCTTCTACCGAAAATTCGGCAAGACCTCCCCGCAATGTAAATCTCCTCCTCTATCGGGGTCGGCTACCAAGCCAACCAGGGGGGGGGGTTATACGTCTAACCCGAACGGTACAATTCTACTCCACAGTACTACTACACAAGTCTACTGTAATACAGCCCTGTAATTACCAAGATTCTCTTCTTTAAATTGTGCTTAAGTCCAAGGACATTGCCACAATACTAAGTTCAGTTATATATATAGTATACTTCAACTATATATTCCTACAACATGTAATTTCCAATTACAATAGGGGGACAAGATAATTACCTCGATAAACCCATAATTATCCAAGTATAATGTCGATTCCCTGGCAACGCTTAGCTCCAACTCGTGCGCTCCAACCCGCTCCAAACCACCCTTAGAAGTTCTAACCAACTTCTACATAATACTCCAACTAACTATGGAGATTTTCCTTAGGGTTTCGGTTTTGTGACTGACGGGAAGTATAATAGTATTTTCCGGGCTTTTCGTATAGAGGGTACTTTGGAATACTACAAGGTATTTGGGCTAAAGTATTTGGGTATTATAACAATACTTGGAGAGTATTTCTCTACCAAGGGGGGTAGTATTTCGACTAGCACAACTAGGCTAGGGGGGGGTTGCTCTCGGCCAAAAGGCCACTCAAAGGGGGAGGGGGAGTTGGACGAGACAACTACAAGGGAGGGAGTGTTTTGAGTCTTGGAATTTGCTCAAGTGTGGATGAAATAACTCATCAACTAAGGGGGTATTTATAGGACACTCAAAGGCCAAGATTGAGCCAAGTGGTAGGCAAGTGTAAGGTGAAGATTAAGCCATGTGTTGTGTGGGTCCCACTTGGTCATCCACTCCACAAAATATCTCACAAACATTGACCAAACATTTTAGGCACAAAAGATGAAAAAAACGTGCAAGCCTAGAAGCTTCCACCAAGGAAATTTCGTCCAACCTTGGACACCTAAGGGTGACACATGTCGCCCTCCAATTTGTCCAAAATGTTTCGTCTCTCAGAAAAATCCGTAAAAATAATAAATGACATAGCCGGAATTTTCCCTACAAAAGCTGTGGAAACGTTTCGCCGGAAAACGACTCTTTTCGGCACTTGTGCACAATTTCGCCACTTTGCCTACTTAAGGCTTTAAACTTTTATACGTACGCCCTCACGTACATACTCTGGAAATACGGGGTATAACAACAACACACCGATAATCAAGACTCTACTAGACACGATCTGTAGACACTTTCCGAGGACTAACTGCTCTGATACCACTTTTGTCACGATCCGACCCCGGGCCCGTGACTGGTGCCCTACCTGGGCACCCTTACAGGTATACATCAGAGAAAATCAGCGGAACATACATGAAACTAACAAAATAGAACAACAGATGTAAAACAACAGGTTAGCCGATAGGGCTACCTTCCTGGACATACATATATACAACCGAAACAGTTGCCTCCTTTCCTTTACAAACTGACCCACAATATGTGACTACAGACCTTTAAGAGTTTTAACATAACAACAGTGGCGGGACAGGGCCCCGCCATTGTCACGACCGACCGGGCGCGGATCGTGCCTACTACGGGCACCGCTGATACATCGAGAATAGCGGTGAACATACACAACTGATAAAAATACTTAACATAAAATAACAACAGGCTGGTCGATAAGGCCACCTTCCGTAAGCTATACAGATAAAACAGTACATTTTTCTTTTCTTTACAACCCAATCCACAATGTGACTACAGACCTCTAAGAATAACAACTGTGACGGGACAGGGCCCCGCCATACCCCTGAATGTACAACAACAGACCATACCAGGGATAAGCCTCCGGAGTAATGGAGCTTCTCAACAACTGAATCAGTGATCCTAAAAGTGAGGATCAGATACTTGTATACTCTACCTGCGGCAGGAACGCAGCCCCCCGAAGGAGGTCAGTACAACATGTACCAAATATGTGGCCCGAAAATCAGAATGAAATCATAAGTCTATAATAAAATCGAGATGGTATGATAACTCAATTAACAGTACACAGTGCCTTACTAGCAATGAGAGTAATCAAAAGTATACTTACAACATAAAAATAGGAAGCTCGTGATCAAAGCAGGACCACCCGCCCGCAGTATCATTAAGCAATCCTACTCCTGGGACTATTTCACCCGCATAGGTCGTGTGGACCCGCATGAAGTATTCCTCGCATAGGCTGTACCCGCCCGCATGGGACTATTTCACCCGCATAAGCCCATAAGGACTCGCATGAGGTATTCCTCGCATCATGGGTAGCAAATCCACGGAAACAGGTGGTATAACGTCTTGGGGGTTTACCCCTCATTTATACTCTTACCCTGAAGCAGGTGGTATAACGTCTTGGGGGTTTACCCCTCATTTATACTCTTACCCTGGAGAAGGTGGTATAACGTCTTGGGGGTTTACCCCTCATTTATACTCTTACCCTATCTCAATCGGTCATCATACATAACATAAGCCCTACCGACTTATCATACATAACATAAGCACTACCGGCTTATCATACAATAAATAAGCAAGTTAAGAAATCCCCCTAACTTCTTATTAGTCTTATTCATATACACTCTCATTTTAGTTTACTTAAGGCACTAACATGTCATTATAAATCCGGGAGTTTAACCCAAAGTACTACGTACTTCTATTCTTTTAAAATGACTCATTTTCATATAACACTTCCAAGATACTAATAACCGTAGTATCAAGTCATAACTACATTTTAAGACAAGTCACAATACCTTTTTAGAAAATACATTTTCGGGCTTCTAAATCAAGTGACTTCTTTCTTTTAAAACCTTAAGCAATTGATGCCTTTAAATCAATTTGCCTTTCGTTATTTCAAGTCATTTAACATACTTAAATTACTTAGAGTAAACCACTCTTTAAACTTTCCATAAAGCTATTATAACCAACTTCCCATAAAGCCGTTATACTAGCTTTATACATTAGCAACTTACATACTTCTTTATAACCAAGAGTGGCCTCATCTGGTCAACACCACTACTCCCCCGAAAACCTGAACCCTTGGAGCCCTGACCTGCTCCTGAAGACTGTGGAGGATCGCTCTGTACTGGTGGAGGCGCATCACTAGTCTGCTGCTGGGGCGGTCCGCCTCGAAAGTCGCCAAAAAGGCCCTGCTGTTCTGGCCCTCTTCTGCTGATCCTGGTCATTCCGTCGACCTCGCCGCTCCTCACACCCAAGTGCATAAGCCTGCATGCGGGCAATGTCCATGCCCGGCTGAAGAGCTACACCCGAGCAAGCTTCTGCCAAGTAGTCATCGAGCCCGCGGACGTGAGGTGCACTCGTCCTCCATATTTGCCACTAACGCCGGGACATATCGGCCAACGAGTCGAACTCCACGTTGTACTCCCAACCGCACGCCCGCCCCGCTCAACATTAAAAATATGTCGGCCCGAGCCCTCTCATCCGCGGGCAAGAAATGAGCAAGAAATGCCCACGAGAACTCGTCCCATACACCGAAGCGCATGCTCCCGACAGTTCCATGAATCAAACCACGATCGGCAGATCACGCACCGATGCGAACCCAATACCACCGACTCACTCGAGGCCTTGATCACTCACGATCCGAATGTAATCGTCGGATAAACTCCCGAGGGTCATCCTCGCCTCGATCCATAGAACATCGTGGATCGCAACTTAAGAAGTCCCGGTCTCCAACTATCGCCCGGGTGCACTATCGTACCACCGGCTCCGTCGCCCTCAAGTCTCGCCATAAACCTAACTAGTAATCGGGCCATCTCCTTGCAACCCATATCCTCCGCTCGCCGCCGGATCGAGGCTCGATATCGTGGCCTCGTGAGCTCTACCGCCAGACTAAACTCGCTAGGGCGGCGCATCATAGAATCCGCCGTCAGTAGCACCACCTGTAAAAATCGGGCCTCGCTCGTAACCTCCGTGCTCTACTCGCAACTCCTCTCGCCGCTTGCCCTTTTGGGCTCTGGTTGCCTTGCGTGGAGGCATAACTGATATAAAAGAATACGTTAGAGGAAGTCCAACTTACAACACAGCTCTAAGGCACGATCTCAGAGTGAGAAGAATGGAAACCAATCCTAAATGTCCTGCAGCCTCCTGATTATAGATGTGGTGCACAACACACCGATAATCAAGACTCTACTAGACACGGTCTGTAGACACTTTCCGAGGACTAACTGCTCTGATACCACTTTTGTCACGACCCGACCTCGGGCCCGCGACTGGTGCCTTACCCCGGGCACCCTAGTGATACAACATCAGAGAAAATCAGCGGAAATAAAAACTAAAACATGAGACAAGACATAAAGTATGAAACAGGCTAACCAAAACGGTCACCTTCCTGAATATATACATATATATATATCAAACTGAACAGTTAAATCCTTTTACAAACCCTGCCCACAACAGTACTACAGACCTCTAAGAATGTAACCATAACTATGACGGGACAGGGCCCCGCCATACCCCTGAATGTACAAGTAACTACACTGACAGGGGACTATACCAAAGATGAGCCTCCGGAGAAACGGAGCTTCCCAAAATGCTGAACTGTGATCCTATGAGCGAGGATCCACAACCGATGTACCCCTACCTGCGGCATGAACGCAGCCCCCCGAAGGAGGTCAGTACAACAGGTACCAAGTATGTGAAACTGAAAATACTGTAAATGAAATCATAGTAGTCTATATAAAACAGGAGACATATATGATAACCAAACTACAGTACATAATATGTAAGCAGTCACGTCAAGTCAGGGACTCACGCCCTCAAAGTCATTACTCAATTATAACTATGGGTCTCACGCCCACAACATCAATCATGCCCGTGGAATACCTTCCTCACTGCCGGCAGTCTATGATATAACAACACCAAGAAGTACACATGAACACCAGGTCCCACCTGTGTTATAAAAACCGTACGGGGCAAGTACGAAGGCTAACTACCAGATACCAAAGTCGCATCATCAACTGACCGGGGCAAGTACGAAAGCCAACTACCAGATACCAAAGTTGTACCAACAAATCTATATAACCATACCACGAAGCTGACCCAGGGCAAGTACGAAAGCCAACTACCAGATACCAAGCCTGCGCCACGTAGCTGGCCGGGGCAATTACGAAGACTAACTACCAGATACCAAGCCGGAATCACAAGACTTCGTCACGAAACTGAACGGGGCAAGTACGAAGGCTAACTACCAGATACCAAGCCGAAACAACCACGACTTCGGGGAAAGTACGAGAGCCAACTACCAGATACCAAGCCGAATCAGTAAAACCTCATGGAGAGCTAGTCCATGGAATAATAACCGTAGAAGCGTACCCGTGGAATGCTCCGTCACTGCCGGTACATCCAAGTAAGATCATAACAAATCAGCCGGCCCTCCATCGAGAGACGCGGTGGTATAGAAATACAATACTAGCACGACAAGGCTATCACACACAAACATAGGCAAGTTACACACAACTCAAGGTACTTTCATTTTATGTCAACAATACGGGTTTCAAACCCAAAAATAATACCTACTTTCATTCTTTCAAAAGACCTCTTTTTACGTAAAAGATACTAATACTCGTAGTATCAAAAACACATTTCCTTTTCAAACCAAATTACTTACTTTCGTAAAAACCTTTACAAGGCTTTTAAAATCAAGTACTCTATACTTAAAACCAAGTGCCTTCCTTTTAAAACAACATCAAGTATACTCTTTAAAACTCAAATACTTACTCTTTTCAAGACAAGTAACCTATACTTAAATCAAGTTACCATTTTAAAACCAATGATAAAACCATTCTTTTGCATTCATAAAGTCGTTATAACTAACTTCCCATAAAGCTGTTATAACACTTTATGTTTTAAACCAATTTAAGACAAAACCATGTCTCTCTTTTAAACCAAAAACTCTTCAATTCCTCAAGTCTCTTTTCTTTTAGAAATCAAGTTCCTTTTAAAGACCAAATACCCATTTCTCATAAAAGCGGTTTCACAACTGTTTAACACAAACCAAGTCCTTAATATTTCCTATCAAGTCATTTATAAGTCAAGTCTCTTATCTTTCAAGATCAAGTCTCTTAACTTCTAAAATCAATAAATCATTCTTTTACCTACATCAAGTCGTTATAACTAACTTCCCATAAAGCTATTATAACACTTTATGTTTTAAACCAACCAATTCACTTAGCGCATGTACGTCTACCGTACTACATAGTTCACAACAATCATGCTAGAAAAGATAGGAAGAGGTTCACATACCTCGCGACGATTATCGACAATTAGCAAAATGCTCCAAGTACTACAACTTTGCTAGCCTTTTCCACCCATCAAGTAGAATACGCTACTCGTAGTACTTCAACCTATAATGGCCATGAAACGTCTATCAACTTCTAGATCTCTTCGTAGAATATTCTAAATACCAGATTCCTTTTGTAACGACTCGCCCGGTTCAAGCATCGTGCCTTACCCCGCACCCTAGTGACACAACATCGAGAAAACCAAATGAAAAATAAAACTTTAAACAAGAAACAAGATATATGATCATAAAACAAAGCAACCCAATGGTTACCTTCCAATACCATATATAAATACAACTCTTTCAAAACGAACAGTTTAATCCTTTTCACAAACCCTGCCCACAACTGTTTTACAGACCTCTAAGATTTACAACAACTATGACGGACAGGTTCCGCCATACCCCGAATGTACCAGAACCTACAACTCAGGGAACACATACCAAAAGATAAGACACCGAAGAAACGTAGCTACACAATACCCTGAACTTTGCTCCTAAGAGCGGGGATCAACGACCGATGTACATCTAACTGCGGCATGAACGCAGCCTCCGGGCGAGGTCAAGACAACAGTACCAAGTATGTGAAATCAGAAAAATATCAGAATGAAATCATACTAGTCTATATAAAGCAGAGACATGTATGATAACCAAACTACTGCTCACAACATAAAAGCGATCATGTCACCGTGACTCACGCCTCAAGTCATCACTCAAATATAACTACGGGTCTCACGCCCATAACATCAATCATGTTCGCATCACGCCGCATGCCCCGGAATGATCGGTGTAGACATGTCCATGATGCAACAATAATACCAATGCCCCATGGCCACATGCCCCCAGAATTCTACCTCGGTGTAGACACGTCAATGTGACATCAACAATAATCTACTGGGTGATCAACTCGCCGCACGCCACATGCCCCGAATTCTACCGTGTAGACATGTCCATGTAACCACAATAACAATATATCGTAATCAACCCCGCCGCACGGACGCATGCCCCTAATCTGCAGATCGGTGTAGACATGTCCACGTGACATCGACAACAAGACAAGAATCAAAAATGGAAACATACCCGTGGAATTCTCCATCACCGCCAAAGACGCCCAAGTAAGTTCTCAATAAGTCGACCGCCTCTATCGAGACGCCAGAATACGTAAATACCACACTTGCACAACAAAGGCTATCATCACAAGCATAGGCAAGTTTCACAACAACAAGCATAGGCAAGTTTCACAACAACAAGCATAGGCAAGTTTCACACAACTCAAAGTACTTTCATTTTATGCCAAAGTCCGGTTTTAACCCCAAAGTACTACATACGTTAAGTTCTTTTAAAAGAGATCCATTACTTTTATAAAAGTCACCCTATACCCGTAGTATTAGAATGACCAACCCACATTCCTTTTCAAAATCAAGTAACAACATTCTTTTCCTAAGTTCCAGTTTGCCTAGTTTCAATTACTCAAGCTTCTCATTTTCAAATGCTCAAGTCACTTATTTTAGAAAGGTTTCATAACTCATAGTCTTAATCTCTTTTAAAACAATTGAGTAACATAAGTCATATATGTGAGTAATTTATTCTTGTTTATAACGATCTTATTACAGCAGCCATGATCTAGAAAATGTAATATCATTTTGTCTTATCTTAGCTTCTATGCAGATGGAGGTTTCTACTGGTTTTAATACAACACATCATTATTCAATACATTTTCCTTTATTAACGCCGCAATGGTCTCTGTCGATACACATTCGATTCCCAAATCAAGAAACATTATCCCTTTAAAACCAAGTACTCATTACTCACGAATGAGGTTTCACACAAACATCCACATTAAAACAAATAAGTTAAGTCTCTTATCTTATAAGATCAAGTCTCTTAACTTCTAACATCAAGAAACCATTTTCACTACATAAGGTCGTTATAACTAACTTCCCATAAAGCTATTATAACACCCTATGTTTTAAACCAACCAAATCACTTAGCACATGTACGCCTACCGCATACATAGTTCACAACAATCATGCTAGAAAAGATAGGAAGAGGTTCACATACCTCGCGACGATTTATCGACAATAAGCAAAATGCTCCAAGTCCTACAACCTTGCTAGCCCTTTCCACTCCTCGAGTAGAATACGCTACTCTTAGTACTTTCACCTATAAAGGTCACAAACGTCGATGAACCCCAAAACACAAGTTTCGATCTTTCTACGTAAAATTCGCAAAGACTCTCCCCGCAACAACAGAAATCTCCTCCTCTATCGAGGCCGCTACCAAGCCAACTGCGTGTGGTTTACACGCCTAACCTGACGTGTACAATTCTACTCAAGAATACTACACAAGTCTATCGCAATACACCCTATGTAAATACAGCTTCGCTTTATTCTTCAGCTTAAGTCAAAAGACATTGCCGAATACTAAGTATAGTTCCATATATAGTATACTTCAACTATATATTCTAACAAACATGTAATTTCCAATTACAATAGAGGACAAGATAATTACCTCGATAAGCCCAAAATTATCCAAGTTATAATGTCGATCCCGAGCAAGGTTTAGCTCCTACTCCGCGCCCTAAACAACCTTTTTAGAAGTTCTAACTAACTTCTACTCAAATACTTCAACCAACTATGAAGATTTCCTTGTGGTTTCTGGTTTGAGACTAAAAGGACAAAAGGTAGTATTTTCTGACTCACGTGAAAGAGGTATCTTTGGAATACTACAAGGTACAAGGCTAAGGTATTTTGGGCATTATAACAATACTAGGAGAAGTATTTCAATACCACAAGGAGGGTATTATACGAAACAACTAGGCAGTGGGGTACCCCACTGCCAAGCACCACAAAGTGGGGAGGGAACCCTCGCCAAAGGCCACACGAAAAGGGGGAGGGAAGGCTCTCGCCAAGAGCTCACAAAGGGAGGAGAGGGTTTCAAGACTTGGAAGTTTTTGAATGGATGAAGTCTTCACACTTGGGGGTATTTATAGCAAACCAAAGGCCAACCAAGGGCCAAGATCCTTCCAAGTGTATAGCAAGTGTAAGGGCAAGATTAAGCCAAGTGCACCCTAAACCCTACTCCACAAAACACTCCACAAAACAAGCCACAAAGCAAGGCACACTTGGGCCAATCGGCCAAGTGCCAACCCACCTCGACCGCCTCCAAATCGCTCCAACGAGGGTGACAAGGTCACCCTCCCGCTGGTCCAAAAGGTTTCGCCTCTCGGAAAAATCCGCAAAAATACAAAACGACATAGCCGGAATTTTCCTTCGCAGTTATGTAAAACGCTTCATTTAAAAACGACTTAACCAAAGGCCAGACAAATGTCATTCTACTAAGCCACTGGCGGGGTGACACGTGTCACCCTCCTATTGGCCCTCAAAAACGCCTTCCAAAAATATCCCCAATGGCCAAAATCTCAAAACAAAGTGGCTCCCACAAAATCAGAATTTCTCCCGTGGCCCCACGTGACCATTTCCAAAATAAAATCTCAAAATTCTAATATAATTTAAGAAGCCCATATACCAAACTGGGAAACCAATTCTCATTAACGAACCTTTTCTTCACAAATTACCGAAACTTTTCCGCAAAACTCACATCTTTCTTTCTTTTCAAAATTTCGCTGCACTCGCACGCACGCCCTCACATACATACCGCAACTACGTGGTATTACATTCTCCTCCTTAGAAACATTCGTCCCGAATGTTCCTTCTCAAGTCGGATAGCGATAAAGTTCCTCTAACAAGTTGCCGACGCCACGCCGCCACGAACTAACACACGCTCTTCTCCCCTAACTCGTTGTACTTTCCGAACACTCGAACTCTTTCTAGTATCCGCACTCACACTTCCACAATGCTTCGCTTTCCTACCTTTGGAGTTACTACCTCCAACCTTGGTCATCATACTAACTTCAATCTCCTTAAGGCCATCCCGCCTCCACGATCCGCTCGGTCGAACATATCCACCAACTCATACGATGGTCATACAAACTTGGGCCTAGCATCCTCGTGACCTACCACTGGCAAGGGACCACCTAACCGACCACCCCAAACCGGTTACGGGTTGACCCGCAAATGGTCCTCAACCCGACCCCAACCGCGCCAAACTCTTGTTCCCGATCCGAACAATCTTACTAACTCACATCACGAAAGCTACCACTTCCATCTCACACTACCCACTGACTTATCACACAAATAAATCCCACGTATACCACTACTCCGATAAGTGGTCAAACATAAAATAAATCTTTAACTCAAGACGACCTTACCCTAAGGTCTCACCGTGACATAGTCTAAGGTTCACACTTACCATGCCCCCATACGTATCCTCCCAACTAAGCATGTTTTCTAACTCACAATTAACACAACGCTATTCGTACATAGCACATAATAATGAGACCATCATAACAAGCATACCAAAACTCTGAGGGTTAAGGATATACCGGCTACCGCCCACTCTAATCATAGGCCCACCGCAGGCGCATAATCTAGAAGGCGCGATGAACCACCATCGATCCGGTAGGGTCGAGTCGTAACATCCGTATACCCTTGGTCGGACAGCCGCAAATGGCCCCGCTGGCCGCAAAATAACAAGCTCCTCGCACCACGACACTTCAAATGCGGTCTACCACATCGACCACACCGAGGTAGGTGACCGTGATCCGCCAACACCCTTACTTCCTCGAAACTCAACCTCGAGCCCCGACCGCCCCGAATACTCAAGGTCGCGAGGACCACTGCATCGGGCGGATGTACAAAACTAGTATGTCGCCGAGGCGGTCCGCCTCGAAAGTCACCAAAGCGACCCGTTGTTCTCGCCTCTTCGCCGATTCGTCATTCCGCCGACCTCCGTGCCTCACATCCCAGCCGCATGAGCTCGCATGCGGCAATGTCCATGCTCGTCAAGAGCTACTCCCGAACATGCCTCGACATGTAATCATCGAGCCTCAGAACATATCGGTGCACTCGATCCTCCATACTAGCTACCAACGCTGACGCACGCCAATGAGTCGAACTCACATTGTACTCCCGAACCGCACGCCCGCCTCGTTTAAGCATCAAAAATCTGTTTACCGCGTTCTCTCATCCGCGGAGGCAAGAAGTGCGTGAGGAAAGCCCCAAAACTCATCCCATACCGCTGAGGTGCATGCTCTCCCGAAAGCTCCCATGAATCAAACCAATCGATCGCGGTATCACGCACCGATGCGAACCAAAGGTCACAGACTCGGTCTCAAGCCTCGATCACCCGCATGATCCGTCAGAATCGCCGGATGAACTCCTCGCGATCATCCTCGTGCCTCACCCATAAAACTCGCGCTACAACTCGTAAAGTCCCGTAGCCTCAAACTATCTCGCCTGGTGAATCCATCGTGCTATCGAATGGAATCGCCAGATCCAAATTTATCTCATATTCGCCACGACTCGCCAAGAATCGGGCCATCTCCTTGTAACCCATCTCTCTCGCCTGCATCGCTGGATCGAGGCTCGTGTATCGCGTCTCAGCAGCCTATTGCCGCGCTCTAACCTCGCTGGCCGGGCGCTACAAAACCCGCCGCTCAAGCACAACCTCGTATCGCTCGCTCGCGCTCGCATTTCTCTCAGATCTCACTAGCGTTCCTCTGGCCTTGCCCTTCGTGGCTCGTTGCTTTTGCGCGAGGCATAATCGTAAAAACGAGACACGCCGAGGGGTCCAACTTACAACACAACTCTAAGGCACGATCTCGTAATGAGAAGAATGGAAACTAATCCTAAATGTCTCAGCCTCGACATAGACGTGGTGCACAACACATCGATAATCAAGACTCTACTAGACACGGTCAGACACTTTCCGAGGATTAATCGCTCGATACCACTTTTGTAACGACTGCCCGGCCCGCATCGTGCCTTACCCCGCACCCTAGTGACACAACATCGAGAAAACCAAATGGAAAAATAAAACTTTAAATAAGAAACAAGATATATGATCATAAACAAAGCCAACCTAATGGTTACCTTCCAATAACATATATAAATACAACTCTTTCAAAACGAATGCTTAATCCTTTTCACAAACCCCGCCCACAACAAAGATTGGCTGCACTTAAGATTTACAATAACTATGACGGACAGTGGCTCGCCATACCCCGAATGTACAAGAACCTACAACTCAGTGGAACACATACCAAAAGATAAGCCTCCGAGAAACGGAGCTTCCCAATACGCCGAATCGAGATCCTAAGAGCGAGGATCCACGAACGATGTACCTCTACCGCAGATGAACGCAGCCCCAAGGAGGTCGATAACAGTACCAAGTATGTGAAATCAGAAAAATATCAGAATGAAATCATACTAGTCTATATAAAGCAGAGACATGTATGATAACCAAACTACGCTTCACAACATAAAAGCCATGTCCAATGTGACTCACGCCTCAAGTCATCACTCAAATATAACTACGGGTCTCACGCCCATAACATCAATCATGTTCGCATCACGGCCGCATGCCCCTAACTCAGATCGTGTAGACATGTCCATGATGCAACAATAATACCAATGCCCCATGGCCACATGCCCCTGATTCTACCTCGCAGACACGCCCATGTGACATCAACAATAATATATCGTGATCAACTCGCCGCACGCCACATGCCCCGAATTCTACCGGTGTAGACATGTCCATGTAACCACAATAACAATATATCTGTAATCAACCCCGCCGCACGGCCGCATGCCCTAATCAGACGGTGATACGCCCACGTGACATCGACAACAAGACAAGAATCAAAAATGGAAACATACCCGTGGAATTCTCCATCACCGCCAAAGACGCCCAAGTAAGTTCTCAACAAGTCGACCGCCTATCGAGAGACGCCAGAATACGTAAATACCACACTTGCACAACAAAGGCTATCATCACAAGCATAGGCAAGTTTCACAACAACAAGCATAGGCAAGTTTCACAACAACAAGCATAGGCAAGTTTCACACAACTCAAAGTACTTTCATTTTATGCCAAAGTCCGGTTTTAACCCCAAAGTACTACATACGTTAAGTTCTTTTAAAAGAGATCCATTACTTTTATAAAAGTCACCCTATACCCGTAGTATTAGAATGACCAGCCCACATTCCTTTTCAAAATCAAGTAACAACATTCTTTCCTAAGTTCCAGCTTTGCCTAGTTTCAATTACTCAAGCTTCTCATTTTCAAATGCTCAAGTCACTTATTTTAGAAAGGTTTCATAACTCATAGTCTTAATCTCTTTAAAACAATTGAGTAACATAAGTCATATATGTGAGTAGTTTATTCTTGTTTATAACGATCTTATTACAAAGCCATGATCTAGAAAATGTAATATCATTTTGTCTTATCTTAGCTTCTATGCAGATGAGGTTTCTACCGGTTTTAATACAACACATCATTATTCAATACATTTTCCTTTATTAACGCCGCAATGGTCTGTCGATACACATTCCGATTCCCAAATCAAGAAACATTATCCCTTTAAAACCAAGTACTCATTACTCACGAATGAGGTTTCACACAAACATCCACATTAAAACAAATAAGTTAAGTCTCTTATCTTATAAGATCAAGTCTCTTAACTTCTAACATCAAGAAACCATTTTCACTTACATAAGGTCGTTATAACTAACTTCCCATAAAGCTATTATAACACCCTATGTTTTAAACCAACCAAATCACTTAGCACATGTACGCTCACCGCATTACATAGTTCACAACAATCATGCTAGAAAAGATAGGAAGAGGTTCACATACCTCGCGACGATTTATCGACAATAAGCAAAATGCTCCAAGTACTACAACCTTGCTAGCCCTTTCCACTCCTCGAGTAATACGCTACTCTTAGTACTTTCACCTATAAAGGTCACAAACGCCTATTAACCCCAAAACACAAGTTTCTATCTTTCTACGTAAAATTCGGCAAGACTCTCCCGCAACAACAGAAATCTCCTCCTCTATCGAGGCCGGCCACCAAGCCAACCAAGTGTGGTTTACACGCCTAACCTGACGTACAATTCTACTCAAAGAATACGACACAAGTCTACCGCAATACACCCTATGTAAATACAGTCATCAGCTTTATTCTTCAGCTTAAGTCAAAAGACATTGCCGAATACTAAGTATAGTTCCATATATAGTATACTTCAACTATATATTCTAACAAACATGTAATTTCCAATTACAATAGAGGACAAGATAATTACCTCGATAAGCCCAAAATTATCCAAGTTATAATGTCGATCCCGAGCAAGGTTTAGCTCCTACCCGTGCGCTCTAAACAACCTTTAGAAGTTCTAACTAACTTCTACTCAAATACTTCAACCAACTATGAAGATTTCCTTAGGTTTCTTGAGACTAAAAAGGACAAAAGGTAGTATTTTCTGACTCTACGTAAAGAGGTATCTTGGAATACTACAAGGTACAAGGCTAAGGTATTTTGGGCATTATAACAATACTAGGAGAAGTATTTCAATACCACAGGAGGGTATTATACGAAACAACTAGCAGTGGTACCCCACGCTAGCACCACAAAGGGGAGGAACCCTCGGCCAAAGGCCACACGGTGGGGAGGGAAGGCTCTCGCCAAGAGCTCACAAAGGGGAGGAGAGGGTTTCAAGACTTGGAAGTTTTTGAATGGATGAAGTCTTCACACTTGTGGGTATTTATAGCAAAACCAAAGACCAACCAAGGGCCAAGATCCTTCCAAGTGTATAGCAAGTGTAAGGGCAAGATTAAGCCAAGTGAACCCTAAACCCTACTCCACAAAACACTCCACAAAACAAGCCACAAAGCAAGGCACACTTCAGGGCCAATCGCCATGCCAACCCACTCGACCGCCTCCAAATCGTCCAACGAGGGTGACAAGTGTCACCTCCCGCTGGTCCAAAAGGTTTCGCCTCTCTAAAAATCCGCAAAAATACAAAACGACATAGCCGGAATTTTCCTTCGCAAGTTATGTAAAACGCTTCATTTAAAAACGACTCTAACCAAAGGCCAGACAAATGTCATTCTACTAAGCCACTAGGCGGGGTGACACGTGTCACCCTCCTATTGGCCCTCAAAAACGCCTTCCAAAAATATCCACAATGGCCAAAATCTCAAAACAAAGTGGGCCTACAAAATCAGAATTTCTCCCTGGCCCCACGTGACCATTTCCAAAATAAAATCTCAAAATTCTAATATAATTTAAGAAGCCCATATACCAAACTGGGAAACCAATTCTCATTAACGAACCTTTTTCTTCACAAATTACCGGAAACTTTTCCGACTAAAACTCACATCTTTCTTTCTTTTCAAAATTTCACAGACTCTCGTGACGCACGTCCTCACATACATACCCTGCAACTACTGGGTATACCACCTTTATTCTACGTAAAATTCGCAAGACCTCCCCGCTTATCACATAAATCTCTCCTATCAAGGCCCGCTACTGTGCCAACAACTCATGGATTACACGTCTAACCGGACGTGTTCAATTCGGCTTCACAATAATACTACACAAGTCTACTGTAAGTACAGTCCAATGTAAATACAGTTCAATCCTTTATAAACATCCTTCCAATATAATATACTTAAGTATAACTACTACAACATGTAATATCCAATTACAATAGGGGGACATAGATCATTACCTCGATAAGCCCAAAATTATCCAAGATTATAAGTCGATCCTGGGCAACGTTTAGCTCCAATTCCTTACGCTCCAACCCGCTCCAAGCGACCCTTAGAAGTTTCTAAACAACTTCTCTTAACACTTCAACCAAGCTTATGAAGATTTTCTAGGGTTTTGTTTTGCGACTATTGGAATAAAGTAGCATTTCCGGGGTCCTAGTATTAAAACAACTTTGGAATACTACTAGGGATACTAGGCCAAGGTATTTGGGATTATACCAAAATACACAAAGTATTTTCTACACAAGAGGGGGGGGGGGGGGGGAGGGACGAAAACACAATCTCAAAGGGAGAGAGTATTTGCCTTGGAAGACTTAAGTGTGGAATGAAATTAGTCTTCAACTTAAGGGGGTATTTATAGAGGAATTAAGGGTCAAGATCTTATGCAAGTGTGTGGTCAAGATTGGGCCATGTGTGTGTGGGTCCCACCACACCACATGGCCAACGATTTTGCTCTCCAAGTGTCATGGCCATTTCGGCCAAGGGGACAAGTGGCTAGTGTCACGACCCGTCCCCGGGCCCGTGACTGGTGCCTTACCCCGGGCACCCTAGTGATACAACATCAGAGAAAAACCAGCGGAAATAAAAACTCATGAAAGGAAACAGTGAAATAATAAAGCAGGCTAACCCAAACGGTTACCTTTTTATACATAAATTAAAACTTGAATAGCATATCCCTTACAAACCCGCCCACAACAAAGGCTGCACTTAAGAATTTTGAAACCATAATGACGACAGGCCCCGCCATGCCCCCGAATATACAAAAGTCTACTACTTCAGTGGAACCGCATCACGTGACAAGCTTCCGAGATATGGAGCTTTCCGAGAACCGAACAAATGATCCTAAGAGTGTGGATCGCCAGCTATGTACCTCAACTCGCGCAGATGAATGCAGCCCTCAAGGAGGTCAAGACAACAGTACCAAGTATGTGAAATCAGAAATATCAGAAATGAAATCATAATAGTCTATATAAAGCGTGAGACATGTATGATAACCAAACTACAAGACACAACACATAATACCACGCTAAGTCGTGGACTCACGCCCGTAAAGTCATCACTCAAATACAACCCGAATTTAACTCGCACAATGGCCACATGCCCCAGATCTCACCTCGGATAAGCATGGCCATGGAACCATCCTAGTGGGCCCATAACCGTGGACCATCCAAATGGTGTCGGATGCCCAAAAGAGTCAACAAGATAACAATCTCGTGGAAGCATACCCGTGGCCACCCAACGCGCTTCGGTATGTCCAAACAACTAACCAGATAATACTCATCAGGACGATACCCGGCTACCCAACGTGTCGGATGTCCATCAATCAATGTCACGACCAACCGGGCGTGGATCGTGCCTTACCCCGCACCCAAGTAGACATACATCGAGTAATCACGAACATAAAGACAATACATGAAACCAAAGTAATAAGACAAGAAATAAGAAGACAAAGCAACCAAAAACGGTTACCTTCGATATATATAAATAGCAACTTTTTCAACATGAACGCTTTAATCCCTTTTACAAACCCCGCCACAACAGCATTTACAGCACTTAATAATGATACGACAACAATGGCGATGGCCCCGCCAAACCCCGAATGTAAACACTTACGACGGAGGACTATACCACCGATAAGCCTCCGAGAAACGAGCTTCCCAAACGCTGAAACTGTGACTCGAGAGCTAGGATCAACGATCGTGTACCTCAACTCGCGCATGAACGCACTTCAAGCGAGGTCGATAACAAAAATTTAGTATGTGAAATCAAAATACATATCAGAAATGAAATCATAGCACTATATAAAGCAGAGACATGTATGATAACCAAACTACGCTTACAACAAAGCAATATGCAAGTTAGGGACTCACGCCTCAAGTCATCACTCAAGTATAACAACGGGTCTCGTGCCCACAACATCAATCATGCCCGTGGAATACCTTCCTCACCGATAGCCTATGATATAAAAGCACCAAGGAACACACATGAACACCGTGTCCCACCTGTCATAATAAAATCAGACGGTAAGTACGAAGGCATAGCCGACTACTAAAAACCCACAGTACCAACAAGGTCATGAACTGTATCATAAGATCTGTCTAGACCGTCACATGATCAAAGTTGGCCGCTTTCCCGCAGTATCAATGTACGCGTCTATCCCTGGAACTCCCGCAGCTCCGCATAGGCCAATCTCATCGGCCCGCATGAGGTATTCCCCGCATCGAGGGTAGCTACTCCCGCATCGCCCCGACTTCGCACCGCACGCCACATGGACCGCATGCCCATAAAGGACGACACTAACTCGAACTCTCGTAGCTCGCATAGGCCCGGGACTGCATTTAGGTATTCTCGAATCATAGGTCCATCGACTACCGAAGTCTACCCCGCATCGGAGGGCGCTTAACCCCGAATCATCTCAAGAGATGAATGCCACAATACTATCATAACGATCGATAGTTAATAAGCACAATCGCGGAAACCCTTCACACAAACATCACAAGATACTAACACACGTAGCATCCCAACACGCTTACTTATCAACGCAATCAAGAAAGTATTACAAGGCTATCACAAACCAATACAATCAAGTTGTTCACACAAGGTACCTTCTACTATATGATTAACAAAATCGGTTTTTATCCCCAAAGTACTTCATACATCAACTCTTAAAAGATACGTTACTTTCACAATGTCACAAAATACCCGTAGTATAAAATAGAGTGACTAACCTTTGTAAAGTAAAAAAATAACTAATATTTGTAAAATCAAGTAGCAAAATTCTTTTCCAATTATCAAGTTTGCCTAATTTCCAATGTTCAAGTTTCTCATTTTAGAAAGGTTTCAGAGTTCATAGTCTTATTCATTTGAGAATATAATTCTCCTTAAAACTATCCGAGAAACATAAGTCTTATATGAGTAGGATATTCTTGTTTATAACAATCTTATTACAAAGAACCATGATCTAGAAATATCATTTTGTCTCATCTTAGCTTCTATGCAGATGGAAGTTTCTGCTGGTTTTAATAATACTTAATTAGTCAAAACATTTCCTTTTATTAACGCCGCAGTTGGTTTGTCGATACACATTCTGATTTCCAAATCAAGAAACATTCTTAAGCCGTTATACCTAACTTCCCATAAAGCTAGTATAACTCTTAAGTTTTTCAAAACCAAGTATTACTTCTTTCAAAATGATTCAAAATCTTTGAAATACTTCAAGTTCATATTAACACATAACAAGCCGCTTATAGTTCAAATCGCACTTTTAAAACCACATGTATTTTCTTACCAACATAAAGTCGTTATAACCAACTTCCCATAAAGTCGTTATAACACTTTATGTTTTAAACCAATCACATACATTTAGCACATGACGCTCACCGCACTACATAGTGCACACATATCATGCTAGAAGAGATAGGAAGAGGTTCACATACCTCGCGACGATTATCGACTAATAGCAAAACGCCCAAGTACCTCAAACCGGCTACTCCCTAAGCCAAGTAGATCGCGCCACGCATAGTACTTCCACCTATAAGGCCACAAGGCGCTTATTAACATAAGGTCTCTTCAGAGAACATTCTACGTAAAATTCGCAAAGACTTCCCCGCAACAGCGTAAATCTCCTCCTCTATCGAGGCCGCTACCAAGCCAACCGTGGGGGTTATACATCTAACCCTAACTGTACAATTCTACTCCACTGCACTACTTCACAAGTTCATCAGTAATACACCCTAAGTAATTACAAGTCAAGAATCTTCTTTAAATTCAGCTTAAGTCGCAAGACATTGCCGTAAGTATTATTCAGCTTAAGTCAAAAGACATTGCCAATAACTACGTTCAGTTCTATATATAGTATACTTCAACTATATATTCTAACAATATGTAATTTCCAATTACAATAGAGGACAAGATATTTACCTCAATAAGCCCATAATTATCCAAGTATAAAGTCGATCCCGGGCAATCGCTTAGCTCCAACTCCGAGCGCCCAACCCGCTCTAAACCACCCTTAGAAGTTCTAACCAACTTCTACACAATACTCCAACGGACTATGGAGATTTTCCTAGGTTTCGGTTTTGTGGACCGACGGAAGTATAATAGTATTTTCCGGCTTTTCAGATAGGTATCCTTAGAATACTACAAGGTATATGGCTAAGGTAATTTGGGCATTATAACAATACTTTTGAGAGTATTTCTACCAAGAGGGGGTATATATACGAGACAACACCACAAGTGGTATACTTTCTACTACCCCACTGTGGGGTACTCTCGCCAAGGGGTGGGGAAGGGAACTCTCGGCTAAGCCTCACAAGGGGAGAGGACGAGAACAACATGAAGGAGGGGAGGGTTTCTAAGACTTAGAACATTTTAGGATGAATAAGTCTTCCAAAGGGGGTATTTATAGTACAAGCCAAGGCCAACCAACGGTCAAGATCTAGCCAAGTGCTATGCAAGCAGGCCAAGATCATGCCAAGTGCACCTTATCCATCTACCCACAAAATATCCTACCAACTACTTGACAAAACTCACCCAAATCGTCCAAGCTTGACCGCCACACTCCATCAATGGTAGGTGACAAGTGTCGCCTCTCGTTGGTCCAAAATGTTTCGCCTCTCTGAAAAATCCGCAAAATAAGAAATGACATAGCCGAAATTCCCTACGAAAGTCGTGGAAAACGTTTCACTAAAAACGACTTAACCGTGTTATGCACAAATAAAATTCGCCAAGCACTTTAAGGCACAAACTTTTCTACGCACGCCCTCGCGTACATACTCTGAAATACTGGTATAACATTCTCCTTCCTTAGAAACATTCGTCCCAATGTTCCTTCTAAGTCTCAAACAAACGCGCCAAGATAGTCTTCACTACTATACTTACGAGAACAATCTCGCCACACCGCCACGTAAACACCCGCACATACTTCTATCTAAGCCCACGAGGAAAACACCTCTAATCATCACCACAAAACACTTCTCACCGGGTCTAAAATATACTTCCTTCAGACCTTCTCTTTACAAAAAGAAATGATCACATCTATGCCGCCATACATGCTCGCTTCTCTCTTTACTCGTAGATACCACTTTGTCACTTTGCTCGAGGCATTAACCTTCTCAGCGACCCAACAAATGGTACCACTTTGTCACTTTGTCGCGAGCCTTGCTCGACGACCCAACAAATGGTACCGGTTGCATGCGATCCCCGAGGATGTCGATACCGAACTCTTTCCACATTTCTCGACATCGCTTCGCTTTCCAAAACTCGGGTTACTATCTCTAACGTGGTCATCATTAATCGAACACTGATGGATCTTCGATATTTCCGAACATCACAATACGAAAGACCGACGCATCGCTTCCTACGCTGGACGACAAATGCTAACATATAGGCAACCCGCCTATCCTTCACATGAACTCACAAAGGCCCAAAGTAACTCGCTAAGTTCCTCTGCTTTCCAAAACTCGCCGCACTCCAAACCCGGGTGGTACTTTCAAGAAGACCGACCGTCAACTCAACTCTAAGCGTCGCCGCCGATTATCCGCACGATTCTCCGAGCCGCCGTAACCTCTTCTAGACAAGCTTCACTATCCACAATCCATTGGAACAAGCTCAACCAACCGCTCAACCTTGCCAACATCGAACCAATCGACCGACAACTTACACTTCCGCCCTTACAAGGCTTCATAAGGCGATATCCGAACACCAAATGGTAGATCAAACACTACCTCCACAGAGACAACAATCCCTACAACTATCCTCGAAATCCAAACACCGCCCGAGGGCGAATGCGATTCTCGAGACTCACCGAGTTCCTAACCTCGCTCGTAAACTTTTAGAAAACGAAAATAGCCACAACTCGGGCTTCACGCTCGACATAAGGTGAAGGTAGGCACCCTGCGCAGCCTTTCAACCCTTCAGATAACTCAACACACCGAGTAAACGGCCCGAACAAAGAACACGATGGCTGCCCCCATCGACCACCACCGGCCGAACGCATCCACGAACTCAGACGCCAGTTAATCCGAACACGGGCCTAACACCCTCGTGACTACCACGCGGGACCACCACAACCGACTTCACCACTAAACTCGCCATGGTTGACCCGCAACGTGGCCTCAACCCGACCCGCAACGCGCATCATACTAGCTCCCGAACCGAACAATCTCACTAATCACGTTACGAAACCTAGCGGCCTTCTTAGCTCAACTACCCTCTTTCATTCCACACTACTAGGGACCTGTCCCAACATAACTCACGCACTATGCACTCCGATAAGTGGTCAAACATAACACTACACCTTTTCTCGAGATGGCCTCACCTCTAAGGTCTCTACGTATAAAGCTCTAAGGCTCACACTTTCTCTATCCCCAAAATCTTACTCTGCTAAACAACCATGATTTCAAATCACAACTAACACACCGCTATCGAACATAGCACCTAAGGTATACTCACCTTATCACCTATACAAAACTCTGAGGGTTAAGGATAGATCTATGTTCATCGCTTCACTCCTTAGTCGTTTAATCAAACTGCTCGTAGGCGATAGCTAAGGAGATGACGAACTACCCACCGATCCTCAAGGCTAAGTCCTCCCGCAGCGACACTCTTTCGACAATGCACTGACGGTCATAGGTACAACACGCATCAACTAAAAGACGACATTCCCGACGACGCCGCACATTGTGAACATCGAGAAAATCAATCCGGATGGCCGAACCTACGCAGAGTCGGAACCTAAGCTCGAGCTCACCAACTCCCGCATACCCCGAACGCCCCAAATTCGTGGAGGACTCGCCAGACCGTGGATGTGCATAATCTAATCACGCGAGGCGACTCGCCAAAAGTTACTAAAGGACTCGCCGCCCTCTCTTCTCGTGTCCTTCGTTAACTCGCCGATCTCTACACGCCTCGGCCACGCGCGTAAGCCCGCATACGTGCCATGCTCAAGCCTAATCAAGAATTACTTGCACAACCTCTTTAGATAGTCCTCAAGACTCGCGCAGACATCGGTATACTCTCGTAGCCAAATCTATAGCTAGTAATGGTCGCTTCTTGCAATCTAAATTCTCTGCTCTGGCCGTGGAACTGGCGTTCATATATCATGGCCGCAGCAGGATCGCCGCTGCCAAACTCTGCTGGGCTAGTGACGTCGCAGAAATCCCCGAATGAAGCACTACCCTAGGTAAAGATTGGGCCTGTGCCCTCGCAACCCTCTGAACTCTACTCAGCGGCTCCGCCGCTTTGCCCTCCCGGGCGGGTTGCCTACGCGAGGCATAACTGCAGTGGAAAGAAATACGCCGAGGTCTAACTTACAACACAACTTTAAGGCACGATCTCGCAGTGAGAAGAATAGAAACCAATCCTAAATACCTATAGCCTCTCGATTATTGCGTGCACAACACACCGATAATCAAGACTTCATCGATACGGCTCAGACACTTTCCGAGGATTAATCGCCTCGATACCACTTTTGTCACGACCGAACCGGGCCCGTGGATCGTGCCTTACCCCGCACCCAAGTAGACATACATCGAGTAATCACGAACATAAAGACAATACATGAAACCAAAGGTAATAAGACAGGTGAAATAAGAAGACAAAGCTAACCAAAACGGTTACCTTCAGATATATATAAATAGCAACTTTTTCAACATGAACAGTTTAATCCTTTTTACAAACCCCGCCCACAACAAAGATTACTGCACTCTAAGAATGATACGACAACAATGGCGGACAGTTCCGCCAAACCCCCGAATGTAAACACTTACGACGGCGGGACTATACCACCGATAAGCCTCCGAGAAACGGAGCTTCCCAACGCCAAATCATGACCGAGAGCTAGGATCAACGATCGGTGTACCTCAACTGCGGCATGAACGCACTTCAAGGAGGTCGATAACAGTACAAGTATGTGAAACTAAAATACATATCAGAAATGAAATCATAGCATCATATAAAGCAGAGACATGTATGATAACCAAACTACGATTTACAACAAAGCGGTCATGTCAAGTTGGGACTCACGCCTCAAGTCATCACTCAAGTATAACAATGGGTCTCGTGCCCACAACATCAATCATGCCCGTGGAATACCTTCCTCACCGCCAGCCTATGATATAAAAGCACCAAGGAACACATGAACACCGTGTCCCACTGTGTCATAATAAAATCAGACGGTAAGTACGAAGGCATAGCCGACTACTAAAACCCACGCATCAACAAGGTCATGAACTATATCCTAAGATCTGTCTAGACCGTCACATGATCAAAGCTGGCCGCTTGCCCGCAGTATCAATGTACGCGTCTATCCCTGGAACTCCCGCAGCTCCGCATAGGCCAATCTCATCGGCCCGCATGAGGTATTCCCCGCATCGAGGGTAGCTACTCCCCGGCATCGCCCCGACTTCGCAGCCGCACGCCACATGGACCGCATGCCCATAAAGGACGACACTAACTCGAACTCTCGTAGCTCGCGATAGGCCCGGGACTGCATGAGGTATTCTCGAATCATAGGTCCATCGACCACCGAGTCTACCCCGACGGAGGGCGCTTAACCCTAATCATCTCAAGAGATGAATGCCACAATACTATCATAACGATCGATAGTTAATAAGCACAATCAAGGGAAACCCTTCACACAAACATCACAAGATACTAACACACGTAGCATCCCAACACGCTTACTTATCAACGCAATCAAGAAAGTATTATAAGGCTATCACAAACCAATACAATCAAGTTGTTCACACAAGGTACCTTCTACTATATGATTAACAAAATCGGTTTTTATCCCCAAAGTACTTCATACATCAACTCTTTAAAAGATACGTTACTTTCACAATGTCACACAATACCGTAGTATAAAATAGAGTGACTATCCTTTTAAAGTAAATCAATTACTTCTCTTTGTAAAATCAAGTAGCAACATTCTTTCCAATGATCAAGTTTGCCTAATTTCCAATGTTCAAGTTTCTCATTTTAGAAAGGTTTCGTAGTTCATAGTCTTATTCATTTGAGAATATAATTCTCCTTAAAACTATCCGAGAAACATAAGTCTTATATGAGTAGGATATTCTTGTTTATAACAATCTTATTACAAAGACCATGATCTAGGAAATATCATTTTGTCTCATCTTAGCTTCTATGCAGATGGAAGTTTCTACTGGTTTTAATAATACTTAATTAGTCAAAACATTTCCTTTTATTAACGCCGCAGTTGGTTTGTCGATACATATTCCGATTTCCAAATCAAGAAACATTCTTAAGCCGTTATACCTAACTTCCCATAAAGCTAGTATAACTCTTAAGTTTTTCAAAACCAAGTATTACTTCTTCTTTCAAAATGATTCAAAAATCTTTTGAAATACTTCAAGTTCGTTATTAACACCTAACAAGCCGCTTATAGTTCAAATCAAGACTTTTAAAACCACATGTATTTTCTTACCAACATAAAGTCGTTATAACTAACTTCCCATAAAGTCGTTATAACACTTTATGTTTTAAACCAATCACATACATTTAGCACACGACGCTCACCGCACTACATAGTGCACACATATCATGCTAGAAGAGATAGGAAGAGGTTCACATACCTCGCGACGATTATCGACTAATAGCAAAACGCCCAAGTACCTCAAACCGCCGGCTACTCCCTAAGCCAAGTAGATCGCGCCACGCATAGTACTTCCACCTATAAGGCCACAAGCGCGCTTATTAACATAAGGTCTCTTCAGAGAACATTCTACGTAAAATTCGCAAAGACTCCCCCGCAACAACAGTAAATCTCCTCCTCTATCGAGGCCGCCACCAAGCCAACCGTGGGGTTATACATCTAACCCTAACTGCACAATTCTACTCCACTGTACTACTTCACAAGTCTCAGTAATACACCTAAGTAATTACACAAGAATCTTCTTTAAATTCAGCTTAAGTCGCAAGACATCACTGTAAGTATTATTCAGCTTAAGTCAAAAGACATTGCCAATAACTACGTTCATTTCTATATATAGTATACTTCAACTATATATTCTAAAAATATGTAATTTCCAATTACAATAGAGGACAAGATATTTACCTCAATAAGCCCATAATTATCCAAGTATAAAGTCGATCCCGGCAATCGCTTAGCTCCAACTCCGAGCGCCCAACCCGCTCTAAACCACCCTTAGAAGTTCTAACCAACTTCTACACAATACTCCAACGGACTATGGAGATTTTCCTAGGGTTGGTTTGTGGATCGACTAAGTATAATAGTATTTTCTGGCTTTTCAGATAGGTATCCTTAGAATACTACAAGGTATATGGCTAAGGTAATTTGGGCATTATAACAATACTTTGAGAGTATTTCTACCAAGCATGGGTATATATACGAGACAACACCACAAGTGGTGTATACCCTCTACTTACCCCACTGTGGGTACTCTCGCCAAGGGGCTGGGAAGGGAACTCTCGCTAAGCCTCACAAGGGAGAGGACGAGAACAACATGAAAGGAGTGGGAGGGTTTCTAAGACTTAGAACATTTTAGGATGAATAAGTCTTCCAGTGGGTATTTATAAGACAAGCCAAGGCCAACCAATGGTCAAGATCTAGCCAAGTGCTATGCAAGTGTAGGGCCAAGATCATGCCAAGTGCACCTTATCCATCTACCCACAAAATATCCTACCAACTACTTGACAAAACTCACCCAAATCGTCCAAGATTGACCGCCCACTCCATCAACGAGGGTGACAAGTGTCGCCTCTCGTTGGTCCAAAATGTTTCGCCTCTCGGAAAAATCCGCAAAATAAGAAATGACATAGCCGGAAATTCCCTACGAAAGTCGTGGAAAACGCTTTACTAAACACGACTCTAACCGGGTGTTATGCACAAATAAAATTCGGCCAAGCACTTTAAGGCACAAACTTTTCTACGTACGTCCCCGCGTACATACTCTGGAAATACGGGGTATAACAATCAACCACAAGATAATACTCACCGTGGAAGCATACCCGTGGGCTACCCAACGTGTCAGTATGTCCACCAATCAACGGATAGCCTACTCCAACGAGACACCGGTAGCACAAAGAATACAACACTTGCACAATGAAAGCTATCACAACAAGCATAAAGCGTTCAACGACTTTCATTCCTTCAAAACAAAGACCTCTTTCTACGCAAACGCCACCCGATACTAACACCCGTAGTATCGAACACATTCAGGTTTAAATCAAGCACTTTAAACACTTTTTAGCACAACGTCAAGTATCCCAATCTAAATCCAATTATAAAAACCATTCCTTTGTTTTCGTAAAGTCGTTGTAATTAACTTCCCATAAAGCTATTATAACACTTTATGTTTTAAAACAATACAAGACAAAACCATGCCTTTCTTTTAAAACAAAACACTTCCAATTCTTAAGTCTCTTTTCTTTTAGAAAATCGAATTCCTTACTTTGGAATTTTTAAGAAGATCAAAATCTGATTACAATAATTCTTATTGTGAGCAAACATGATCTAGAAATGTAATACAATTTTGTCTTATCTTAGCTTCTATGCAGATGGAGGTTTCTACTGGTTTTAATATGATTAATTGTCATTACTTCTTTCCTTTATCGACGCTGCATTGGCTTGTTCGATCCTTATTCCCATTTCCGAAATTTGTAACATTATTCTTTAAAACCAAGTATTCATTTCTCACGAATTAGGTTTCACACTTTTTGACACCATTTAAGTCAAATCACTTGTCCTTTGAAATCAACAAAACATTCTTTTACTTACATAAAATGGTTATAACCAACTTCCCATAAAGCCGTTATAACACTTTATGTTTTAACCCAACCAATTACAACTATAAGCCCTTATGAGATCAAGAGGGCTTATTCTTTAACAACCAAGTACTTATTACTAACGAATAAGATTTTCCTATTCTTTCAACAATCAAGACCCTTACAATTCATATCAAGTCAAGGCACAAAAGGGAATTTTAATTCCTTTAACACACGTGTATTCATCGTGACTATATATTTCACAAATAGTCATGCTGAAGAGGATAGGAAGAATCACATACCTCGCGACGATTGTTGACAATAAGCAAAATTCTCCACAGTACTATCGCCCTTAACTAGAATATGCTACCGTAGTACTTCAATCCTATAAGGGTCATAAAACGTCTATAAAACTCTATCTTCGAACGTAGAATAACTAAGTGCAAAGTCCCCAAATCCTACGACAATTTGGACGGCACTTCCTTTGTTTCTACTAACTTGCCACCTTTGCTAAGGTCGAATTCAATAACCCAACGCCCCACAATAAACCAACCTTAAACCCCTTTCAAATCTTTCCAATCCAAGTTCTTAGGTCCAACATGATATCTAGCCCTAGACATCTTCAACAATTACAATATCCCTTTACAACATGCGACGTCCCAATTCGAAATCCAATTGAAGTTACAATCTTAAGGCTAACATGCCCATTTCAGTTTTTAACAAGACAACAAGATCCAAATCTATACAATATAAAACAGCCTCAGGCTCAACTCTATACTACTACAATATAATGACTTTAGGCTCAACTCTAAACTACTAAAATAAAACAGCCTCAGGCTCACATCTATACTACTAAAATAAAACAGCCTTAGGCTCATAACCAAGAGAAAGGGGAAACTTATACCTTAAGGAATAGCTCACAAAAGCTCCTTTTTCTTCCACTTCTTTCCGTCAAAAATCGCCCACCAGCGTTACCCACAAGTTTAACCACACTTTTTCTTCTTGCCGCCACTCCAAAAATCTCCTCTAAAGCTAGGTTTCCTTCCAAAAACTAGAGAGAAGGGAGAGGGTTTTTCTTAGGAGGGTTTTGAAATGAAATGAAATGGAATGGCCAAGTCTTCCAAGACTTGGCCCTAAAATAGGACCACTTATCGATAAAGGATGGGAGGGACACTTGTCACCCTCCCATAGGTTATAAACGAAATATCCTGCTTTTTCGTCACTTATCGCGCAAAAATCCGCTTCGCGCGCCCGCGACGCTCCACTTCCAAAATAAATCTTCCGCATGCGCCAGCGCTCAGATTCCGGCCAAGGCGCTGCAACCCCGTGACTTCAAGATAATCTGGCGTCGCGACCTCGCATCCGGCCGCATACTGCATCGAGAATCGCACTGATCGCACACCAAACTTGTAACTTCCATAACTTTTGACTCACGCCCAATCGATTTAACGGTTTATTGCGTTGGGATCTAGATTTAACGGAATACATATCAGGCCTTTTAAACACCTCAAAATTCTTAACAACTGGGGTACCAGACTTCAAGGTAAACTCAAAAATCCGTCCAACACATGTCAACTTATCTATCAACTTTTCACATCTTAAATTCCTTGGTATGTTCTTATCTAACTCCTTGAATTTACGGGGTGTAACAGCTAGCCACTTGTCCCACCAATTTCGGCCCACATGGCCACTCAAGGGGGGTGACACGTGTCGTCCCCTTACTCGTCCAAAATATTTCGTCTTCCGAAAATCTCAAAAACAAAGAGGGCCCCACAAAACCATAAATTTCTCCCGTGGGCCCCACGTGACCATTTCCGAAAATAAAATCTCATAATTCTAATATAATCCAAGAAGTCCAAATACAAAATCTGGGAATCCAATTCCCATTAACGAACCTTTTTCCTTCACAAAACCCGGAAACTTTTCCGTCGAAAAATCACACCTTTCTTTCTTTCCAAAATTTCTGTCGTATTCTCGTACGTACGTCCTCACATACATACCCTGGAACTACGGGGTATAACATTCTTCCCCCCTTAGAAACATTCATCCCGAATGTTCCTTCTAAGCCTCTAATCAAACGTGTGCCGGTATAGTCTCCACTACTATACTTACAAAACCGATCATGCCACCAATGGCCAGAATATAACATGTGCGCAAAACTCAAATCCAAGCCAACGAGGAAATCATTTCTAATCTCACAACAGCCCCCACTAGCTTCAATTTACCCTAAGGCCATTCCCGGCCTTCACGATCCGATTCGGGTCGAACGCATCCACGAACCCGTACGATGGTTACCTAAACTTGGGCCTAGCACCCTCGTGACCCTATCACACAGTGGGACCACCTCGAACTGACCCCACCACAAACTGGGCTGCGGGTTGACCCGCGAGTGGTCCTCAACCCGACCCATAATCGCACCAGACTCTTGTTCCCCGATCCGGAACAATCTTACCTACACAAGTCCTGAATGCTACCACTCTCATCTTACACAACCCAAGGAATTATCCCACTAATACACCCTATGTATGTAATGCTCTCCGACAAGGATTACCCGCAAGGTCTTGTACTCGAGACGAACTTACATCTAAGGTCTCAACGCGTAATATTCTAAGGTTCACACCTTCCATACCCCCATACTTATCCTTTCAACTAACCATGTTTTCTAACACATCAATAACACAACGCTATCCGTACATAGCACACAATAATAAGATCACCATATCAAGCATACTAATCTCTAGAGGGTTAAGGATATACCTGTATCTACCGCTTCACTCTAATCATAGGCCTGCCCTGTAGGGCGCATAGCTGTAGAAGGTTGTTATACCCCGTATTTCCAGAGTATGTACGTGAGGGCGTACGTACAAAAGTTTAAGCCTTAAGTAGGCAAAGTGGCAAAATTTGTACACAACTAGCGAAAAGAGTCGTTTTCCGACGAAACATTTTCCGGAATTTGCGAAGGGAAAAATACGGCTATGTCATTTATTATTTTTGCGGATTTTTCTGAGAGACGAAATATTTTGGACCAACGAGAGGGTGACAAGTGTCACCCTCAAGTGGACGTGTAAAGTGGGACGAAACTTGGGCGGTTTGCCTTGGCTATTTTGTCAAGTAGTTGGTAGGATATTTTGTGTAGTTGATGAGCAAGTGGGACCCACAAACACTTGTCAAAATCTTGACCTTACACTTGCCTAGCACTTGGCTTCATCTTGGCCATTGGTTGGCCTATAAATACCCCCCCTAAGTTGAAGGATTTCTTCATCCAAAAATCATTTCTCCAAGTCTTGAAATCCCTCCCCCTTTGTTGAAGTGTTCGTCCAAGTCCCCCTCCCCCTTGTGAGCCTTGGCCGAAACCAACCCCCCCCCCTTTGCCTAGTTGTCTCGTATAAATACCCCCCCCCCCCCTTGGTAGAAAAGTATTCTCCTAGTATTGTTACTATTCCAAAATACCTTGGCCCAAATACCTTGTAGTATTCCAAGGTTATACCTATACTAAAAGCCCAGAAATACTATTATACTTCCTTTAGCCACTAAACGAAACCCTAAGGAAATCTTCATAGATGGTTGAAGTATTTGAGTAGAAGTTGGTTAGAACTTCTAAGGGTTGTTTGGAGCGGGTTGGAGCACGCGGATTTAGGAGCTAAACGTTGCTCAGGATCGACATTAAACTTGGATAATTTTGGGCTTATCAAGGTAAATACTACCGTCCTTCTATTGTAATTGGAAATTACATACTGTAGTAGTATAGAAATGAATATAAGATTCATAGAAGAGAATTAAACTGTAATAGAAGGATATTACAGAAAAGACTTGAATAGATCACATCAGAAGAATATTAAAGAAGAAGACTGAACTGTACTTACATAGGACTGTATTTACAGTAGACTTATAACCTTTATTGGTTGAATGTTCTGCGAGTAGCATGTACTACTTGGAAGGTGGACAAGGCTAGCCGGGTTATAGCCGTGGAGCGTTTTGCTAATAGTCGTTAATCGTCGCGAGGTATGTGATTCTTCCTATCCTCTTGAGCATGATATTTTAAAAGAATATATATATAGTACGGTAGACGTACGTGTGTTAACTGAATAATAATTTCGGCAATGTCTTTTGACTTAAGCCTGAATAATAATTTCGGCAATGTCTTTTGACTTAAGCCTGAATAATAATTACGGCAATGTCTTTTGACTTAAGCCTGAATAATAATTACGACAATGTCTTTCGACTTAAGCCTGAATAATAAAGGATCTTGAAGTATTTCCAAAGAGATAAGAAACCTTGTTGAAAGAAGAGTAATGCTTGGTTTTAAAAGTTATACTGGCTTTATGGGAAGTTAGGTATAACGACGTAAGTGAGATAAAAAGAATGGTTATTGATTTTAAGAAGTTAAGAGACTTGACTTAATTGAATTAATATGAATTTTGTTAAAAAGTGTGAAACCTCATTCACGAGTAATGAGTACTTGGTTTTTAAAAGGGAATAATGTTCTACTGATTTCAGAAATCAGAATAAGTATCGAACAAACCACTGCAGCGCTAATAAAGGGAAATGTATTGAATAATTAAGTATTATTAAAACCAGTAGAAACCTCCATCTGCATAGAAGCTAAGATAAGACAAAATTACATTTCCTAGATCATGGCTGCTTTTATAAGATTGTTATAAACAAAGAATAACCTACTCACACATAAGGCTTATTGTTTTAAAGGGGAGTACGTTATTTGATTAAGACTATAAACTATGAAATCTTTCCAAACTAAAAGACGTGAGTATCTGAAATTAGGCAAACTTGAACTTTTGGAAAAGAATGTTGTTACTTGACGTTGTTCTAGAAAGTGTAAGCCACTTGGTCAAAACAGTGTAAAGTACTTGATTTTAAAACATGAACATATTTGGCACTACGGATAATAGTATCGAGTTGTATTTACGTAAAAAAAGGTCTTTTGAAAGGATTAATGTATGTAGTACTTTGGGGTTAAAACCCGGATTTGTTGTAATAAAATAAGAGTCTATAAGTATGTTGAACTTGCCTATGTTTTTGGTAATAGCCTTTGTTGTGCAAGTGTTGTATTGCGTATACCGCTCTCGCCGAGGGCCATTATTCGATCGACATGGACATACCGACACGATGGGTGGCCCACGTATGCTTCCATTAGGAGTGTGATGTTGTTACATGGACATGCGCTCGCACCGATGCGCACTCCGGCACGCGGCCACGCGCGGGTTAATCACCCGATATATTGTTATTGTTGTTACATGGACATGTTCGCACCGGCACTCCGGCATGCGTTACGCGCGGTTAATCACCCGATATATTGTTATTGTTGTTACATGGACATGTCTCGCACCGATGCAATTCCGGCATGCGGCTACGCGCGTTGATTACCCGATACCTTATTATTATTGCATCTCGACATGTCCGCACCGATGGAGAATTCGGGGCATGTGGCCAAGATGCGAACATGATTGATGCCATGGGCGTGAGACCCATAGTTATATTTGAGTGATGACTTTGAGGCGTGAGTCTCGACTTAATCGCGTTTATGATTGCATCGTATTTTGGTTATCATATATGTCTCTCGCTTATATAGATCGTTATGATTTAATCGCATTATTTTCGCCACATACTTGGTACTGCCAGATCGACTCCTTCGGCCGCGTTCACGCCGCAGTAGAGGTACATCATTGTCGATCCTCGCCTGGATCACAAATCAGCTGGGAAGCTCCGCTTCTCCGAGGCTTATCTTTGCATGTTACCCGAGTCCAGGTCCTTGTACATTCTGTGGTATGGCGGGCCCCGCCCCGCCATAGTTGTCATTACATTCTAGAGGTCCTGTAGTAATCGCTGCTGTGATTGTAAAAAGGATTAAACTGTTCCGGTTTTTTTTATGTATTATATATACCGAAGGCAACTGTTTTGGTTGGCCTGTTTATTTATTATGTCTCTTGTTTCATATTTATGTTTTATTTCACGACACTGGATGTATGTATCACTGTGTGCCCGCACGCACTACCACGCCCGGATCGGTCGTGACAAAAGTGGTATCGAGCGCTAATCTCTGAAAGTGTCTGCTGCACCGTGTCTAGTAGAGTCTTGATTATCGGCGTCAGGCACCACATCTATAATCGTGAGGCCGCAGGACATTTAGGATTGGTTTCCATTCTTCTCATTCCCGAGATCGTGCCTGTAGCCGTGTTGTAAGTCGACCCTCCGACGATTTCGCTTTTACCAGTTATGCCTCCGCGCAAGGCAACCCGGGCCCAGATGGGCAAGGCAGCCGGGGGAGCTGCTAGTAGGATACTGAGGAGTACGAGGGCGCAGGCCCGGTCAGTACCTGAGATTGTGCTTCAGACGGCGAGTTTTACGACGACATTCAAAGAAGTTTAGCCGCAGCAGAAGGCCGATGAGACAACAGCACTGAGCCTCCACCCCACAAACCGGGCAGAGGAGATGGGTTACAAGGAGATGGCACGCTGCCAGCTGTGATCAGGCGAACGAGGATAGGCCGACGCAGCAGCCTGAGAAGACCCATGGTTCACCCAAGATCGGATATTTTAAGGCTACGGGACTTTCTGAGTTGTAGCCCGCCAGAGTTCTACGGGTCGAGGCCTGAGGATGATCCGCAGGAGTTCATTCGACAATTACAGCGGATAATGAGGGTAATCAAGGCTTCGGAGACCGAGTCGCTGGTCTTAGGTTCGCATCGGCCGCGTATACCGCAATGATCGGTTTGATTCGTAGAGCCGTCCCGGGAGAATATGCACTTCCTACCGTTTGGGACGAAGTTCTCGTGGGCATTTCGCACACTTCTTGCCGCCACGTATGAGGAGGGCTCGCCGACATTTTTGATGTTGAGGCGCAACGCGCATACTCGAGTACAATGTGGAGTTCGACTCATTGGCTCTCAGACGCCCTCGCCAGAGTAGCCGCTTTGGAGAACAGAGTACACCGCCACGCCACCGCTAGATGACTACTTGGCGCAGGCTTGTTCGGGTAGCTCTTCACCGGCATGGACATTGCCCGCACGCAGCTTATGCACTGGTGTGAGGAGGAGAGGTCGGCGTAATGACCAAGATCAGCAGAAGAGGCCGTAACAACAGTGGTCTTTGGCGACTTTCGAGGCGGACCGCCAAAGAAGTTAGTTATGCACCTTCGCCAAGACAGAGTGGTCCTCCACAACCTTCGTATGCTCAGGTATTCGGAGCGGTCGAGCTCCATGTTTTCGTGTTTCGTGGAGTAGGGCGTTGCTGATGCACACCCCTACCTCGGTGTAGACCGCATTTCGGGAGTGTCGTGGCGCCAGGAGCTTGTTACTTCTGCACAAGCAGGCCATTTTGCAGGAATCGCCGACCAGTGGGTAGCACGAATGTTATGACTCACCTTCAGATCGCTGGCTGGTTCATCACCTTCACTAGCTACGCACTTGCAGGCATCGTGATTAGAGTAAAGCGGTAGATTCGTGTATATCCTTAACCTCTGGAGTTTTGTATGCTTGTTATGATGATCTTATTCAGCGATATACGGATAGCGTTGTGTTATTTGTGAGTTAGAAAACATGGTTAGTTGGAAGGATAAGTATGGGGTGGAAAGTGTGAACCTTAGAATATTTCACGATCGAGACCTTAGATGTAAGCGCCGCTTCGAGTAAAGGAATTTGCAAATGATTCTTGTCGGAGTGCATTATATGCCTAGAATGTATTAGTGTGATAAGTCCATGGGTAGTGAGATGGAAGTGGTAGCTTTCATGATGAGAATTAGTAAGATTGTTCCGGATCGAGAAACTAGAGAGTTCGGCGATAGAGGGTCGGGTTGAGCGACGCGGTCAACCCGTAGCCCCGCGGCTGGGGTCCGCTCTGGTGGTCCCGCCAGTGGTAGGGTCACGAGGGTGCTAGGCCCAAGTTTAGATGACCATCGTATGAGTTCGTGGATATGTTCGACCAGAATCGGATCGTGAAGGCCGGGAACGGCCTTAAAGGAGATTAAGGTGAGTAAGATGACCAAGTTTAGAGGTAGTGACTCCAGAGATTTTGGAAACTGAAGCGATGAATGAAGTATGATATGTATACTAGAAGAGTTCAAGTGTTCGAGAAGGGTACGACGAGTAAGGAAGAGAACGTGTGTTATTCTCAGGCGTACGCGCGCTGGCAACTTGTTAGAGGAACTTTATCGTTATCCGCCTTGGAAGGAACATTCGACGAATGTTTCGGCGAGGAGAATGTTATACCCAGTATTTCCGCAGTATGTACGTGAGGGCGACGATAAAAGTTTAAGCCTTAAGTAGGCAAAGTGGCGAAATTTGTACACAACTAGCTTAAAAGAGTCGCTTTCCGACTAAACGCTTTCGAATTTTCGGCGGAAAATATGGCTATGTCATTTATTATTTTTATGATTTTTCCGAGAGACGAAATATTTTGGATCAACGAGAGGTGACAAGTGTCACCTCGAGTGGACGTGTAAAGTGGGACGAAACTTGGGCGGTTTGCCTTGGCAATTTTGTCAAGTAGTTGGTAGGATATTTTGTGTAGTTGATGAGCAAGTCGGACCCACAAACACTTGTCCAAATCTTGACCTTACACTTGCCTAGTACTTGGCTTCATCTTGGCCATTGGTTGGCCTATAAATACCCCTAAGTCAAGGATTTCTTCATCCAAAAATCATTTCTCCAAGTCTTGAAATCCTCCCCTTGTTGAAGTGTTCGCCCAAGTCCTCCCTCACAGCCTCGCCGAAACCAACCCCTTTGCCTAGTTGTCTCGTATAAATACCCCCCCCCCTTTGCCTAGTTGTCTCGTATAAATACCCCCCCCCCTTGGTAGAAAAGTATTCTCCTAGTATTGTTACTATTCCAAAATACCTTGGCCAAATACCTTGTAGTATTCCAAGGTTATACCTATACTAAAAGCCCGTAAATACTATTATACTTCCTTTAGCCACTAAACGAAACCCTAAGGAAATCTTCATACGGTCAAGTATTTGAGTAGGTTGGTTAGAAATTCTAAGGGTTGTTTGGAGCTGGTCGAGCGCTGTGATTTAGAGCTAAACTGCCACGACCCGACTCGGCCGCGATCGTGCCCTACCCGGGCACCCCGTCTGTACACATCAGAGAATAGCAGCTGAACATACACAACATAAACACAGTTGTATATAATTTATCAACACAAAGCTAGCCGATAAGTGCCGCTTCCATAATATAAACAAAGTCAAAAGTACAACTTACAACTCGCTTCTACACCAACCACATACGTGAATACGCACTTAGAATAAAAATCGTATGACAGGCTCGCCATACCCCGAATGTACATAATCTACAACATCGGGAAAGATCAGACTAAAAGAAAGACAAGCCTCCGAGAATGGAGCTTCCGACGCCCGATAAGTGATCCTAAGAGCGTGGATCCGCAACTCGCTACCCTTTCTCGCAGATTAACGCAGCCCCGAGGAAGGGGTCACACACACATGTACTAAGTATGTAAACTGAAAGTATCAGAATTACAACATAAGTTTAACAGAAGTCGAGACATGTATGATAACAAAATTACAAGACACGTGTCTTACTAACAATGAGTAACAATAGGTGTATACTTACAACTAAAAATAGGATTGGAATCCTACTCGACTATTTCACCCGCATAGGTCCAAAGTGGACTCGCGAGGTATTCTCGACGGGACTATTTCACCCGCATAAGCCCTACGACTCGCATTAGGTATTCCTCGTGATAGGTCGGACCCGCCCGCACGGGACTATTTCACCCGCATAAGCCCTTACGACTCGCATTAGGTATTCCTCGTGATCGTGGTTAGCAAATCCACGGAAATATACAATGCCACAATCCCGGAACGACCCGCAACTAATAATATATCATTAGCCCACATCCTGCTATCACACATAACATAAGCTCTATCGGCTTATCATGCAATATATAAGCAAGTTAAGAAATCCCCTAACTTCTTACTATTCTTGTTCATATACACTCTCATTTTAGTTTACCTAAGGCACTATCATGTCTTTTATAAAAATCCGGGAATTTAACCCAAAGTACTACGTACTTCTATGCTTTTAAAATGACTCATTTCATTATAAAACTTCCAAGATACTAATAATGTAGTATCAAGTGACAATTTCTTTTCAAGACAAGTCACAATACTTTTAGAAATAAAATATGGCTTCTAAATCAAGTGACTCGTGTCTTATAAAACCTTAGGCAATTGATGCCTTAAAATCGAATTGCCTTCCATTAAATCAAGTCATTTATCTTTCCATAAAGTCAATATAACCAACTCCCCATAAAGTCGTTATATTCACTTTATACCTTAGTCATGTACAATTTCCAATCCAAGGGACTTATACGTTTTTAAAACGACACAAGTATTACATACTTTAAAATTCTTCAAGTCCCTTATCTTTAACAAGACTTAATAAATCTTTAATATTCTCAAAGAAGTGAGTTAAATCTCCTAACTCACCCGACTTGGCATTTCAGAAACAAGTAAAGTATGTCAAAGTCTTCAGACGCTCACCGCACTATATACGTGAAACTAGTCATGCTCAAAGATAGGAAAAGTTCTACATACCTTGTCGGGTCAAACCACTTGCCAAGTACAAAGTCCCGCCCGTAGTATAACAACCTATAATATTCACAATACGTCTATTAACGCCTTACTTCAAATGTAGAATATTATAAGTGTAAAGTCTCCATTTTCACGGAAAATCTGACAAGACCTCCTTTGTTTTTACTTACTATGCCACCTTTTCAAGGCCGAAATACAACAACCAAACAGCCCCAATTGGCTCACAATTTTATGTATGTAGTCCAATACAAATGAATAACTAAATGCAAATCCAATTGGCTCACAATTATATGTATGTAGTCCAATACAAATGAATAACTAAACAAATTTCAGCTTGGCTCACAATTATATGTATGTAGTCCAATACAAATGAATAACTAAACAGCCCCAATTGGCTCACAATTATATAGAAAGTAGTCCAATACAAATGAATAACAAACTAATACAAACTACAAGTCCAAATTCGGCCACCTTGAGTTCAACAATACCAATTCTTATCCAATTTCCATTTCAATCCAAATTGGTAGCATAATATGATATCAAGCCGCATTTGGTTATAACTACCATAATCTTCAAGTCAATAACATGCGACGATTCTAACAACGATTAAATTGTAATTCAACTTAGTCATGACTTTCATTACATTTCGGATTTCCAAGGCTATAATCAATCCATAATCCTTATAACTTCAATATAACAACTTCATGCTCGCAACATACAAAGCTAACAACAACAATATAAATAATCTTGTAATACTTTCAAAGAACAAGATTATACCTCAACGATTCTTAATCCAACTCCAACCAAGTCGCTTCCTTAGTAGTTTAGAGCCTCTCCAAGACACTTCAATCCGCTATTGGGACCCTTAGAACAATACCAACAATTATCCTTCAAAACTCCAAACAAAACCTAGAAAGACCATTAGGTTTTCGCTTATGACTAACCCGAAACAATCTTTTCCAAGATTTTTCTATTGAGATATGCTTACACTACCCTCAAGAACCTTGGTTTAAAGTGTGGAATCAAATGGACAAGAAACGAAAATTTTTCTTTCTTTTCTTAGTGAACCCGAGAGCTTGCCTATGTTCATCCAAATTTTGTGTAAAATTTTCTAAGTGTTAAGTCCTCTCTGCTACTAGTATAATATAAAGGGTCACGGCGGTTAAGATGATCCAAATGGTTGGCTTGGATAATCTCTTAGCAAAATATCAAGACTTATTGACCATTTGACTTAGTCAAGATTGTCAAGCCACAACTTGCAAGACTTTAGTCATAGAAGACTTAAGGTAAATGACCATAATGGCCATGCCATTTCGTCCAAGGCATTGCTAAGGGGGGTGACACGTGTCGCCCTCCCATTTGTCACAACACTTACGTTTTTCCGACAATTTCATAATTCCGATAAATTTACAAGTCTCAAATTGTCACGACCCGAACCCGGGCCCGTGACTGGTGCCTTACCCCGGGCACCCTAGTGATACAACATCAGAGTAATCAGCGGAACATAAAACAAGACATGAAAATATTAAGAAGTAAGAAACAAGAATCGAGAAACTTGCCTTACGGCATATATATAAATCAATTTTAAACCGAATATCACATCCCATTACAACTCGCCACAACAAGCATTACAGCCTCTAAGAATGATACGACAACAATGCGTGGACAGGCCCGCCATACCTCAATGTAAATACCTACAACGACAGTGGACTATACCATCGATAAGCTCCGGAGAAACGAGCTTCCCATACGCTGAATCGCGACCGAGAACTAGGATCAACGATCGCGTACTCAACTCGCGTATGAACGCACTTCGGGCGAGGTCAAGCATAACAGTACCAAGTATGTGAAATCAGAAAGTACTTAAATGAAAACATATCATTTTAAAATCAGATTTGCAAATATGTATGAAACAACCAAGGTAACCGCACATGGTCATATCATAAACAAGAGCAATAATAGGTAAATCAGAATGTGTCTTTTCTAGGCCGCGAATGATCAAGCAGGCCAATTTCCGTAGTATCACCATGCAAGCCTAATCGACTCGTAGTCCGCATAGGCCACTCATATAGGCCCGCATAGGTACATAACCCCGCATCGAGGGTAGCTACTCGCATCGCCCCGACTCGTAGTCCGCATGGCCACATAGACCGCATGAGGTATAACCCCGCATCACTAACTCGAACTCCCGTAGTTCGCATAGTCCTCGACCCGCATGAGGTATTCTCGAATCACGGTCCTGCATCACCGAAGTCTACCCCGCAGACGGAGGCGCTTAACCCCGATAATATGTCAAGAGGTGAGTGATAGTACACTAACATAACAGCTTATCTTTAAACAACATAAGCACAACAAGAATACTCTCTTACACAAACGTTACAAGACACTAACACACGTAGCATCCTAACATGTTTACTTATCAAATCAACAAGAAAGTATTACAAGGCTATCACAAACCAAAGACAATCAAGTTATACACAAGGTACATTCTAATATATGATTAACTGTGCCTGCATTCTATTCCCAAAGTACTTCATACATTATCTTTTAAAAGATACGTTACGCTTACAAAGTCACACAATACCCGTAGTATATGAAAATAGAGTGATTATCTTTGAAGTAAATCAAAACACTTCTCTTCAGAAATCAAGTAACAACATTCTTTTCCAAATGTTTCAAGTTTGCCTAATTTCAATTACTCAAGTTTCTCATTTTCGAAAGGTTTCGTAGTTCATAATTTTTAATCACTTAATGATATAATTCTCCCTTAAAAGCAATTTGAGAAACATATGTATGATACGTGAGTAGGTTATTCTTGTTTATAACAATCTTATTTAAGCAGCCATGATCTAGGAAATGTAACATCATTTTGTCTCATCTTAGTTTTTATGCAGATGGAAGTTTCTACTGGTTTTAATAATACTTAATCTGTCAAAACATTTCCTTTTATCAACGCTGCAGTGGTTTGTCGATACACATTCTAATTTCCGAATTCAGTAAAACATTCTTAAGCCGTTATACCTAACTTCCCATAAAGCTAGTATAACTCTTAAGTTTTCAAAACTACATTACTCTTCTTTCAAAATGATTCAAAATCTTTTGAAATACTTCAAGTTCTTTATTATCACATAACCACCGCTATAGTTCAAATCAGTTACCTTTTAAAACCACAAGTATTTTCTTACCTACATAAAGTCGTTATAACCAACTTCCCATAAAGCCGTTATAACACTTTATGTTTTAGACCAATCAAATACATTTAACACACGACGCCTATCGCACTACATAGTTACACACATATCATGCTAGAAGAGATAGGAAGAGGTTCACATACCTCGCGACGATTATCGACTAATAGCAAAACGCCCAAATACCTCAAACCACGGCTACTCCTTAAGCCAAGATCGCGCCACGCATAGTACTTCCACCTATAAGGCCACAAGGCGCTTATTAACATTTAGGTCTCTTCAGAGAACATTCTACGTAAAATTCGGCAAGACTCGCCCCCGCAACAACAGAAATCTCCTCCTCTAACGGCCGACTACCAAGCCAACCGGGGTTATACGCCTAAACCTGACGGCACAATTCTACCTCACGTAAAATACACATGTCTACAGAATACACCCCATGTAATTACATCAACACTCTTCTTCAAAAGGTTTCTTATTATTCAGCTTAAGTCATAGACATTGCCGTAAGTATTATTCAGCTTAAGTCCAAAGACATTGCCGATAACAACGCTCAGTTCTATATATAGTATACTTCAACTATATAATCTTACAATATGTAATTTCCAATTACAATAAGGTCAAGAGTGTTTACCTTGATAAGCCCAAAATTATCCAAGTTTAATCGTCGATCCCGAGCAAGGTTTAGCTCCTACTCCGCGCTCCAACCCGCCTCCAAACAACCCTTAGAAGTTCTAACCAATCTACTCACATACTTCAACTATCAATGAAGATTTCCTTAGGGTTTGGTTTTTGGATCGAGGAAAGTATAATAGTATTTTCTGACTCTACGTAGAGGTAATTTTTGGAAAGTACTACGAGGTATATGGGCTAAAGTATTTGGGCATTATAACAATACTGAGTGTATTTCTATACCACAGTGGGGTATTTATACGAGACAACCATACAAGTGGGTGTACCCTCGCTTAGCACCCTGAAGTGTGGGTACCTCTCTGCCACAAGGCCCAACAAAGTGGAGGGGTGTTCTTGGACGAGAACACTACACTCAAGAGTGGAGAAGGCTTTCAAGACTGAGATTTGTCGAGTGGATGAATAAGTCTTCAAATGGGGTATTTATATGTCAAGTAATGGCCAACCAACGGCCAAGATGAAGACAAGTGTTAGGCAAATGTAGGGCTAGGATTTGGACACGTGTCAAGGCCCCACTTTCTTATCTACCACACAAAATATCTAGCCAAACATTGACCAAATGTTTAAGGTATGGAACATGAAAAACGTGCCAAAGGAAGCTCAACTAAACCGCCCACTGAGGGACAAGTGTCACCCTCTCGTTGGTCCAAAATATTTCGTCTCTCGGAAAAATCCGCAAAAATTAGAAATGACATAGCCGGAATTTTCCCTTCGCAAGTCTTGAAAAACGTTTCATCGAAAAACGACTCTAACCGGGTGTTGTGCACAAAATAAATCGTCCAAGCCAACTTTAAAGTTCAAACTTTCTACGTACGTCCTTACGTACATACTCTGAAAATACGGGGTATAACACAAATCTTAACACTTGTGGGTTCTTACTTATGTTCTTAAAACATGTCCTGCAATTACGGGGTGTAACATTCTTCCCCCCTTAGAAACATTCGTCCCCGAATGTTCTTTCGAAGTCACACTTACAATTAGCGACATAGTTTCCTTTCACAGCCCCGACATACCAAAAATGCCACTCATGGCCACATAAAAGCATTTAAGCAAAAGAACACTTCAATTAAAACCCGACAAGTAAGGGAAAAATGGAATACCTGAAGGTATAGGAAACAAGTGAGGATACCTCCTCAACATGTCCTCCTCCGCTTCCCAAGTCATCTCCTCCCGGTTATCATTTCTCCACAGGACTTTGACGGAAGCTACATCCTTGGTCCGCAGTCGACCGCGATCGAGTATCGCTATGGGACTCTCCTCACACGATAACCCTCACACCGACCTCACTAGTAGGGAAAACTCTCGCTGGATCACCGATACACTTCCGCAACATAGAAACATGGAAGACCGGATGTACCGCCTCCAACTCTGATGGCAGATCCAACTCATAGGCAACCTTGCCCACTCTACCAACGATCCGGGTAGGCCCAATGTATCTGACTGAAGTTTCTTCTTATCGAATCTCATCACCCCTTCATGGGTGACATCTTCAAGAAGACCCAATCGCTCACCCAAACTCCAAATGCCGACGCCGATTATCCGCATATGACTTCTCGCCGACTCGAGCCGCTATCGCCTTCTCCGATAAGCTTCACCTTATCCATACCGCCGTATCAAGTCCGCCAACTAATCGCACTCGCCACGCCGAACCAACCGACGGCGACCGCATTTCCGCCCATATAAAGCCTCGTATGGCGCCATCTCAGATACTGGAATGGTAGCTTATTATAAGCAAACTCCACAAGAGGCAAATGGTCCTCCCAAATACCATCAAATCAATCACGCAGCTCACAAGATATCCTCGCGTCTGGATAGTACGCTCGCCGCCCGCTACACCGAGGTGAAATGATGTGCTGAGACTCACCTGTGTCCCTAAACCCTTCTGAAAAGACTCCGTTTAGCCAGAACCTGGCTCCCTATCGATATAATCGACACCGAACACCGCAACCTCACTATTTCTGATGTACAATCCGCATAGTCCTCACCAAAATGTCGCCCGACCGAAGGAAATGGGCTGATTTCACATACAACAATAACCCAAATGGAGTCGCATTTCTCCGAGTACGAGGTAACCTCAGAATAAAGTCCATGTTGATCATCTCCCACTTCCAAGTCGGAATCTCAATAGACCGCATAATCCATCGGGCCTCCGTGCTCGACCTTAACTCGCCGGGCAATTAGGACATCAGGTAACAAAACTCGCCACGCCTCTTCGTGCCATCCCACCAATAGAAACATTCGAGGTCATGGTACATCTTGGTCGACTCGATGAATAGAATATCGAGCGCCGCGGTTTCCTCTGCATCACGACGGTCCTCGATACATCGGGAACACACAACCGCCCTCAAATCTCAAGACTTCATCAGCGCTACTCGAATAGACTCTTCTCCTCCCAAGAGCCGCATCACGGTATCGCATCAACACCGGGTCCTCAAATCGCCGATCTTCACCTCATCAACGATGGAAGACTCGCAACCTCACGAACCTGATCGCACTATCGCCAGATTGATCAATCAACCCCAAGGCTCGCTAATCGTGGATCTCGACGACCATGTCCTCGCTCTCTCGTCAGACTGATAGGCTCCCATCGATCTACGACTCAAGGCATCAAGAACTACGCTGCCTTCCCGATGGTATGTAATATCAACATCAAAATCTTTCAACAACTCTAACCACCGCCTCTGCCTCAAATTCAAATCTCGCTCGAAGATATACCGAGGCTCTTGGTCTCAGATAAATATCCACACGAACCCTGCATAAATAGTGTCTCCAAATCTTCGGCGTATAACCGCTGCCAACTCTAAGTCATGGGTAGGGTAATTCCTCTCATGCTTCCAGAATCGCCGGAAGCATAGGCTATAACCTTGCCGTGGCCGCATCAAAACACACCCTAGCCCGATACCCGAGGCATCACAATAGATCACGCACTGCCTAACCCTCGTGAAGAGTAAGAATCGGGTCAGAGTCAACCTCTCCTTCAAGAATCGAAACCCCGCCGCAAGCTCGCCCATCGGAACTTGGCCGCTTTCCGAGTCACCTAGTCAACGGTGTCAAATCAAGAAAATCGCTTCCACAAACTCACGATAATAACCCGCTAGTCCTAAGAAACCGCGCACTTGGCCGGAGTAAGAGGTCTCGCCAAGACTTCGATGTTCAATCTTAGCCGTGATCCACGCGAACACCATCAGCCCCAATAATATGCCTCAGAATGCCACCGAGGCCAACCAAAACTCACACTGAGAACTTGGCGACAATCGCCGGCCCGAGAATCCTGGCATACTCTGCCGATCTGCATGCTCCCGCCTCATCCGTGAATACACCAGATGTCATCAATGAATACAATCACAAATGTATCCAAAACGGCTTGAACACCCGCTCATCAAATCCATAAATATCACGAGCATCGTCAGCCGAAAGACATAACCTCAACTCATAGTGCCCATACCGGTCCCGAATGCGCTTTGGGATGTTCGCTCTCGAACTCGAACTCGATGATAACTGCATCGCAGTCTATCTTTGAGAAACACTCGCCTCGCAATCGTCAAACAAATCATCAATCCCGGGAGGTACTTATTCTTAATGGTTACCTTATTCACCGTCAGAGTCAACACACATACGCAGCTGGCCCCATCCTTCTTCTTCACAAACAACACCGGCGCTTCCCTGGAGATACACTAGGCCCGATAAAGCCTTTCTCCAAGAAATCTTTCACCGTCCTTCACTCCTCAACTCAAGAAAGCATCCTCAGATGGCGAATGGAAATAGGTCGAGTGTCCGCAACGTGTCAATACAAAAACTCGATCTCCTCTCGTGAGGGATACCCAAGATCATCCGGGAACACATCCGAAACTCCTAACCATCGGCACCGATCAAGAATCTGCACTCACCTAGACGAATACCCAACCAGATGATAGATGTACCCTTCTTCGCACCATCTTCCTAGCCTTGAGGTAAGAAATAAACCTACCTCTCGCGATGTTGTGTTGCTCTCCACTGATAATCGCTCGCCAGAAATCGAACCGAACCAACTCGTCTTACGCCACGTTGGCATAACAAGAAGCCAACCACCATACCCATAATGACATCAAAATCGTCATCTCTACCTCTATCAAGTCCGCAAGTGGTCCGACGATCAGAATAAATACCTGACAACCTCTATACACCCGCCGCCTAACACCGAATCACCCATCGCGAGCTACCTCAAACGGCTCTATCGACACCGCCTATCCCGATTCTACCCGCAATAAGAGGGGACACATAGACAAGCGTAGAACCTCGATCTATCAATGCATAAACATCACACCAAATCAAATCGAATGTACCGTGACGACGCCGTGAAGCCTCCCGATCCTCGGGCGGGTTAGAGAATATATGCGCTCGGGACCGCGAATCGAACCACCACCACGACTTACCGCGCCTCGTCCGCGAGTACCTTCTCCGGCGCATAACCACGTAAGGAGAAGAAGACCCAAAGAATCGATCCCGCTGGCAAGACGTACTCACCCATGCCGCTTCTAGACGACAATCCTCTTCAAGCGGCGCACCGGCAACAAGAGTAACAACCTCCCGCAGAACACGACACTCGCCGCGAGACCTACCGCATCGAAAGCATACCGAGGCGTGGTGGTCTCGATCGCGAGGATCTTCGCCCCTCGAAACCTCAAGTCCCGAGCCCGACCGCCCCGAATGACCTTGCGATCGATCTCCTACCGTAAAACCGTGATGGAGCACTGCGGCCGGGCCGGAAAGAGGACCCGTCACGAGGCCGCCCGCCTAAAATCGCCCGAGACCCCGATGTCTCTGCCCTCTGGGCCGGCTCGCTAACCGTCCTCCTCTCTATCCTCTATCCTCGCGATAGACTCGCATCCGGCGATGTCCATACCGGTCAAGAGCCACCCCTAAGCATGTTGTAATCATATGACGGTCTAGCCCCATCACATAACGATGAACTATATCCGCCATGCTAGCTACAATAGTATGAGCATGCCTGGCCAAAGAGTTAAACTCCAGGCTGTACTCCCTAACAGTCCTCCCGTTCTGCCTCAAGGTCAAGAATCTGTCTACCCGGGCTCTCCTCATCTCGGGAGGTAGAAAGTGATCCATGAAAGCCTCTGTAAACTCCTCCCAAACACCGGAAGAGCATCATCACCTCTCGAAAGCAACCACGACTAAACCAGCCAAAAGCAATATCGCGCAACCAGAAGAGGCTAGCGAATGCACTGCCTCAAGCCCTATGACTGCACGGTCCGCCGTAGCCGCCGAATGAACTCCTCGCGATCCTCATCGCACTAACCATAAAACTCGTGGACGACATCCTAAAATCCCTAATCCGCAAACCGTCGCCAGTGGCCGCTCGCTCCGCATCGCCGCCGCCATTATATCGGTCAATAACCGACCGCCTCGTAGTTCTATACTCGCACTGGCCGGGAACTGAGGGTCCGCATCGTAACCTTCGAGCTACCGCCGCCTGGCCTCTAAAATCGCAGCGTGGCTGAACTTGCCGACCCGCCACTACCTCGTGCATAGTCCGCGCTCGAGCCCGTAACCCTCTCGAGTACCGCAAGCAGCCTCCGCCGCCGCTTTGCCCTTCCGGCTCGTCGCTTTCGCGAGGCATAGCCGTTTCATAAGAAGAGGTCGAGAGGATTCAACCTAATAAGACAAAATCTAATGCACGATCTCGCAGAGAGAAGAAAGGAAACCAATCCTAAATGTCCCGCAGCCTCCTAATTATAGATGGTGCACAACACACCGATAATCAAGACTCTACTAGACACGGCCTCAGACACTTTCCGAGGACTAATCGCTCGATACCACTTTGTCACGACCACCTCGGCCGCGATCGTGCCCTACCCGCACCCCGCCTGTGTACACATCGAGAATAGCAATGAACATACACAACATAAACACACGTGTAAATAATATATCAACACAAAGCAGCCGATAAGGCCGCTTCCATAATATAAACAAAGTCAAAAGTACAACTCGCCTTACAAATTCAACCACATATGTGAATACGCACTTAGAATAACAATCGTATGACAGGTTCCGCCATACCCCGAATGTACATAATCTACAACATCGTGGAAAGATCAGACTAAAAGAAAGACAAGCCTCCGAGAACGGAGCTCCATGTCCGATGTTGATCCTAAGAGCGTGGATCCGCAACCGCTACCCTTTCTCGCAGATGAACGCAGCTTCGAGGAAGGGGGTCAGTACACAATATGTACTAAGTATGTAAAACTGGAAAGTACTGTAATTACAACATAAGTTTAACAGAAAGCCGGAGACATGTATGATAACAACATTACAGTACACAGTGCCTTACTAACAATGAGTAATAATAGTGTATACTTACAACGAAAAATAGGATCGAATCCTACTCGACTATTTCACCCAAGATAGGTCCAAAGTGGACTCGCGTGAGGTATTCCTCGCACGGACTATTTCACCCGCATAAGCCCTTACGCACTGCACGAGGTATTCCTCGTGATAGGTCAGACGCCCGCACGGGACTATTTCACCCGCATAAGCCCTTACGACTCGCAGATATTCCTCGCATCGTGGTTAGCAAATCCACTAAATATACAATGCCACAATCCCGGAACGACCCGCAACTAATAATATATCATTAGCCCAAATCCGCTTATCACACATAACATAAGCTCTATCGCTTATCATGCAATATATAAGCAAGTTAAGAAATCCCCTAACTTCTTACTATTCTTGTTCATATACACTCTCATTTTAGTTTACCTAAGGCACTATCATGTCTATATAAAAATCCGAATTTATCCCAAAGTACTACGACTTCTATGCTTTTAAAATGACTCATTTCATTATAAAACTTCCAAGATACTAATAGCTGTAGTATCAAGTGACAATTTCTTTTCAAGACAAGTCACAATACTTTTAGAAATAAAATATGGCTTCTAAATCAAGTGACTCGTGTCTTATAAAACCTTAGGCAATTGATGCCTTAAAATCGAATTGCCTTCCATTAAATCAAGTCATTTATCTTTCCATAAAGTCAATATAACCAACTCCCATAAAGTCGTTATATTCACTTTATACCTTAGTCATGTACAATTTCCTATCCAAGGACTTATACGTTTTTAAAACGACACAAGTATTACATACTTTAAAATTCTTCAAGTCCCTTATCTTTAACAAGACTTAAGACATCTTTAATATTCTCAAAGAAGTGAGTTAAATATCCTAACTCACCCGACTTGGCATTTCAGAAACAAGTAAAGTATGTCAAAGTCTTCAGACGCTCACCGCACTATATACGTGAAACTAGTCATGCTCAAAGATAGGAAAAGTTCTACATACCTTGTCGTCAAACCACTTGCCAAGTACAAAGTCCCGCCAGAGTATAACAACCTATAATATTCACAACACGCCTATTAACGCCTTACTTCAAATGTAGAATATTATAAGTGTAAAGTCTCCATTTTCTACTTGAAAATCTGACAAGACCTCCTTTGTTTTTACTTACTTTGCCACCTTTTCAAGGCAAATACAACAACCAAACAGCCCCAATTGGCTCACAATTTTATGAAGGTAGTCCAATACAAATGAATAACTAAATTTCAATTGGCTCACAATTATATGTATGTAGTCCAATACAAATGAATAACTAAACAGCCCCAATTGGCTCACAATTATATATAAGGTCGTCCAATACAAATGAATAACTAAACAGCCCCAAGTGGCTCACAAAAATATGGAAAGTACACCAATACAAATGAATAACAAACTAAAACAAACAACAAGTCCAAATTCGCCACCTCGAGTTCAACAATACCAATTCTTATCCAATTTCCATTTCAATCCAAATTGGTAGCATAATATGATATCAAGCCGCATTTGGTTATAACTACCATAATCTTCAAGTCAATAACATGCGACGATTCTATCAACGATTAAATTGTAATTCAACTTAGTCATGGCTTTCATTACATTTCGATTTCCAAGGCTATAATCAATCCATAATCTTTATAACTTCAATATAACAACTTCATGCTCGCAAACATACAAAGCTAACAACAACAATATAAATAATCTTGTAATACTTTCAAAGAACAAGATTATACCTCAACGATTCTTAATCCAACTCCAACCAAGTCGCCCTTAGTAGTTTAGAGCCTCCAAGACACTTCAATCCACTTGCTGAGACCCTTAGAACAATACCAACAATTATCCTTCAAAACTCCAAACAAAACCTAGAAAGACCATTAGGTTTTCGCTGACTAACCCGAAACAATCTTTTCCAAGATTTTTCTATTGAGATATGCTACACTACCCTCAAGAACCTCGTTTAAAGTGTGGAATCAAATGGACAAGAAACAAAATTTTTTCTTTCTTTTTCTTAGTGAACCCGAGAGCTTGCCCTATGTTTCATCCAAATTTTGTGTAAAATTTTCTAAGTGTTAAATCCTCTCTTGCTACTAGTATAATATAAAGGGTCATGGAGGGTTAAGATGCATCCAAATGGTTGGCTTGGATAATCTCTTAGCAAAATATCAAGACTTATTGACCATTTGACTTAGTCAAGATTGTCAAGCCACAACTTGCAAGACTTTAGTCATAGAAGACTTAAGGTAAATGACCATAATGGCCATGCCATTTCGTCCAAGGCATTGCTAAGGGGTGACACGTGTCGCCTCCCATTCGCCACAACACTTACGCTTCCGAAAATTTCATAATTCCGATAAATTTACAAGTCTCAAATCTTAACACTTGTGGGTTCTTACTTATGTTCTTAAAACATGTCCTGCAATTACGGGGTGTAACATAAACGTTGCTCAGGATCGACATTAAACTTGGATAATTTTGGGCTTATCGAGGTAAATACTACTGCCCTTCTATCAGTAATTGGAAATTACATACGTAGTAGTATAGAAATGAATATAAGATTCATAGAAGAGAATTAAACCGTAATGTAAGGATATTACGTAAAAGACTGAATATATCACATCGTAAGAATATTAAAGAAGAAGATCGAATCAGATTTACATAGATCGTATTTACGTAGACTTATAACCTTTATCGTTGAATGCTCGCGAGTAAAGCATGTACTACTTGAAGGTGGACAAGGCTAGCCGTTATAGCCGTGAGCGCTTTTGCTAATAGTCGTTAATCGTCATGAGGTATGTGATTCTTCCTATCCTCTCGAGCATGATATTTTAAAAGAATATATATATAGTACCAGACGACGCAGTGTTAATCAATAATAATTTCGCAATGTTTTGACTTAAGCCCTAATAATAATTTCGCAATGTCTTTGACTTAAGCCCTAATAATAATTACTAAGAATGTCTTTCGACTTAAGCCCTAATAATAATTACGACAATGTCTTTCGACTTAAGCCCTAATAATAAAAGGATCTTGAAGATTTCCAAAGAGATAAGAAACCTTGTTGAAAGAAGAGTAATGCTTGGTTTTAAAAGTTATACCGCTTTACGGAAGTTAGGTATAACGACGTAAGTGAGATAAAAAGAATGGTTATTGATTTTAAGAAGTTAAGAGACTTGACTTAATTGAATTAATATGAATTTTGTTAAAAAGTGTGAAACCTCATTCACGAGTAATGAGTACTTGGTTTTTAAAAGGGAATAATGTTCTACTGATTTCGGAAATCAGAATAAGTATCGAACAAACCACTGCAGCGCTAATAAATGGAAATGTATTGAATAATTAAGTATTATTAAAACCAGTAGAAACCTCCATCTGCATAGAAGCTAAGATGAGACAAAATTACATTTCCTAGATCATGGCTGCTTTTATAAGATTGTTATAAACAAAGAATAACCTACTCACACACAATGCTTATTGTTTTAAAGGGGAGTACGTTATTTGATTAAGACTATGAACTATGAAATCTTTCCAAACTAAAAGACGTGAGTATCTGAAATTAGGCAAACTTGAACTTTTGGAAAAGAATGTTGTTACTTGACGTTGTTCTAGAAAGTGTAAGCCACTTGGTCAAAACAGTGTAAAGTACTTGATTTTAAAACATGAACATATTTGGCACTACGGATAATAGTATCGAGTTGTATTTACGTAAAAAGAGGTCTTTTAAAAGGATTAATATATGTAGTACTTTGGGGTTAAAACCCGGATTTGTTGTAATAAAATAAGAGTCTATAAGTATGTTGAACTTGCCTATGTTTTTGGTAATAGCCTTTGTTGTGCAAGTGTTGTATTTCATACCGCTCTCGCCGGAGGGTCGGCTATTCGATTGATTGACGAACATACCGACATCGGGGTGGCCCACGTACGCCCATTGTGAGTGTGATGTTACACGGACATGTCCGCACCGATGCACTCCGGCATGCGTACGCGCGTTAATCACCCGATATATTGTTATTGTTGTTACACGACATGTCCGCACCGGCGCAGACTCCGGCATGCGCGTTACGCGCGCGTTAATCACCCGATATATTGTTATTGTTGTTACATGGACACGCTCGCACCGATGCACTCGGCACGCGCCACGCGGCCGTTGATTACCCGGCACTTTATTATTGTTGCATCCTCGACATGTCCGCACCGGCGGAGAATTCCGGCACGTGGCCAAGATGCGAACATGATTGATGCCAGGCGCGAGACCCATAGTTATATTCGAGTGATGAATTGAGGCGCGAGTCCTCGACTTAATCGCGCTTATGATCAAGCATCGTATTTTGGTTATCATATATGTTCCTCGCTTTATATGCATCGTTATGATTTAATCGCAGATTTTCGGGCCACATACTTGGTACCGTTGCAGATCGACTCTTCGGGCCGCGCTCATGCCGCAGTAGAGGTATATCGGCTGTCGATCCTCGCCTGTGATCACAAATCGCTTGGGAAGCTCCGCTTCCGAGGCTTATCTTTCGCATGTTACCCCGAGTCCGTAGTCCTTGTACATCTGTGGTATGGCGGGCCCCGTCCCGCCATAGTTGTCATTACATTCTGTGAGGTCCGTAGTACCGCTGGGCGGTGATTGTAAAAAGGATTAAACTGCTCGTGCTTTTTATGTATTATATATACGTAAGGCAACCGCTTTGGTTGGCTCGCTTATTTATCATGTCTCTGTTTCATATTTATGTTTTATTTCCGACACTCGACGTATGTATCACTAGGTGCCCGGTAGCACTACCACGCCCGGATCGGTCGTGACAGGTGATTAACCACCATGATCCCGGCGCCGAGTCTCTACATCGCGCTTACCTGCCTGACAATTCCGTGAAATGGCCCTCGCCGCCGCATGTAAAATAACCTCCAACCAAAGACGACACTTCTTATGGATTCTACCGCAACGCCACACCGAGGTGCGGTGGCCTTATCTCGTCAACACCACTACTCCCGAAAACTCAACCTCGAGCCCGACCGCTTCTCAAGACCGTGAGGACCGCTCAGATCGCGGAGGCGCATCACTAGTCTGCCGCTAGGCGGTCCGCCTCGAAGTCGCCAAAAGGCCCCGCTGCTCGCCTCTTCGCTGATCCCGCCTTTCCGCTGACCTCTCCGCCTCACACCTAAGTGTATAAGCTCGCACGCGGCAATGTCCATGCCCTACAAGAGCTACACCCGAGCAAGCCGCCAAGTAGTCATCGAGCCCGTGAACGTAGCGTGCACTCGCCCTCCATATTTGCCACTAACGCCGACATATCGCCAACGAGTCAAACTCCACGTTGTACTCCCGAACCGCACGCCCGCCCCGCCTCAACATTAAAAATCTTACCGAGCCCTCTCATCCGGGCAAGAAATGTGCAAGAATGCCCTCGAGAACTCGTCCTTACACCGAAGCGCATGCTCCCGACGCTCCCATGAATCAAACCACGATCGGCAGATCACGCAGCCGATGCGAACCCAATACCACCGACTGCCGAGGCCTCGATCACTCTCACGATCCGTCAGAATCGCTTGATAAACTCCCGAGGGTCATCCTCGCCCGATCCATAGAACACCGTGGATCGCAACTTAAGAAGTCCCGGAATCTCCAACTATCGCCCTGGGTGCACTATCGTACCACCGGCCCCGCTCCCTCAAGTCTCGCCATAAACCTAACTAGTAATCGGGCCATCTCTGCAACCCATATCCTCCGCTCGGCCGGATCGAGGCTCGAGATCGTGGCCTGCGAAGCACGCCGCATTAAACTCGCTGGCCGGGCGCATCGTGAATCCGCCGTCAGAAGCACCACCGTAAAATCGGGCCTCGCCTCGTAACCTCCGTGCTCTACTCGCAACTCCTCTCGCCTTGCCCTTCCTGGCTCGCTGCCTTTGCGCGAGGCATAATCGATATAAAAGAATACGTTAGGAGTCCAACTTACGTAACACTCTAAGGCACGATCTCGTGAGTGAGAAGAATGGAAACCAATCCTAAATGTCTCCGCAGCCTCGACATAGATGTGGTACAACACACGTATAATCAAGACTTACTAGATACGGCTCAGACACTTTCCGAGGACTAATCGCTCGATACCACTTTTGTCACGACTCGACTCGCCCGCGATCGTGCCTTACCCTGCACCCTAGCGATACAACATCGTAGAAAATCAGCGGAAATAAAAACTAAAACATGAGACAAGACATAAAGTATGAAACAAAGCAACCAAAACGGCCACCTTCCCGAATATATACATATATATATATCAAATCAACAGCTTAAATCCTTTTACAAACCCTCACAACAAAGATTACTGCACTTCTAAGAATGTAACTATAACTATGACGACAGGCTCGCCATACCTCGAATGTACAAGTAACTACACCGGCGGACTATACCAAAGATGAGCCTCCGAGAAACGAGCTTCCAAAATGCCGAATCGTGATCCTATGAGCGAGGATTCACAACCGATGTACTTACCGCAGATGAACGCAGCCTCGGGCGAGGTCAAGATAACAGTACCAAGTATGTGAAATCAAAATATCAGAATGAAATCATAGTAGTCTATATAAACAGGAGACATATATGATAACCAAACTACAATACATAATATGTAAGCAGTCACGTCAAGTCAGGGACTCACGCCCTCAAAGTCATTACTCAATTATAACTATGGGTCTCACGCCCACAACATCAATCATGCCCGTGGAATACCTTCCTCACTGCCGGCAGTCTATGATATAACAACACCAAGAAGTACACATGAACACCAGGTCCCACCTATGTTATAAAAACCGTGACGGCAAATACGGCGTTAACTACTGATACTAAAGCCGATCATCAATCGACCGGCAAGTACGAAAGCCAACTACCGTGATACCAAAGCCGCATCAACAAATCTATATAACCATACCACGGTCGACCCAGGCAAGTACGAAGCCAACTACCGATACCAAGCCCGCACCACGAATGGCTCGGGCAAGTAAGACTAACTACCGATACCGTCGAATCACGAGACTTCCACAAAACTGAACGGGCATGTACGGGCGCTAACTACTAGATACAAAGTCGAAACAACCACGACTTCGGCAAGTACGACGAGCCAACTACCAGATACCCAAATTAATCAAGAAACCTCACGGAGAGCTAGTCCATGGAATAATAACCGCAGGTTGCACTGCGGAATGCCCACACCGCCAGACATCCAAGTAAGATCATAATAAATCAGCCGCCTCCATCGAGAGACGCGGTGGTATAGAAATACAATACTAGCACGCATAAGGCTATCACACGCAAACATAGGCAAGTTACACACAACTCAAGGTACTTTCATTTTATGTCAACAATACTGTTTCAAACCCAAAAATAATACCTACTTTCATTCTTTCAAAAAGACCTCTTTACGTAAAAGATACTAATACTGTAGTATCAAAAACACATTTCCTTTTCAAACCAAATTACTTACTTTCGTGAAAACCTTTACAAGGCTTTTAAAATCAAGTACTCTATACTTAAAACCAAGTGCCTTCCTTTTAAAACAACATCAAGTATACTTTAAAACTCAAATACTTACTCTTTTCAAGACAAGTAACCTATACTTAAATCAAGTTACCATTTTAAAACCAATGATAAAACCATTCTTTGCTTTCATAAAGTTGTTATAACTAACTTCCCATAAAGTCGTTATAACACTTTATGTTTTAAACCAATTTAAGACAAAACCATGTCTCTCTTTAAACCAAAACTCTTCAATTCCTCAAGTCTCTTTTCTTTTAGAAATCAAGTCTTTTAAAGACTAAATACCCATTTCTCATAAAAGCGTTTCACAACCTTTAATACAAACCAAGTCCTTAATATCTCCTATCAAGTCATTTATAAGTCAAGTCTCTATCTTTCAAGATCAAGTCTCTAACTTCTAAAATCAATAAATCATTCTTTTACCTACATCAAGTCGTTATAACTAACTTCCCATAAAGCTATTATAACACTTTTATGTTTTAAACCAACCAATTCACTTAGCACATGACGCTCACCGCACTACATAGTTCACAACAATCATGCTAGAAAAGATAGGAAGAGGTTCACATACCGCGACGATTATCGACAATTAGCAAAATGCCCAAGTACTACAACCTTGCTAGCCTTTTCCACCCATCAAGTAATACGCTACTGTAGTACTTCAACCTATAATGGCCATGAAACGCCTATCAACTTCTAGATCTCTTCGTAGAATATTCTAAATACCGATTCCTTTATTCTACGTAAAATTCGCAAAGACCTCCCCGCTATCACATAAATCTCCTCCCTATCAAGGTCCGCTACTGTGCCAACAACTCGTGGATTACACGCCTAACCTGACGTGTTCAATTCGGCCACAATAATACTACACAAGTCTACTGTAAGTACACCCAATGTAAATACGCCTCAATCCTTTATAAACATCCTTCCAATATAATATACTTAAGTATAACTACTACAACATGTAATATCCAATTACAATAGTGGACATAGATCATTACCGATAAGCCCAAAATTATCCAAGATTATAAGTCGATCCCGGCAACGCTTAGCTCCACCTTACGCCCAACCTGCTCCAAGCGACCCTTAGAAGTTTCTAAACAACTTCTCTTAACACTTCAACCAAGCTTATGAAGATTTTCTAGTGGTTTCGCCATGACTATTGAATAAAGTAGCATTTCCTGCTCCTAGTATTAAAACAACTTTGGAATACTACTAGGATACTAGGCCAAGGTATTTGGGATTATACCACAATACACAAAGTATTTTCTACACAAGAGGGGAGGGACGAAACACAATCTCAAAGCTTAGGAGTATTTGCCTGGGAAGACTTAAGTGTGGAAATGAATTTAGTCTTCAAATTAAGGGGTATTTATAGAGGAATTAAGGGTCAAGATCTTACGCAAGTGTGTGGTCAAGATTGGGCTATGTGTGTGGGTCCCACCACACCACATGGCCAACGATTTGCTCTCCAGTTGTCATGGCTATTTCGGCCATGAGACAAGTTGCTAGCCACTGTCTCACCAATTTCGGCCCACATGGCCACTCATGGTGACACGTGTCGCCCCTTTACTCGCCCAAAATATTTCGCCTTCCGAAAATATCCAAAATACCAAAATCTCAAAACAAAGCTGCCCACAAAACAGAATTTCTCCCGTGGCCCCCACGTGACCATTTCCGAAAATAAAATCTCATAATTCTAATATAATCCAAGAAGTCCAAATACCAAATCTGGGAATCCAATTCCCATTAACGAACCTTTTTCCTTCACAAAACCCGGAAACTTTTCCGTCGAAAAATCACACCTTTCTTCCTTTCCAAAATTCCTGTCGTATTCTCATACGTACGTCCTCACATACTTTTACACCCCGTAATTCAAGAACATGATTATAGAATTAAGATTGGAATGTCGAAAGGAAAGGATTTTTACATTTCCTTATACGGAAAATTTTCGAGTTTAATGTGATTTATTGTGAATTAATTCTAGTAATGAAATTATTTTTCATTAGAATTATGGACTTAGTGGATTTATTAAGTCTTGGTATACTATGTTACATGTCCATCGAAATGGGATGAAAAATAACTAAGTGTGGATGAAATATTTTGTGAAGAAATACTTGGCCAATAGGAGGTTAGCAAGTGCCCTCCCCACTGGCTCTCACAAGACTCCACACACCTTTATATAGATAAGTCTCAAGACTTAGAACAAAAGATATTCATCCATACAAACCCTCATCTCTCCGAAAACCTAGAGCAATTCGAAATCCCCATATCCAAAGACAAGATCAAGATCAAAGTATTTTCTTTCCAAGATTAAGCACCATTAACCCCTAAATCTAGTTGGTCATAAAAATAATGAAACCCTAGGGTTTTCCGCCGACTTTTGGAAGCGAAATGTGAATAGAAGTTGATCCTAAGGTTGTAGGGATACATATATGTGATTGGAACTGGAAGAAGTGGAGCTAAACAAAATCATGGACCAATAAAGACCGGACTGTTTTGGGGCGTTTTTGGGCAAAAAATGAGGTAAAAGTCCTTCTTCTTTTAAAGTAATTGGATATTACTTATTTTTATAATGTATGGATGAACTTGTGTTAAAAATAATGAAGAATAAAATACCAATTCTACAAATGAATAACAAACTAATACAAACTACAAGTCCAAATTCGGCCACCTTGAGTTCAACAATACCAATTCTTATCCAATTTCCATTTCAATCCAAATTGGTAGCATAATATGATATCAAGCCGCATTTGGTTATAACTACCATAATCTTCAAGTCAATAACATGCGACGATTCTAACAACGATTAAATTGTAATTCAACTTAGTCATGGCTTTCATTACATTTCGGATTTCCAAGGCTATAATCAATCCATAATCTTTATAACTTCAATATAACAACTTCATGCTCGCAACATACAAAGCTAACAACAACAATATAAATAATCTTGTAATACTTTCAAAGAACAAGATTATACCTCAACGATTCTTAATCCAACTCCAATCCGAAGTCGCTCCTTAGTAGTTTAGAGCCTCCAAGACACTTCAATCCACTCATGAGACCCTTAGAACAATACCAACAATTATCCTTCAAAACTCCAAACAAAACCTAGAAAGACCATTAGGTTTTCGCTTGACTAACCCAAAACAATCTTTTCCAAGATTTTTCTATTGAGATATGCTTACACTACCCTCAAGAACCTTGGTTTAAAGCGTGGAATCAAATGACAAAAACTAAATTTTTCTTTCTTTTTCTTAGTGAACCCGAGAGCTTGCCCTATGTTCATCCAAATTTTGTGTAAAATTTTCTAAGTGTTAAATCCTCTCTTGCTACTAGTATAATATAAAGGGTCATGGAGGGTTAAGATGCATCCAAATGGTTGGCTTGGATAATCTCTTAGCAAAATATCAAGACTTATTGACCATTTGACTTAGTCAAGATTGTCAAGCCACAACTTGCAAGACTTTAGTCATAGAAGACTTAAGGTAAATGACCATAATGGCCATGCCATTTCGTCCAAGGCATTGCTAAGGGGGGGTGACACGTGTCGCCCTCCCATTCGTCACAACACTTACGTTTTTCCGACAATTTCATAATTCCGATAAATTTACAAGTCTCAAATCTTAACACTTGTGGGTTCTTACTTATGTTCTTAAAACATGTCCTGCAATTACGGGGTGTAACATAAACGTTGCTCAGGATCGACATTAAACTTGGATAATTTTGGGCTTATCGAGGTAAATACTACCGTCCTTCTATTGTAATTGGAAATTACATACTGTAGTAGTATAGAAATGAATATAAGATTCATAGAAGAGAATTAAACTGTAATAGAAGGATATTATAGAAAAGACTTGAATATATCACATCAGAAGAATATTAAAGAAGAAGACTGAATCAGATTTACATAGATCGTATTTACAAGACTTGTGAAGTTTGACGCAGGAAGTGTCGCCTAATTTTTCCGTAAAAATCAGATCTAGATTTATTCGACCGAGTAGTCTAGACATCGATAGACTTGTATAACCGCTATAGGTTCAAGTATCGCGAGTAGCGATTCTACTCGAATGACGGAAAAGGCTAGCAGGATTACAAGATTTCTTGGAGCTATTTGCTAATAGTCGATAAATCGTCTAAGTATGTGATTCTTCCTATCCTCTCGAGCATGATATTTTAAAAGAAATATATTTAGTACTGAGACGCTGTTAATCGAACGTAGTTTTACGCAATGTCTTTTGACTTAAGCCCGAATAATAAGAATCTTGAAGTATTTCAAAAGAATTAAGAACCGATTTTGAAAGAAGAGTAATACTTGATTTTAAAGCTTAAGAGTTATACTAGCTTTATGGGAAGTTAGGTATAACGACTTAAGAGAGATAAAAAGAATGGTTTATTGGTTTTAGAAGTTAAGAGAATTGATCTTAAAAGATAAGAGACTTGACTTAATTGAATTAATCTGAATTTTGTTAAAAAGTGTGAAACCTCATTCGTGAGTAATGAGTACTTGGTTTTTAAAAGGAATAATGTTTTACTGATTTCGGAAATCAGAATAAGTATCGAACAAATCACTACGCAGTTAATAAAGTGGAAATGTATCGACTAATAAAGTATTATGAAAACCAGAGAAACCTCTATCCGCATGTAGCTAAGATGAGACAAAATGATATTACATTTCCTAGATCATGGTCGCTTAATAAGATTGTTATAAACAAGAATAACCTACTCACACATAAGGCATATGTTTCTCAAATCGCTTTAAAGGAGAATTATATTATTAAGTGATTAAAACTATGAACTACTAAACCTTTCAAAATGAGAAACTCGAGCATTTGAAATTAGGCAAACTTGAACGCTTGGGAAATAATGTTGTTACTTGATTTTACAAAGGGAAGTGTTTTGGTTTACTTAAAAGATAGTCACTCTATTTTTATACTACGTATCAGGTGACTTTTGTGAAAGAAACGATCTTTAAAAGAGTTATCAGATGAAGTACTTTGGGGATAAAAACCCGAACTTGCTAAACATAAAGTAGAGTACCTTGTGTGAATAACTTTATTGTGTTGGTTTGTGATAGCCTTGTAATACTTACTTGTCGATTTGATAAGTAAACATGTTAGATGCTACGCAGTTAGTATCTTGTGACGCTTGTGTAAAGGGTTTCCTTGTCGGCTTATGTTGTTTAACGATAAGCTATTATGTTAGTATTATATCACTCACCTCTGACATGATTCCGGTTGTCGTCCGACGCGGGTAGACTCGTGGAGGGTCTGTGGTGACCTATGATTCGAGAATACCTACGCGGTCTGCGTGACCTACGCGAGCTACGAGAGTTCCGTGTTAGCGTGGGGTTATACTCACGCGGTCATGCGGGCCACGCGATCGCGAGTCCAGGACGTTGCCGGGGAGTAGCTACCCTCGATGCAGGGAATACCTCATGCGGGCCATTGGAGTGGCCTATGCGGAGCTGCGGGAAGTTCCAGGACTAGCAGCCCGTGTAACCCTCTGAGTACCGTGTAAAAGTTCTACATACCTCGTCGGGTCAAACCACTTGCCAAGTACAAAGTCCCGCCCGTAGTATGTCAACCTATAATATTCACAATACGTCTATTAAAGCCTTACTTCAATCGTAGAATATTATAAGTGTTAAGTATCTATATTCTACGGAAAATCGGACAGCACCTCCTTTGTTTTTACTTACTTTGCCACCTTTTTCAAGGCCGAAATACAATAACCAAACAACCCTAATTGGCTCACAACAATATAGAAGGTAGTCCAATACAAATGAATAACCAAACAGCCCCAATTGGCTCACAACAATATAGAAGGTAGTCCAATACAAATGAATAACCAAACAACCCCAATTGGCTCACAACAATATAGAAGGTAGTCCAATACAAATGAATAACAAACTAATACAATCTACAAGTCCAAATTCGGCCACCTTGAGTTCAACAATACCAATTCTTATCCAATTTCCATTTCAATCCAAATTGGTAGCATAACATGATATCAAGTCGCATTTGATTATAATAACCATAATCTTTAAGTAAGTAACATGCGACGATTTCTAAAAACGACCAATTAGTAATCCAATTTTCAAGTGGCTTGTATAACATTTCGGATTTAGCTACAAGCAATCCATAATACTTATAACTTCAACATATCAACTTCATGCTATCAACAAGTAAAGCTAACAACAATAATATAAATATATAATCTTGTAACACCTTTAAAAGACAAGATTATACCTTAACGATTTTTAATCCAATTCCAAATCCAAAGTCGCTCCTAGTAGTTTAGAGCCTCTCCAAGATACTTCAATCCGCTTGTTGAGACCCTTAGAACAACACCAACAATTATCCTTCAAAACTCCAAACAAAACCTAGAAAGACCATTAGGTTTTCGCTTTGACTAACCCTTAAACAACCTTTTTCCAAGATTTTTCTATTGAGATGTGTTTACAATACACCTAAGACCCTTGGTTTAAAGTGTGGAATCAAATGGACAAGAAACGAAAATTTTCTTTTTTTTTTGTGTGGAACCCGAGAGCAACATGCCTATGTTCTTCAATTTTTGTGCAATTTTTTCCAAGTGTTAAGTCCTCTCTTGCTACTAGTATTATATAGTGAATCGATGGTCAAGATATAAATAAATGCGAGGCTTGACGTGGTCTTACAAAATATCAAGACGTATTGACCTTTTGACTTAGTCAAATTTCTCATGCTACACATGGTGCAAGACTTGTCTTGCAACAAAGGTCCAATGACCCTCTTGCCCTTGCACATTTCGACCAAGGCATCACATAAGGGGGGTGACACGTGTCGCCCTCCCATTCGTCACAATAATACATTTTCCGACAATTCCATAATTTCCGATAAATTTTTACAAGTCTCAAATCTTAACATTTGTGAGTTCTTACTTACGTTCTTAAGACATGTCCTGTAATTACGGGGTGTAACAGGGAGAATGTTATACCCCGTATTTCCAGAGTATGTACGTGAGGACGTACGTACGAAAGTTTAAGCCTTAAGATAGGCAAGGGTCGAAATTTTGTTCACAACCCCCGAAAAGAATTGTTTTCCGATGAAACGTTTTCCAAACTTTGCGAAGGGAAAATTAGGGCTATGTCATTTATAATTTTTGCGGATTTTTCCGAGAGATGAAATATTTTGATCAACGAGGGTGACATGTGTCACCCTCAAAGTGGACGCTATCAGGACGGCAAGTGGGACGATTTGGTGGTCGGGGTCAGTAGGATATTTGTGATATTTTGTGTGGTAGATGGATAAGGTACACATGCCCAAATCCTCACCCTACACTTGCCCACCACTTGGCTTGATCTTGGCCATTGATTTCCCTATAAATACCCCCCTAACTTGAAGGTTTTATTCATCCCTTAAATCATTCCTAAGTCTTAAAATCCCTTCCCCCCCTCTCTTGAGAGCTTTAGCCGAGAGCACCTCTCCCCTTCCTAGTCAGGCTAGCCGAAACCCTCCCCTTTGTGAGCCGTGGCCGAAACTACCCCTTCCTAAAGTTGTTTTTCGTGAAGACCCCTGTAGAAAAGTATTCTCCAAGTATCATACTATTCCAAAATACTCGCCCTATAACTTGTAGTATTCCAAGGTTACACCTATACTAAAATCCCATAAATACTATTATACTTCCTTCACTACAAAATGAAACCCTAAGGAAATCTTCATACTTGGTCAAGTAGTAAGAAGTTGCGAGAACTTCTAAGGGTTGTTTGGAGCGGTTCGAGTGCACTGAGTAGAGCTAAACTCGCTCAGATCGACATTTAAACTTGGATAATTACGGGCTTATCGAGGTAAATATCTTGTCCCCTATTGTAATTAGAGTTTACATACCGTCAAGTATAAGAATTAAGTATAAGTTATATACAAGGAAGGTATATAAGAAAGGAATTGAATCAGATTTACATAGGATCAGATTTACAAGAGACTTGTGAAGTTTGACTGCAGTTGTCACGCCAATTTTTCCGTAAAATCTTGTATCTAGATTTATTCTACCGAGTAGTCTAGACATTGATAGACTTGTATAACCGCTATAGGTCAAGCATCGCGAGTAGCGATTCTACTCAAGGATGGAAAAGGCTAGCAGGATTACAAGATTTCTGGAGCTATTTGCTAATAGTCGATAAATCGTCGCGAGGTACGTGATTCTTCCTATCCTCTCGAGCATGATATTTTAAAAGAAATATATTTAGTACTAGACGACGCTGTTAATCGAACGTAGTTTTACGGCAATGTCTTTTGACTTAAGCCCGAATAATAAGAATCTTCAAGTATTTCAAGAGAATTAAGAACCGCTGAAAGCAAGAGTAATACTTGGTTTTAAAAGCTTAAGAGTTATACTCGCTTTAGGGGAAGTGAGGTATAACGACTGAAGAGAGATAAAAAGAATGGTTTATTGATTTTAAAAGATAAGAGACTTGACTTAATTGAATTAATATGAATTTTGTTAAAAAGTGTGAAACCTCATTCGTGAGTAATGAGTACTTGGTTTTTAAAAGGAATAATGTTTTACTGATTTCAAAATCGTAATAAGTATCGAACAAACCACAAATGCTTAATAAAAGGAAATGTATTGACTAATAAAGTATTATGAAAACCAAGAAACCTCCATCTGCATGTAGCTAAGATTAGACAAAATGATATTACATTTCCTAGATCATGATCGCTTTAATAAGATTGTTATAAACAAGAATAACCTACTCACACATAAGGCATATGTTTCTCAAATCGCTTTAAAGGAGAATTATATTATTAAGTGATTAAAACTATGAACTACGAAACCTTTCAAAATGAGAAACTTGAGCATTTGAAATTAGGCAAACTTGAACGCTTGGGAAATAATGTTGTTACTTGATTTTACAAAGGGAAGTGTTTTGGTTTACTTAAAAGATAGTCACTCTATTTTTATACTACGTATCAGGTGACTTTTGTGAAAGAAACTGATCTTTTAAAAGAGTTATTGTATGAAGTACTTTGGGGATAAAAACCCAACTTGCTAAACATAAAGTAGAGAGTACCTCACGTGAATAACTTGATTGTGTTGGTTTGTGATAGCCTTGTAATACTTTCTTGTTGATTTGATAAGTAAACATGTTAGATGCTACGGTGTTAGTATCTTGTGATGCTTTGTGTAAAGTGGTTTCTTGTCAGGCTTATGTTGTTTAACGATAAGCTATTATGTTAGTATTATATCACCACCTCGACATGATTCCGGTTGTCGCCTCCGACGCGGGTAGACTCAAAGCGGGTCCGGTGACCTATGATTCGAGAATACCTCACGCGGTCCAGGTGACCTACGCGAGCTACGAGAGTTCCGTGTTAGCGCGCGGGTTATACCTCACGCGGTCTACGTGGCTACGCGGATCGCGAGTCCGTAACGCTGTCGGGGAGAAGCACCGATGCGGAATACCTCACGCGCCATCGAGTGGCTTGCGCGAGTCGCGGAAGTTCTGTGACTAGACGCGCACATTAGATACCGCGCGAGTGGCCACCGATCACGTGGCGGTTCAGACAGATCTCATGATACGCTTTATGACCTTGTTGGTACTATGGGTTTTAGTAGTTTGCTACGCCTTCGCATTTACCCCGCACGATTTTATTTATTATGACACAGCGGACCTCGTGTTCATGTATTCTCGTGCTTTTATATCATAGATCGCCAGCGAGAAGGTATTCCACGCGCATGATTGATGTTGGGCGTGAGACCCATAGTTGTATTTGAGTGATGACTTTGAGGCGCGAGTCCTCGACTTCGATACGATCGCTATTTATCGTGAATCAGAGCTTGGTTATTGTCACACCCCAACCGCCCGTGGATCGTGCCTTACCCGGCACCCTAGTGATACAACATCGAGAAAATCAGCGGAACATACAACATGAACATGAAATAAGAGATAATATAAATAAACCGCCAACCAAAACAGCTTGCTCGTATATACATAAAAACCCAACGCTTATCCTTTACAAACCCCGCCCACAACAAGGCTGCACTTAAGAGAGAATAACAACCTATGACGGACAGGCCCCGCCATACCCCGTAATGTACAAGAACCTACAACTCAGTGGAAACCTACCAAAGATAAGCTCCAAGGAACGGAGCTTCCCAAAACGCCAAACGTGATCCTACAAGTCGGATCGACAGCCAAAGTACTTCTACCGCGACATGAACGCAAGCCTCAAGGAGGTCGCACAACAGTACTAAGTATGTGAAATCAGAATATCGCAGCTTAAATCATAACACCATATAAAGCAGAGACATGTATGATAACCAAAATACAAGACGCAACATAAAAGCGCCAAGTCGTGACTCACGCCTCAAGGTCACCACTCAAATATAACTACGGGTCTCACGCCCACCACATCCATCATGTTCGCATCATGGCCACATGCCCCTAATCGCAGACGGCAGACATGTCCATGATGCAACACACACAAGGCCGCACGGCCACATGCCCCTAATCATCAGACGGCAGACACGCCCATGTAACCTCAATAACAATATATCGTGGTCAACTCGCCGCACGCCACATGCCCCGGACATCGTGACGGCAGTAGACACGCCCATGTTGCAAGAATAACCATATCTCGTAATCAACCCGCCGCATGGCCGCATGCCCCGAATATCGTGACGGCAGATACGCCCATGTGACATCAACAACAAGACGTAAATCAAAATGGAAACATACCCGCGGAATTTCCATCACCGCCAAAGACGCCCAAGTAAGTTCTCAATAAGTCAACCGCCTCTATCGAGACGCAGAATACGTAAATACCACACTTGCACAGCAAAGGCTATCATCACAAGCATAGGCAAGTTTCACAACAACAAGCATAGGCAAGTTTCACAACAACAAGCATAGGCAAGTTTCACAACAACAAGCATAGCAAGTTTCACACAACTCATAGTATTTTCATTTTATGCAAAGTCCGGTTTTCAACCCCAAAATACTACATACGTTAAGTTCTTTTAAAAGAGATCCATTACTTTTATAAACGCCACCCGATAATTCGTAGTATTAGAATGACCAACCCACATTCCTTTTCAAAATCAAGTAACAACATTCTTTTCCTAAGTTCCGCTTGCCTAGTTTCAATTACTCAAGCTTCTTATTTTCAAATGGTTTCATAGTTCCCAAACTTAATCACTGATTCCTTTTAGAACAATCGAGTAATATATGTCTCACGCAGAGTAGGTTATTCTTGTTTACAACATTCTTATTACAAAGAGCCATGATCTAGAAAATGTAATATCATTTTGTCTCATCTTAGTTTCTATGCAGATGGAGGTTTCATCGCTTTAATACGATACATCATTATTCAATACATTTTCCTTTATTAACGCTGCAGTGGTCTGTCGATACACATTCTGATTTCCAAAATCAGTAAAACATTATCCCTTTAAATAAAACCAAGTACTCATTACTCACGAATGAGGTTTCACACAAACATTCACATTAAAACAAATAAGTTAAGTCTCTTATCTCATAAGATCAAGTCTCTTAACTTCTAACATCAGTAAACCATTTTCTTTACCTTTCTTAAGACATTATACCTAACTCCCCATAAAGCTAGTATAACTCTTTTTAAAACCTTTAAAACCAAGTGTTACTCTCCCTTCAAAACGATTTATAAATCTTTTGAAATACATCAAGTTTTTTTTATTATAACTAGCCAGTTATAATTCACATCAGTTACCTTTTAAAAACCACAAAGTATTTTCTTACCTACATAAAGCTGTTATAACCAACTTCCCATAAAGCCGTTATAACACTTTATGTTTTACAACAATCAAATACAATTCACACACGTACGCTCACTGCACTACATAGTTCACACATATCATGCTAGAAGAGATAGGAAGAGGTTCACATACCTCGCGACGATTTAACGACAATAAGCAAAATGCTCCAAGTACTACAACCTTGCTAGCCCTTTCCACTCCTCGAGTAGAATACGCTACTCTTAGTACTTTCACCTATAAAGGTCACAAACGTCTATTAACCCCAAAACACAAGTTTCTATCTTTCTACGTAAAATTCTATGAAGACTTCCCCGCAACAACAGAATCTCCTCCTCTATCGAGGCCGGCCATCAAGCCAACCAGGTGGTTAACACATCTAACCTGACGAGTACAATTCTACCACACAGTAATGCTACACAAGTCTATCAGACATACCCCATGTAAATACTGCTCAGCTTCTTCAGTTTAAGTCAAAAGACATTGCCACAATCCAATGTTTAGTTCTATATATAGCATACTTCAACTATATAATCAACAATGTAAACTCCAATTACAATAGGACAAGATTATTTACCTCGATAAGTTCCCAAATTATCCGAGATAAAAGTCGATCCTCGAGCAAGGTTTAGCTCCTACTCCGAGTGCTCCAATCCGCCTCCAACAACCCTTAGAAGTTCTAACTAACTTCTACTCAAATCCTTCAACTAACAACGAAGATTTCCTTAGTGGTTTCTGGCTTGAGACTAAAGGACAAAAGGTAGTATTTCCTGACTCTACGACAGAGGTATCTTTGGAAAACTACAAGGTATATACTAAGGTATTTTGGGCATTATAACAATACTGGAGTGAGTATTTCAATACCACAGCTGGTACCACACGAGAACAACACCCTAGGAGTGGGGTTCTCGCTTAAGGCCTCAAAGTGGAGGGTTTCGCCAAAGGCCAATTTCTGGGGAGAGGGCTCTTGGACGAGAGTCAACAAGAGGAGTGAGGGGTTTCTCAAGACTTAGGCAAGTGAAGAGTGGACGAAGAAGTCTTCAAAGAGAGGGGTATTTATAGCAAAACCAAAAGCCAACCAACGGCCAAGATCAAGCCATGTGCAAGGCAAGTGTAAGGCCAAGATCAAGCCATGTGCACCCACAAAACACTCCACAAAACACTCCACAAAACAAGCCACAAACAAGGCACAAAAGAGGAGCCAATCGCCAAGGCCAACCAAGGCTCTGACGCCCAAATCGCCCAAGCTAATCCATTTGTTTTCAATGCGGGGTGACACATGTCACCCTCCCGCTGGTCCAAAATGTTTCACACCCGAAAAATCCGCAAAATTATAAATGACATAGCCGGAATTTTCTACGAAAGTCAGGAAACGCTTCGCCGTAAAACGACTTAATCGCACTTGCGCCCAAATTTCGAATCCAATGCCTACCTTAAGGCTCAAATTTTCTACGCACGCCCCACGCACATACTGAAATACGGGTATAACATTCTCCTCCTTAGAAACATTCGCCCCGAATGTTCCTTCTCAAGTCTCAACACAAACACGCGCTTAATATAGCCTTCATCGCTATACGCACGAAACGATCATGCCACACCGCCAAAAAAATAACAAACGCACCAATACTTAAACCCAAGTCAACGAGGAAACACTCTAATCATCACAAAACCCCTTACCCGAGGTCTAAAATATACTCCTTCGCACCTACATTTCACAAAAGAAACGATCACACACGCTCACTTCTCCCTATCTCGACGCACTTTCTCTAACACTCGAGCTCTTTCTAGTATCCGCACCACACTTCCACAACGCTTCGCTTCCAACCCTTGAGTTACTACTCCAAACTTGGTCATCTTACTACCTCGATTTCTAAGGCCATTCTCGCCTTCACGAATCGATTCGCCGAACGATCCACGAACTCATACGACGGTCATCTAAACTGGGCCTAGCACCTCGTGACTCGCCACCGGCGACCACCCAGAGCTGACCTTCCTCGAACGGACGCTGGTTGGCCCGCAACATGGCCCCAACCCGACCCACCGTAGCGCCAACTTCCGCCTCGACACGAATACACATCATGCCTACCACCTCCATCTCACACTAACTAGATTTTTAAATCACACTATAGCACAAAGCTATCCGAACATAACACTTAACACATCATTAACATCAATACATACAAGTATCTACAGGTTAAGGATATACTCAAACTAGGCGTTCAAGGACCGCTAAAATCGAACTTCCACCGCGACTTACCGTGGCCCGCAATCGCCTAGTAGTCAGGTTATCCTACTGGCCGCACTCGGCCGGACAAGCCTTCGCCATATGGCCCCGCTGGCCGCAAGAATAACAAGCTCCTCGTACTACGACACTTCAAATGCGGCTCACCACATCGACTACACCGAGGTAGGTGATCGATCCGCCAACACCCCTACTCCCGAACATTCAAACTCGAGCCCCGACCGCCTCAATATCCTGCGGTCCCGGGCCGCGGAGGACCACTCGCAATGGCGAGGTACATAACTAGTTCGCCGAGGCGGTCCGCCTCGAAGTCGCCAAAATATCCGCCGCCTTGGCCTTCTTCTCGCCGAAAGCCGTCCACCTGCCGACCGCGCCTCGCACTCCAAGCGCATGAGCTCAACGCGGCAATGTCCATGCCCTACCAAGAGAAACACCCGCACAAGACTCGCCATATAATCATCTAGCCCTGACGAGCGATGCACTCCTATCTTCCATATCCGCAACTAGCGCAGTGGACATATCGAGCCAAAGAATCGAACTCGACATCAGACTTCGACAAAGGCGCCTCTCTGCCTCAAGAATAAAAATTTGTTTACCGCGCCTCCTCATCCGCGGAGGCAAGAAGTGCGTGAGAAAAGCCCCAAAACTCATCCCATACCGGAGGCGCATGCTCTCCCGAAAGCTCCCACGACCAAACCAATCGATCGCGGTATCACGCACCGACGCGAACCGGCGTCACAGCACTCGGTCTCAAGCCTGATCACCCGTGACGATCCTTCAGAATCGACGGATGAACTCGCGATCATCCTCGTGCCTCACCCATAAAACTCGCGCTACAACTCGTAAAGTCCCGTAGCCTCAAACTATTCGCTTCTCGCACCACAAAGCCATTGAACCGAATCGCCGCGATCCACTGCTCTCATATCCGCCACAACTCGCCAAAAATCGGGCCATCTCTCGCGACTCCATCTCCCGCTTCCGCATCGCGGATCGAGGCTCGTATCAGAGTCTTAGCAGCCATCGCCGCGCTCTAAACTCGCCAGGCCGCGGCCGCAAAACTCGCCGTCAAGCACTACATCGTAATCGACGCTCGCGCTCGCATTCTCTCAATCCCACTAGCAGCCTCCTCGCCGCTTTGCCCTTCGGGCCTCGTTGCTTTCGCAGGCATAATCGTAAAAACGAAACACGCCAGAGGGTCCAACTTATAACACGCCTCTAAGGCACGATCTCGTAATGAGAAGAATAGAAACCAATCTTAAATGTCCTATAGCCTCGACATAGACGTGGCGCACAACACACCGATAATCAAGACTTACTAGACACGGTCTCAGACACTTTCCGAGGACTAATCGCTCGATACCACTATGTCACACCCCAAATCCCGTGATCGTGCCTTACCCTGCACCCTAGTGATACAACATCGAGAAAATCAGCGAACATACAACATGAACATGAAATAAGAGATAATATAAATAAACCGCCAACTAAAAACAGCTTTCTCGATATACATAAAAACCCAACGCTTATCCTTACAAACCCCGCCCACAACAAGCATGCACTTCTAAGAGAGAATAATAACCTATGACGACAGTGGCTCGCCATACCCCGAATGTACAAGAACCTACAACTCAGTGGAAACCTACCAAAGATAAGCCTCAAGGAACTGAGCTTCCCAAAACGTCAAACGTGATCCTACAAATCGGATCGACACCAAAGTACTTCTACCATGCAGATGAACGCAGCCTCGGGCGAGGTCAAGATAACAGTACTAAGTATGTGAAATCAGAATATCGCAGCTTAAATCATAATACTATATAAAGCAGAGACATGTATGATAACCAAAATACAAGACGCAACATAAAAGTGCCAAGTCGTGACTCACGCCTCAAGGTCACCACTAAATATAACTACGGGTCTCACGCCCACCACATCCATCATGTTCGCATCATGGCCACATGCCCCTAATATCGTGACGGACGGTAGACATGTCCATGATGCAACAATAATAACAAGGCCGCACGGCCACATGCCCCGAATATCGTGACGGTAGACATGCCCATGTAACCTCAATAACAATATACCGGGTGGTCAACCCCGCCGCATGGCCACATGCCCCTGAATATCAGACGGCAGACACGCCCATGTTGCGCATAACCATATCTCGGTAATCAACCCGCCGCACGCCGCATGCCCCCTAATATCAGACGGTAGATACGCCCATGTGACATCAACAACAAGACGTAAATCAAAATGGAAACATACCCGCGGAATTCTCCATCACCGCCAAAGACGCCCAAGTAAGTTCTCAATAAGTCAACCGCTCTCTATCGGAGACGCAGAATACGTAAATACCACACTTGCACAACAAAGGCTATCATCACAAGCATAGGCAAGTTTCACAACAACAAGCATAGGCAAGTTTCACAACAACAAGCATAGGCAAGTTTCACAACAACAAGCATAGCAAGTTTCACACAACTCATAAGATTTTCATTTTATGCCAAAGTCCAAGTTTTCAACCCCAAAATACTACATACGTAAGTTCTTTTAAAAGAGATCCATTACTTTTATAAACGCTACCCGACAATTCGTAGTATTAGAATGACCAACCCACATTCCTTTTCAAAATCAAGTAACAACATTCTTTTCCTAAGTTCCGCTTTGCCTAGTTTCAATTACTCAAGCTTCTTATTTTCAAATGGTTTCATAGTTCCCAAACTTAATCACTGATTCCTTTTAGAACAATCGAGTAATATATGTCTCACGCGAGTAGGTTATTCTTGTTTACAACATTCTTATTACAAAGAAATGCATGATCTAGAAAATGTAATATCATTTTGTCTCATCTTAGTTTCTACGCAGATGAGGTTTCACCGGCTTTTAATACGATACATCATTATTCAATACATTTTCCTTTATTAACGCCGCAGGTCCTGTCGATACACATTCTCGATTTCCAAAATCAAGAAACATTATCCCTTTAAATAAAACCAAGTACTCATTACTCACGAATGAGGTTTCACACAAACATTCACATTAAAACAAATAAGTTAAGTCTCTTATCTCATAAGATCAAGTCTCTAACTTCTAACATCAAGAAACCATTTTCTTTACCTTTCTTAAGACATTATACCTAACTCCCATAAAGCTAGTATAACTCTTTTTAAAACCTTTAAAACCAAGTGTTACTCTCCCTTCAAAACGATTTATAAATCTTTGAAATACATCAAGTTCTTTATTATAACTAGCCGCTTATAATTCACATCGCTTACCTTTTAAAACCACAAAGTATTTTCTTACCTACATAAAGTCGTTATAACCAACTTCCCATAAAGCCGTTATAACACTTTATGTTTTACAACAATCAAATACAATTAACACATGTACGCTCACCGCACTACATAGTTCACACATATCATGCTAGAAGAGATAGGAAGAGGTTCACATACCTCGCGACGATTTAACGACAATAAGCAAAATGCTCCAAGTACTACAACCTTGCTAGCCCTTTCCACTCCTCGAGTAGAATACGCTACTCTTAGTACTTTCACCTATAAAGGTCACAAACGCTCATTAACCCCAAAACACAAGTTTCTATCTTTCTACGTAAAATTCAAAGACTCCCCCCGCAAACAACAGAAATCTCCTCCTCTATCGAGGCCTAGCCATCAAGCCAACCAGTGGGGTTAACACATCTAACCTGACGAGTACAATTCTACCACACAATAATGCTACACAAGTTCATCAGACATACCCCTATGTAAATACAGCTCAGCTTCTTCAGCTTAAGTCAAAAGACATTGCCACAATCCAATGTTTAGTTCTATATATAGCATACTTCAACTATATAATCAACAAATGTAAACTCCAATTACAATAGGGGACAAGATTATTTACCTCGATAAGCCCAAAATTATCCGAGATAAAAGTCGATCCCGAGCAAGGTTTAGCTCCTACCCGAGTGCTCCAACTGCTCCAAACAACCCTTAGAAGTTCTAACTAACTTCTACTCAAATCCTTCCAACTAACAAATGAAGATTTCCTTAGTGGTTTCTGCTTGAGACTAAAAGGACAAAAGGTAGTATTTTCTGACTCTACGATAGAGGTATCTTTGGAAAACTACAAGGTATATACAAGGTATTTTGGGCATTATAACAATACTGAGGAGTATTTCAATACCACAAAGGGGGGTACCACACGAGAACAACACCCTAAGGGAGTGGGTTCTCGCCAAGGCTCTCAAAGGGAGGGTTTCGCCAAAGGCCAATTTCATGGGAGAGGGGCTCTTGACGAGTCAACAAGAGGGAGGGGAGGGGTTTCTCAAGACTTAGGCAAGTGAAGAGTGGATGAAGAAGTCTTCAAAGAGAGGGGGTATTTATAGCAAAACCAAAAGCCAACCAATGGCCAAGATCAAGCCATGTGCAAGGCAAGTGTAAGGCCAAGATCAAGCCATGTGCACCCACAAAACACTCCACAAAACACTCCACAAAACAAGCCACAAAACAAGGCACAAAAGAGGGAGCCAATCGGCCAAGGCCAACCAAGGCTCTTGGACGCCCAAATCGTCCAAGCCAATCCTTTGTTTCCAATGCAGGGTGACACATGTCACCCTCCCGCTGGTCCAAAATGTTTCACACCCTAAAAATCCGCAAAAATTATAAACGACATAGCCTAATTTTCTACGAAAGTCAGGAAACGCTTCGCCGTAAACGACTTAATCGCACTTCAGGCCCAAATTTCGAATCCAATGCCTACCTTAAGGCTCAAATTTTCTACGTACGTCCTTACGCACATACTCTGGAAATACGGGGTATAACAGTTATCATACATGTCTCCTGCTTTATATAGACTACTATGATTTCATTTATAGTATTTTCGCCATACTTGGTACCGTTGTAATCGATCTCCTTCGGGCCGCTCATGCCGCAGTAGAGGTACACCGTTGTTGATCCTCGCCTAGGATCACGTCATTGCTTGGGAAGCCCGCTTCTCCGAGGCTTATCTGGTATAGTCCCATGTCGCCAGAGTACTTACATTCAGGGTACGGCGGCCCCGCTCCCGCCATTGTCGCTATATCATTCTGCAGGTGTAGTAATCGCATGGGCAGAGTTTGTAAATGGGATGTAATCGTCGAATTTAAGTTTTTATATATATATGCCGAAGACAACTTTTCTCGCATAACTGCTTTACACTTCATATTATTTCACGCCTTGTTTTATGTTCCATTGACACTGATATATGTCTACTTGGGTGCCCGGTAGGCACCACCACGGCCCGAAGTTCGGTCGTGATGCATGATTAATCAAGGATCAAAAATAGTGGCCGTAAAACAGGTCCTTTGGTAACTTTCGAGGCAAATCGCCTCAAGAAGATCGATACGCACCTCCGCCAAGGCAGTGGTCCTCCGCTGCACTTCGTGACGCTCGTATGTAGGAGTTGGTCGAGCCTGTGGCTGCCAGTTCGCAGAACCACGCGGGTTCCAAACCGATTCAGTTTTTCCTCGCATTCACAGGCGTGGCACGCCACCTGGGATGCCGCTTTTTTGTCAGCGCTGTTATGCTTGCGACAGCAGGCCATTTTGCAGAAATTGTCCGACTAGAGGTGGCGCGACGTAGAGACTCACCTTCGATCAAGCTAGTTAATCACCTTCCTAGTTGCTCTTCTACGGGCGTGATTGATTAGAACGACAAAGCGGAAGTGAAGCAGATACAGTATATCTTTAACCTCTAGAGATTAGTATGTAAGATGAGTATATCTTAAGTGTTATGTTCGATAGCATTTGTGCAAAGTGTGATTAGAAATCATGGTTAGTTAAAAGGGTAAGATTGGGGATAAGGAAAGTGTGAGCCTTAGAATGTTATACGCGGAGACCTTAGAGGTAAGGCCATCTCGAGTAAAAGATTTATTTTATATTGACCTTTATCTGAGTGCATAGTACATGTGAGATATGTTTGTGTGATAAGTCCCCGAGTAGCGTGGTATGAAAGAGGTAGTCGAGCTAAGAAGACCACTAGGTTTTCGTGAATTTGATTAGTGAGATTGTTCCGACGGGAACAAGAGTTTTCGCGTGATAGCGGTCGGGTCATGGACTGACGCGGGTCAACCCGCTGCCCAGACAAGCGGGCTGGCCGAGGTGGTCCCGCCAGGTGGTAGGGTCACGAGGTGTTAGGCCCAAGTTTAGTTAACCATCGCACGAAGTTCGTGGACGCGCTCGACCGCAGCTCGCCGATGAGGTCGCCCTCTTGTCTTTCGGGCCAGATCGTACTCGGCAGGTTACGCGAGATGTTATATCGTGAAGGTTGTAAGGTCGCGACGAGGTGCCATCGTCACGACTCCGCCCAGGCCCGTGATCGTGCCTTACCGGCACCCAAGTAGTCATACATCGTAGTAATCGGAAATATAAAGCAAGACATGAAACAGCTTTATAAAATAGAACACGCTTTAAGTGAGAAAACATCGCTTTCGCATATATATAAAAACATGGTTTAGCAGCTACATCCGATATCGCATAACAGACTACGCACTTAAGGAAAAGATATAACTATGGCGGACAGGCCCGCCATACCCGATCGCATAAAACTATCTACAACAGTGAGATCATACCTAAAAGCAGAGCCTCCTGAAAGGATGGAGCTCGACACCAACGTAGATCCTGTGAGCTGCATCTAGCACTGCTGCCTCTTACCGCAGATGAACGCAGCTCGGGCGAGGTCAAGACAACAGTACCAAGTATGTGAAACTATAAAGAATCAAATGAAATCAAAGTAATTAAAACCTTTTCACAAATACAATCAGTTCAATAGCACATAGTGCCACATCACAAACAACAACGGAAATAGAAAGACTGTAACAGGTCTATTCTAGGCCGCGAATGATCGAAGCAAGGCCAATCGCCCATAGTATCATTTTGCGTGCCTAGTCCTGGACTTTCGCAGCCCGCATAGGTCACACATAGACCCGCATGGTAGCTCCTCGATCGGGGAAGCAACCCCAAGATCCGCCTAGGCTCCGCACTCGCATAGCCTCAAAAGACCGTGATAGTCTCAACAGCATCGCATGTGGAATCTCGATCGTGCCAGACGCCCGAATGATCAATCTCGAGCATACCGTCTGCCCGCATAGTCTCACAGACCGCATAGCCGATAGACCAAGATCGGGCGGCAAGCCCTGTGATAATAGCCGGGGTAGTGATACAAGAATAAAGACAACGGACTTACCTGCTAGCAACGTAAGCACGCAAGAATGACCCCTTACACAAAGATTACAAGACACTAACACGTAGCATCATGATATGTCTACTTATCAAACAATCTTACTACACTTAACAGAGATCAATACAAGGCTTTTATAAACAAACAAGTAAACAGCCTTTTTATCATTCTTAAGTTGTTATACCTAACTTCCCATAAAGCTAGCATAACTCTTAAGCTTTTGTTTTAAAACCAAATATTTATCTTCTGCTAAAAATGATTCAAGATTCTTTTGAAATGTTTTCGCTTCTATTATTCAGCTTAAGGTGAGGCATTGCCGTAAGTATTATTCAGCTTAACACAAGTATTATTCATACGTACGCCTACCGCATTATATATATATTGTAAAATATCATGCTTAGGAAGAATCACATACCTTCTCAAATAAAACCACCGCCAAGTCGAATATGTCGCGCAGAGAGTCACCATAATAGTCACAGACATCTATCAAAGACTACTCAAGGTCATTCTAAACAGAGGGTTCACAATTCTATGGAAAGTTACAGCACTTCCCTATCCTGAGTTATATAAGTTCATCAGAAAACAATTCTAGGTAAGTACAGTTTGATTATTCTTCTTTTAAACCCTCCTACTGTGGTAATAGTTCAATTCTATTCTGTGATATTTTTCTAAGTATTTATACTTATTCTTATACTATAACAGTAAGTATTCTCTAATTCAAAAGAGGGTTAGGATTAGTTACCTGTAAGCCCAATAATATCCTAGAAAAGTCGCTACTGAGCAAGGTTTAGCTCCTAAGTTGTACGCTCCTAGCTCCAAGAAACCTTAAGTTCTTACAACTTCTACAAAGGACTAAGGGATTTGGGCTAGGTATTTTGGGCATTATAACAATACTAGAAGACAACTTTTCTACCAAGGAGGGGGTAGATTTCTGCCAGGCTAAGGGGGTAGGCCTCGCCAACTCACTCAAAGTGGGGAGAGGTGTGGACGAAAGGCTAAGGGAGAGGAGAGGATTTTTTCAAGACTTGAAGATTTGTGGACGAAGAACTCTTCATCTCTGGGCGGGTATTTATAGCTCAAGCCTTGGCCAACCAATGGCCAAGATGAAGACAAGTGCAAGGCAAGTGTAGGTGAGGATTAACTATACACAAATATCCTACTAACTCTCGACTTTGTGCAAGGCACAAAAACGTGCTCCTCCTCCTCAATTTCGTCCAATGGACGATCTAAGTCCATCAATGAGGGTGCCTATGTCGCTCCCGCTGGTCCAAAATGTTTCGCCTCTGAAAAATCCGCAAAATTAGAAATGGCATAGCCGAATTTTCCTACGAAAGTCGTGGGAAACGCTTCGCCTGAAAACGATTCTTTTAGCGAGTCAGGTACAAAATAAAACGCCCAAGGCTAACTTTAAGGCCAACTTTTCAGACGTATTCCCTTACGCATATACTGGAAATACGGGTATAACATTCTCCCTCCTTAGAAACATTCGTTCCGAATGTTCCTTCTCAAGACAAGCTATCGGCTTAAGCTTAAATACTGTTGCCACACATGGCCACAAAAATAACACTTAGGCATAAATGATAATGGAAATTTACAAGTAGGAAAGCGAATTACCTGGAGGTGTGGGGAATAGGTGAGATACTCGCCTCATGTCCTCCTCGCTTCCCATGTCATCTCCTCCCCGAGCTCGCTCCGCCACAAGACTTTGACGGAAGCCACGCCCTTCGTCCGCAGACGCCTAACCCGACGATCGACTATCGCTATGGAATCTCCTCATACGATAACCCCACACCGGACATCGCCAATCGGTGTACCCTAGATGGATCCCCGATACATCTCTCAAAGATAGATACGTGAAAACCGATGCACCGCTTCCAGACGGACGGCAGATTCAACTCGTAGTAACCTTGCCTACCTCGCGACAATCTAAACGCCCAATGTACTGGGCCGAAGCCTCTTCTTCCCAAATCTCATCACACCCTTCATGGGTGACACCTTTAGGAAAACCCAATCATGAACTCGAACTCAAGATGCCGACGACGATGATCTCGCATACGACTGGCCGACTCGAGCCAATAGCCGCCTCGATAAGCTTCACCTTATCCACCGCTCGCACCAAATCTGGTCCCACTAGCCGCACTCGCCCACATCGAACCAACCTATAGGCGATCCGCACTTCCTCCCATACAAGGCCTCATAAGGCGCCATCCGAATACCGGAGTGGTAGCTATTATTATATGCGAACTCAACTAGAGGCAAATGATCCTCCCAACTACCATCGGTCAATAACACAGCTCGCAAAGATATCCTCAAGAGTCCGGATAGTGCGCTCGTCCGTCTGCTCTGGATGAAATGCAAGACTGTGCTCACCAAGGCCCCTAAACCCTCTCGAAGCGACTCTGCTTAGCCAGAACCGCTCTCGTCGATATGATCGGCAGGACTCCATGCACCGACGATCTCTGATGTAAAGTCCGCATAATCCTCACCAAAAGTCGCCCGACGGAAGAAAGTGGGCTGATTTCACACCGACGATTTATAACCCATATAGAATCATGTCTCTCCGAGTGCGAGGTAATCCGCGATGAAGTCCATGTTGATTACCTCCCACTTCCGTGTCGGATCTCAATCGTTCAGAATAAACCACCGTGCCTCGTGCTCTACCTTCACCGCCGACAACACGCACCGAGCTACGAACTCGCAACGCCTCTCTTCAAGCCATCCCACCAATACACGATCTAAGGTCGTGGTACATCTTAGTCGACTCTGATGGATAGAGTAACGCTACGCCGCGTGCTTCCCAAGAACATGCCGCCAAGTCCTCAAACATCCGAACACACACCGCTTCAAACCTTAGCACCCCATCAAAGTGCTACCTCAAAAGGACCCTTGCCCTCACGAAGATCTCAGATCACGATATCGAATCAAAGCCGATCCTCGAATCGCTGCTCTTCACCTCCTCGACGATGGAAGACTCGCAACCTCACGAACTCTAACCCCACCGCTATCGTAATCAATCATACGACACCGAGGCTCGCTAATCGATGCAAATCACGAACCATGTCCTCCTCTCTAGCCGCACATCCGATAGGCTCCCATCGACCTACGACTAAGAGCATCTCGCCACAACATCGCCTTCCCGTGGTACAGATATCAACATCGTAATCCTTAAGCAACTCTAACCACCTTCTCTCGTCGTAAGTTCACTCCTCTGGCCGAAGATATACCGAGGCTCTTGTGGTCTCAGATAAATATCCACGTGAACCCCATACAAATAGTGCCTCCAGATCTTCAAAGCGTGAATCACACCGCCAACTCCAAATCACGCGGGTAGTTCCTCTCGTGTTTCTTCAAATTGCCGCCGACGCATATGCTATAACTCGCCATGCCGCATCAACACACATCCCAACCCGATGCCCGACGATCACAATACACAACATAACCGCTCGACCTCTCGGAAGAGTAAGAACGGGCGGCCGCCAATCTCTTTTCAAGAATCGAAACCCCGCCACAAGCATCACCATCGGAACTGGCCGCCTTCGAGTCACCTAGTCAACGGTGCGTAGATAGAAGCAAACTTCCACGAACCGATAATAACTCGCAAGGCCCGTAAAATCGCGAACCTCGCTTGATTAGTAGTTCAGGCCAAGTCCTCGATCGCTTCGATCTTGGCCGATTCACTGAACGCCATCGCCCCGGCTAATATGCCCGAAACGCCATCAAGTCAACCAAAACTCACATTTGGAAAACTTGGCGCATAATCGCTGATCTCGAGAATCACAAGATAGCCTCTCAAATGCCCGCATGCTCCTCGCCTGAGCGAGAATAAACCAAGATATCATCAATGAACACTATCACAAACGTGTCCAAAATGGTTTGAACACTTGGTTCATCAAATCCATGAATACCACGAGCATCGTCAACCCAAAAGACATGACCTCGAACTCATAATGCCCGCATCGTCCCGAATGCACCCTAGGGACATCCACCTCTCGACTCGCACTGATGATAGCCCGATCGCAGATCAATCTTGAGAAACATCTCGCACTCGCAATCGGGTCGAACAAATCATCAATCCCGGGAAGGGGTATTCGTTTTAATGGTCACCTTGTTCACCGCTCGAATCAACACATGCGCGCAGCCGCCCCGCCCTTCTTCTTCACGAACAATACCGCGCTCCTGTGGAGAAACACTAGGCCCGATGAAGCCCTTTCTCCAAAGAAATCTCTAAGCCGATCCTTCAACTCTCTCAACTCGGCAGTGCCATTCTCAGATGGCGAATGGAAATAGGCCGAGTGTCCGCAATATGTCAATACAAAACTCAATCTCCTCTCGTGAGGGATACCCGGAGGTCATCCGAAACACGCCTGGGAACTCACGACCATCGAATCGATCGAAATCTGCACCGCAGCCTCAGTATCAAACACTCGAACCAGATGGTAGATATACCCCTTCTATACCATCTTCCTAGCCTTGAGGTAGGAAATAAACCTACCCCTCGGCGATACCGTGCTCCCCTCCCACTCAACAACCGGCCTCAGAAACTGAACCGCATTACTTTCTCTCAGCCTACATTGGCGTAGCAAGAAGCTAGCCAATCCATCCCCATAATCACGCCGGTCAATCATCTCCAACTCTATCAAGTCGGCCAGTGGTCCGACGATCAGAATGGTCACAGACAAGCTCTATACCCGCCGAGCTACCACCGAATCACCCATCGCGTAGCTACCTCGAAGCGGTCTATGGACTCGTGCTCTATCCCTATCCTACTAGCAACAAGGGGAGATATATAGATGAGTAGAACCCGATCTATCAACGATACACATCAAACCCGAACCGATAAAGTACCGCGACGACATCGTGCGAGGCCTCCGATCCCGCTTACCGACAAAGCATAAATGCGTTCGAGGACCGCTAGAATCGACCCGCGCCACGACTGCCGCGACCCGCTGGTCCACGAGTACTTCTCCGGGCGAGTAATCGCTTGGGATGAATAGCGCAATGCACTCAGATCGGGCCCTACTACCGCCGCCCCGGCCGACAAACTCGCGGCGACCGCTGGCTACAAGTATAGCAGTTCCCGAGTACGCCGTAATGGTATTCGCCACAACGCACACCGAGCACTTCAACGGTTAGCACCTCGCTACCCGAAACCAAGTCCCGGGCCTCGACCGCCTCGATCGCCCGCCGTCAGATCAAATGAGGTAGGAGCGCTCGCGCCGGGCCGTGGTGCACCGACTTCACGATGCCGCCACCCCGAGGACCACCAAAAGAACCGGCCGCCTCGCCTTCTTCTCGCCGATATCGCTTACCCGGCGTCTCTACGCCTCACATCCTGCAGCACGAGCTCAGATACGGTTATGTCCATGCTCGGCCGGGCGGACACACCCGCACAAGACTCGCCATGTAATCATCTAGCCCAAATGACATAGCGATGCACTCGCCCTCCATCTCTCGCTACACAAGTGGGACATATCGAGCCAAAGAATCAAACTCGACATTGTACTCCTCACCGCAAGGCCCTCCCTGCCTCAAAGAATAAGAATCTATCACCGTGCCTCTCATCCGCGGAGGCAAGAAGTGTGCGAGGAAAGCCTCAAAACTCATCCCATACCGCCGAGGTGCATGCTCTCCCGAAAGCTCCCATGAATCAAACCAATCGATCGCGGTGTCACGCACCGATGCGAACCGAATGTCACACTCGCCTTCAAGCCCCGACACCCGTGATAATCCTTCGCAATGACGGATGAACTCCTCGCGATCATCCTCCGCCTCGACCAGAAACTCGCGGGCTACAACTAAGGAAATCCCGTAGTCTCAAACTATTCGCCTCGGGTGCACTACGCGCGACCGAGCCGAGCTGAACCGAACCGCCGCATCCAATCTCTCCTCAGACGGGCCACAACTTTAGCCAATAGTCGGGCCATCTCTCAGACTTAACCTCCGCCCAGCCGGGACAGAGGTGCGGGTACTGTGGTCTGTGGCTGGGCCGGGCGGCGCCATAGAACTCGCCTCGTATAGACTGGCCGAGCCTCGTGACTGGGTGTCTCGCTAGCGCCTCCTACGCTTTGCCCTTCTCGGCCCGGTTTTACGCGAGGCATAATCATAGAAAGGAATACGTTAGAGGGGTCCAACCTATAACATGCCTTCTAAAGCACGATCTCGTAATGAGAAGAATGGAAACCAATCCTAAATATCCTATAGCCTCCTCGACATTGGTGTGGTGCACAACACACCGATAATCAAGACTCTACTAGATACGGTCTGTAGACACTTTCCGAGGATTAACTGCTCTGATACCACTTTTGTCACGACCCGCTCTGGGGCCCGTGACTGGTGCCTTACCCGGGCACCCAAGTAGTCATACTTCAGAGTAATCAATAAAATATAAAGCAAGACATGAAACAGCTTTATAAAATAGAACACGCTTTAAGTGAGAAAACATCGCTTTCGATATATATAAAAACATGGTTTAGCGCTACATCCGATACTGCATAACAGACTACGCACTTCTAAGGAAAAGATACAACTATGGCGGACAGCCCCGCCATACTCGATCAGACAAAACTATCTACAACAGCGGAGATCATACCCAAAAGTAGAGCCTCCAAAGGACGGAGCTCCCGACACCAACGCAGATCCTACGAGTGTGGATCTAGCACCTGCTTGCCCTTACCTGCGGCATGAACGCAGCCCCCCGAAGGAGGTCAGTACAACAGGTACCAAGTATGTGAAATTATAAAGAACTGAAATGAAATCAAAGTAATTAAAACCTTTTCACAAATACAATCAGTTCAATAGCACATAGTGCCACATCACAAACAACAACGGAAATAGAAAGACTGTAACAGGTCTATTCTAGGCCGCGAATGATCGAAGCAAGGCCAATCGCCCATAGTATCATTCTGCGTGCCTAGTCCCGACTTTCGCACTCGCATAGGTCACACATAGACCCGCATGAGGTAGCTCCTCGTGATCGGGGCAGCTAACCCCAGATCCGCCTAGGCTCCCGCAGCTCGCATAGCCTCAAAAGACCGTGATAGTCTCAATGCATCGCATAGGAATCCCCGCATCGTGCTAGACGCCGAATGATCAATCCTCGAGCATACCGCTGCCCGCATAGTCTCACAGACCGCATAGCCGATAGACCAAGATCGCGGGCAAGCCCTGTATAATAGTCAAGGGATAGGTGATACAAGAATAAGACAACGGACTTACCGTTAGCAACGTAAGCACAGCAAGAATGACCCCTTACACAAGATTACAAGACACTAACACAGTAGCATCATATGTCTACTTATCAAACAATCTTACTACACTTAACAGAGATCAATACAAGGCTTTTATAAACAAACAAGTAAATTCCTTTTATCATTCTTAAGTTGTTATACCTAACTTCCCATAAAGCTAGCATAACTCTTAAGCTTTTGTTTTAAAACCAAATATTTATCTTCTGTTAAAAATGATTCAAGATTCTTTGAAATGTTTTCGCCTTATTATTCAAAGCTTAAGCCGAGGCATTGCCGTAAGTATTATTCAGGCTTAAGCCGTGAGGCATTGCCGTAAGTATTATTCAGCTAACACATGTACGTCTACCGTACTATATATATATTGTAAAATATCATGCTTAGGCAGAATCACATACCTTCTCAAAAAACCACCGCCAAGTCGAATATGTCGCGCGCAGAGAGTCACCATAATAGTCACGACATCTATCAAAGACTACTCAAGGTCATTCTAAACAGAGGGTTCACAATTCTATGGAAAGTTGGGCAAAGACTTCCCTATCCGTGAGTTATATAAGTTCATCAGAAAACAAATTCTAGGTAAGTACAGCTTTGATTATTCTTCTTTAAACCTCCTACTGTGGTAATAGTTCAATTCTATTCGTGATATTTTTCTAAGTATTTATACTTATTCTTATACTATAACAGAAGTATTCTCTAATTCAAAAGAGGGTTAGGATTAGTTACCTCGGTAAGCCCAATAATATCCTAGAAAAGTCGCTACTGAGCAAGGTTTAGCTCCTAAGTCAGACGCCCCAGAGTCTAAGAAACCTTAAGTTCTTTACAACTTCTACAAAGGACTAAGGGATTTGGGCTAGGGTATTTTGGGCATTATAACAATACTAGAAGACAACTTTTCTACCAAGGGAGGGGGTAGATTTGCCAGGCTAAGGGGTAGGCCTCGCCAACTCACTCAAAGGGGGGAGAGGTGTTGACGAAAGGCTAAGGGAGAGGAGAGGATTTTTTCAAGACTTGAAGATTTGTGGATGAAGAACTCTTCATCTCTAAGGGTATTTATAGCTCAAGCCTTGGCCAACCAATGGCCAAGATGAAGACAAGTGCAAGGCAAGTGTAAAGTGAGGATTAACTATACACAAATATCCTACTAACTCCTCGACTTTGTGCAAGGCACAAAAACGTGCTCCTCCTCCTCAATTTCGTCCAATGGACGATCTGTTCATCAATGGGAGGGTGCCAAGTGTCGCCTCCCGTTGGTCCAAAATGTTTCGCCTCTCGGAAAATCCGCAAAATTAGAAATGGCATAGCCGAATTTTCCTACGAAAGTCGTGGAAACGCTTCGTCGGAAAACGATTCTTTAGTGAGTTGTGTACAAAATAAAACGCCCAAGGCTAACTTTAAGGCCAACTTTTGTACGTATTCCCCACGCATATACTGGAAATACGGGTATAACACCTACTTTCACCTTATGACAGCAAATGAGCCCTGTGTTACGCTTATTTCTTTTTCTCGAAGTTTTACCAGCAGGTTAGGAACTCAAAGTAGTCTCAAGACGCATTCGCCTCGGGCCGTTGTTTGGATTTCGTGGGTAGCCGAGGATTGTTGTCTCCCCGCTGAGGAAGTGTTTTATAGCTACCATTTCGGTATTCGATGTCGCTTATGAATGCCTTGTAGGCGGTAGTGTAGGTCTGGCCGATTGGTTCGATGTTGGCAAGGTTCAGATAGTTGGTTCATACTTGTTTCAAGCAGCATATGGATAGGTGAAGCTTATCCGTGAGAGGTTATTGATACCAGAGTCAACATAAGTCGTGACGGATAATCGGCGACGACGCTAGAGTTCAGTGTCGACGGTGGTCTTCAGGTACCACCCCTGATAGGTGTGACGAGTCTTAGAAAGCTGGAAAACTTAACCCAAAGTACTTTGGGCATTTTCAGATTGGTTGTAGGATAGGCCAGTTTCCTATAAGTTGGCATTGCCACCGACGTAGGAGCAAGACGTCCGGTCTTTCATGTTGTTATGTTCGAAAGGTATCGAGATCCATCCAGAGTGTTCCCATAATGATGACCTAGTCGAGGTAGTAACCCGTAGATTTTGGAAATCAAGCAATACCGTAAATGTGGTAAGTTATGAGAAAGAGTTCGAGTGTACGAAAGGTGGTACGACGAGTAAGGGAAGAAGCGATCATGTATTAAGAACATAGATGTGATCATTTCTTTTATAAAGTGAAGCAAGAGAGTATATTTTAGACCTCTGGGAGCTTGTGTAATAATGGAGGTGATTCTCGTGGACTTGGATTAAGTATTTGCGCATGTGTTATTATATGGCCAGCGTGGCGTGATTGTTTTCGTGATGTATAGCAAGAAGACTATAATCGACGCATGTATGTTTTGAGGCTTGTAGGAACATTCGACGAATATTTCTAGCGAGGAGAATGTTATACCCTCAGATTTCGCAGTATGTACGTGAGGGCGTACATACAAAGTTTAAGTCTTAAGTTGGCATTAGGGACGAAAATTTTGTTCACAACTACCGAAAAGAATCGTTTTTCGACGAAACGTTTTACAAAACTTGCGAAGGGAAAATTACGGCTATGTCATTTATATTTTTTGCGGATTTTTCTGAGAGATGAAATATTTTAGACCAACGAGAGGGCGACACTTGTCACCCTCAAGTGGGCGGTCAAGGGGGCCGATTGGTTGCACGTTTTCCTCCCATTTTTGTGGCCTAAAACTTGGGTCAATGTTTGTGAAGGATTTGTAGAGTAGGGTTAGGGTGCACTTGGGCAAATCTTGACCCTCCACTTGCCCCTACTTGGCTTGATCTTGGCCATTGATCTCCCTATAAATACCCCCCCCCCCCCTTGTTGAAGACTTCTTCATCCACAAATGTTTTCTAAGTCTTGAAATCCTCCCTCCCTTCTTGTTGTTCTCGTCCAAGAGCTCCTCCCCTTTGAGAGGCCCTCGCCGAGAGGTACCCTCCCAGTGGTGTTGGCCGAGAGGTACCCCCCCCCCTCTTGAGAGTTGTTCTCGTAAAACACCCCCCCTTGGTATAAAAGTATTCTCCAAGTATTGTTACTATTCCAAAATACCTTAGCCTTATACCTTGTAGTATTCCAAAGTTACCTCTATACGTAGAGCCCGAAAATACTACCTTATATTCCCTTCACCACAAAAACGAAACCCTAAGGAAAACCTTCATAGTCGGTTGAAGTGTTAAGTAGAAGTTGCGTAGAACTTCTAAGGGTTGTTTGGAGCGGGTTGAGCGCCTGCAGTAGAGCTAAACGTTGCTCAGATCGACATTTAATCTTGGATAATTTTGGGCTTATCAAGTAAATATCTTGTCCCCTTTTGTAATTAGAGTTTACATACTATCAAGTATAAGAATTAAGTATAAGTTATATACAAGGAAGGTATATAAGAAGAGAATTGAATCAGATTTACATAGACGTATTTACAGTGAGACTTGTGAAGTTTGACTGCAGGAAGTCACGCCTAATTTTCCGTAGAATCTGTATCTAGATTTATTCTACCGAGTAGTCTAGACATCGATAGACTTGTATAACCGTTATAGGTTGAAGCATCATGAGTAGCGTATTCTACCGTAGGTGGAAAAGGCTACCAGATTACAAGATTTTGGAGCTATTTGCTAATAGTCGATAAATCGTCGCAGGTACGTGATTCTTCCTATCCTCTCGAGCATGATATTTTTAAAAGAATATATATAGTACGGTAGACGTACGTGTGTTAACTGAACGTGGTTTTACTGCGATGTCTTTTGACTTGAGTCTAAATAATAAGAATCTGAAGTATTTCAAAAGAGTTAAGAAACCTTTTGAAAGAAGAGTAACACTTGGTTTTAAAAGCTTAAGAGTTATACTAGCTTTACGGGAAGTTAGGTATAACGACTTAAGAGAGTTAAAAGAATGGTTTATTGATTTTAGAAGTTAAGAGACTTGATCTTAAAAGATAAGAGACTTGACTTAATTAAATTAATATGAATTTTGTTAAAAGTGTGAAACCTCATTCGTGAGTAATGAGTACTTGGTTTTTAAAAGGAATAATGTTTCATCGATTTCGAAATCGTAATAAGTATCGAACGAACCACCGCAGTGCTAATAAAGGGAAATGTATTGACTAATTAAGTATTATTAAAACCAAGAGAAACCTCCATCCGCATGTAAGCTAAGATGAGACAAAATGATATTACATTTCCTAGATCACGGTCGCTTAATAAGATTAATTATGAACAAGAATAACCTACTCACATATAAGGCATATGTTTCTCAAATTGTTTAAAAGAGAATTATATTCTTAAGTGATTAAGACTATGAACTACGAAACCTTTCGAAAATGAGAAACTTGAGTATTTGAAATTACGCAAACTTGAACGTTTGGAAAAGAATGTTGATACTTGATTTTACAAAGGGAAGTATTTTGGTTTACTTAAAAAGATAGTCACTCTATTTTTATACTACGGGTATTGTGTGACTTTTGTGAAAGAAACGGATCTTTTAAAAAGTTAATGTATGAAGTACTTGGGGATAAAACCCGAACTTGTTAACATAAAGTAGAAAGTACCGTGTGAATAACTTGATTGTGTTGGGTCGTGATAGCCTTGTAATACTTTCTTGTTGATTTGATAAGTAACCATGTTAGGATGCTACGTGTGTTAGTATCTTGTGATGTTTCAGGTAAAGGGGTTTCTTGTCGTGCTTATGTTGTTTAACGATAAGCTATTATGTTAGTATTATATCACTCACCTCTTGACATGATTCCGGGGGTTAAGCTGCCCTCCGATGTGGGGTAGACTCAGGCGGTCTGGGACCATGATTCGAGAATACCTCATGCGTGTCCAGGGGACCTATGGAGCTACGAGTTCCAGTTAGTGCGGCCTTTGTGGTCACGCGGTCTACGGGCCATGCGGATCGCGAGTCCAGACGATGTCGGGAGTAGCTACCTCGATGCGCGGGAATACCTCACGCGGCCTACGCGAGTGGCCTATGCGGAGTCGCGGAAGGTCCAGGACTAGACGCGCACATTTGATCGCGCGAGTGGCCGCTTCGATCATGTGGCGGTCTAGACAGATCTCGTGATACGCTTTATGACCTCGTTGGTACCGTGGTGTTAGTAGTCGCTATGCCTTCGCATTTACCCCGCACGGCTTTATTATGACACAGTGGGACCCGTGTTCATGTGTATTCTCGTGCTTTTATATCATAGATCGCCGGCGGTGAGGAAGGTATTCCACGCATGATTGATGTTGTGGGCGTGACACCCATAGTTATATTTGAGTGATGACTTTGAGGCGCGAGTCCCCGACTGATACGATCGCTATATTATCGTGAATCGTAGTTTGCTATCATACATGTCTCCCCGCTTTATGTAGACTACTATGATTTCATTTACGATTTTTAGTTTCACATACTGTACCGTTGATCGACCTCCTTCGGGCCGATTCATGCCGCAGTAGGTACACCGCTGCTGATCCCCGCCTTAGGATCACAGTCATGCTTTGGGAAGCTCCGCTTTCTGAGGCTTATTCGTATAGTCCTCGCCGTTGTAGGTACTTACATTCAGGTATGGCGGGCCCCGTCCCGCCATTGTTGTTATATCATTCTTAGAGGTCTGTAGTAATCGCTAGGCGTAGTTTGTAAAAAGGGATGTAATCGCTCGGATTTAAGTTTTTATATATACGCCAAAGTCAACTTTTCTTCGTATAAACCGCGGTCTCTTTACATTGTTTCATGTTGTGTTTTATATTCCACGATCACTGATGATGTCTACTGGGTGCCCTGGTAAGGCACTACCACGCCCGGTTCGTCATGACAAAGATGATGGTGCTTATGTTATGTATGGTAATGGTGCGCTTATGTTATGTATGATAAGTCAGAAGTGCTTATGTTATGTATGATGTTCGTAGGGCTTATGTTATGTAATGGCCATTGAGTTAGGGTAAGAGTATAAACGGCGGGTAAACCCCAAGACGTTATACCACCTTCTCCGTGGTAAGAGTATAAACGAGGATAAACCCCAAGACGTTATACCACCTTCTTCGTGGTAAGAGTATAAACGGCGGGTAAACCCCAAGACGTTATACCACCTGCCCGTGGATTTGCTACCCATGATGCGCGAGGAATACCTCACGCGAGTCCTTATGGGCTTACGCGGTGAAATAGTCTCACGCGGACGGTATAGACTATGCGAGAAATACCTCACGCGGTCCACGTGACCTACGCGGTGAAATAGTCCTGCGAGTAGGATTGCTTATCGATACTACGCGCGAGGACCCTGCTTTGATCATGACCTCCTATTTTTATGCAGATACCTTTATGGGCAGACTTATGTGATTTTATCGCGTCCCATCGGGCCGCAATATACCTTAACGGGCGTACTTACGTGACTTATCGCCCCGCATCGGGCCGACAAGATAGGCGTTCCTCCATAAAGGGACGGATTAGGTTATGCAAGATACGTAAGTTATATGTTTATGAACTTGATGAGTTTTCTTAAGTATGTATGTAAGAATTTGACTATACTCTTATGGAAAATGGGAAAAGATAATAAGGTACGATTAAGTTCATGAGATGGAAATGACACGTAGGATCTCGTATTTATCCTTTCTTTATACTTGCCCTCGCCATTCTTTTGTACGCTTATGTTTTGTTATCGCATCTTATTTTTCATTCCATATTCGTACTGTTGTAATCAATTTCTTCGGGGCCGCGCTCATGTCCGCAGTTTAGGTACACGCCAGGATCCGCGAGCTTAGGTTCCTGCTCAAAGATTTTGAGACGGGTCCAATGTTCCGAGCTTGTCGCCATGGTTATGTATATTCGTGGTACGGCGGGCCCCGTCCCGCCATAGCATTTGTTCAAATCTTAGAGGTATGTATTCATCTCAGGCCGGATCTGCCAGAGTTGTTTTTACATTGTTAACAAAGGTAGACTTTTCGTAATTTTTATGTTATGGCGTTTTATCGCTGGCCTTAGTTTTAAAAAAAAAGTGTTATTTATCTTCCGCAGCTTTATTATGTCAGATGAGTATGCGGTGCCCGTGTAGGGCACTACGACCCGTGGTCGGGTCGTGACAAAAGTGGTATCGTGAGCGCTTAGTCCTCTGAAAAGTGTCTACGCATCGTGTTCAGTAGTCTTGATTATCGCGTGTCGCGCACCACATCTATAATCGTGAGGTCACAGGCATTTAGGATTGGTTTCATTCTTCTCACTCGAGATCGTGCGATAGAGTCGTGTTGTTAGGTCGCTCTCCCTAACGAGTTATGTTGATCGCAGCCACGATAAAGGCGCAAAGTGACCAGAAGCGACTATGTGGATCGCGATCCGTGTTGGTAATGATTATAGTATAGTTGGCATTGTGACATACAGCTATACGGAGTTATGTATGAGTGTCAGACGTGTGTTGCCTAGAATGATTTTAGATTACCAGGAGTTGGTAAAGACTAACTAGATATCGGGAAGGTATGAAACAGTTAATGAATTCTCGCCAATGTCTTATGTTTTATTTTGGGGTAATTGGGAAAGGATGAACTGTCTGATAAGGCAGTGGACCCTTAAGAAGTCATGTTAAGAAACTTAATTGAATGCCGTGTTAATAGATTAAGCTACGTGGTGTGCGTAAGAGGATTGTACGGATGAGATCCGTATAGAGTAAGTAAGGGTTGTAGTGATCAAGACGACACGATTATGGTATTGTGAGAAGTTATTGTACCCGTTTACGGGGGGACTGGTAAGGTAGGCTTGGAGCATGGGAATTGCGAGCCTAAGAATATTGATAACTGCCGAGACCTTAGATATATAAGGCTTTCTCTGGCAATAAGATTTTAAGTCAGACCAAGGATAAGAGTTAAGTGCGACGACGCGAGTCGGGTTGAGGACCTATTACGGGTCGCCATAGTTTGAAATGGAGTGATCGGTTGGTAGTAGTTCCGCCACGCGATAGGGTCACGAGGTGCAAGGCCCAAGTCTAGTTAATTGTTTTACGGGTTCGTGGACGCGCTCCACCGAACCGTGTCGCGAGCCTAAATGGCCTTATGTTGTTTAAAAGAGTGACTCCAAAGATTAGAGGCCAGAATCGGTATGGAAGTTATGTATGTATGCTAGTATGAGTTGGAAGTACGGAAAGTGTACGACCAGTAAGAAAGATAACAACCAAGTGTAAAGGAATAGAGCCTGAATCCATAAGAACCTTTCGAGGTAACTACACCCGTGAGTGTGTGGTGGTAGCCGAAAGCAGAATATGAGATTTTCCCTGATGATACAAATGCTGACCCTAGTAGACCTAGTAGAGAGGATTATGACAAACTTTGAGGTCATTATGTGTATGGGCTAGTTGGCTTCGTGAGTGCCAAGGTTGACATTTTAGTATAAGTATTTTTATGTGGCCACGGGTGGCATATGTATGAAGGCGTGTAGTAAAGGGAGACTATGTCGCTATCTAATTAAATTGGACTCCGAAAGAACATTCTGGGACGAATGTTTCTAAGGGGGGAAGAATGTTACACCCCGTAATTCAAGAACATGATTATAGAATTAAGATTGGAATGTCGAAAGGAAAGGATTTTTACATTTCCTTATACGGAAAATTTTCGAGTTTAATGTGATGACAAGAATTAATTCTAGTAATGTAATTATTTTTCATTAGAATTATGGACTTAGTGGATTTATTAAGTCTTGGTATACTATGTTACATGTCCATCGAAATGGGATGAAAAATAACTAAGTGTGGATGAAATATTTTGTGAAGAAATACTTGGCCAATAGGAGGTTAGCAAGTGCCCTCCCCACTTGTCTTGTGAAGACTCCACACACCTTTATATAGATAAGTCTTGAAGACTTAGAACAAAAGATATTCATCCATACAAACCCTCATCTCTCCAAAAACCTAGAGCAATTCGAAATCCCCATATCCAAAGACAAGATCAAGATCAAAGTATTTTCTTTCCAAGATTAAGCACCCTAAACCCCTAAATCTAGGTTGGGCCGAAAATAGAATGAAACCGTAGGGGTTTTCCGTCGACTTTTTGGAAGCGAAATGTGAAGAGAAGTTGATCCTAAGGTTGTAGGGGATACATATATGTGATTGGAACTTGAAGAAGTGGAGCGAAACGAAAACTGCGGACCAATAAAGACCGGACTGTTTTAGGGCGTTTTTGGGCAAACAATGAGGTAAAAGTCCTTCTTATTTTAAAGTAATTGGATATTACTTATTGTTATAATGTATGGATGAACTTGTGTTAAAAAGAATGAAGAATAAAAAGCGTTTGAGCCATTTTTTGGGGCTAAAACCGATTTGGGACAGATTTGGTGTAAATGGAATTCGTTGGTTATTGTCGTTGTTATCTTCACCTATTGCATGTTATAATGGATTAATATTGTTGTTATAACTTATGTAGATGTTTTGGAACTCGAATTGAAATAAAAAGGATTAAGGAAAGAGTTATCGGATTTTAGTTGTTGCCGTAGAATCTATAAAACCGTTGGATATTGTCGCGCAGTTTTTAGGACTGCTTTAGACGTGTTGTATGCTGGAAAATCAGCCCCTATATTTCATGTTTAACGAGTAGATTGCTAATGAAAACCCCAAGGAATAAGGGTGTGGAAAGGCGTTGAAAGGCCTCACATTCCACCCTCGTTATAGTAATTATGGACTGTTTTAGGCTGTTTTAGGGGCTGTTTTGGTATGGTTTTGGGCAGAATTTTACACGTCCTGTTAAGGCGTGTAATCCCCTTTGGTTAGCTGAATTGTTGGGCCTTAGATGTGGCGTGTTTGGTTATTGAATTCGGCCTTGAAAAAGGTGGCAAAGTATGTAGAAACAAAGGAAGTGTCATCCGATTATCCGTAGAATTTAGTGACTTTTCACTTAGAATATTCTACGCTCAAGCTAAAGGTTAATGGACGATATGGCCATTATAGGTTGAAGTACTAAGTATAGTGTATTATACTTGAAGGATGGAATAGCTATCAAGGTTGAAGTACTTTGGAGCATTTTGCTATTTGTCGATAATCGCCGCGAGGTATGTGAACCTCTTCCTTCTTTTGACATGATTCTATGTATGGAATATACATGTAGTACTATTTCATGATTCCTTCTACTCTTAGAAGTTAAGAGGTATGTATGTTGATTTACTCACGTAAAGGTTATGTCTAAGTTATCCTAAGTTCTTACCAAGTCTTACGGGACGCTGCAAGAGTCGTTAGGAGGTATTTGGAGCCAAGTTGACTTGGCTAAGTTACAGACAAATGAGAATAAGAATCGAACAAGCCATCGCAAATGCTAATAAAGGAAAATGTAATGACAATCAATTAAGTTAAAATGAGTAGAATTCTCCATCTGCATAGAAGCTAAGATAAGACAAAATTGTATTACATTTTCTAGATCATGGCTACTCGATTAAGATCGTTATAAATAAGTATAACTTATTCACAACGCACCAAAGTATATGTTACTTAATTTATAAGAATTTACGTATGAAGTTTTAAGACTATGAACCTCAAATTTTTAAAAGGTTAAGGGACTTTATTTTTCAAGTTATGGGACTTGATTCTTAAAGGAAGAAATGAATTGATTTAAAAGTATAGAATACTTGATTTGGAAAGTATTGATTTCTTTCCATTCTAAAGTTAAGAAACTTGTTTTCTTAAAAGTTAAGAGACTTGAATTATTTTGAAAGCTATGTGATTTGAATTGAAAGTATAAGTTTCTTGGTCATAAAAGGAATGAATTTGTCTAAGACATAAAGAGTTATAACGGCTTTATGGGAAGTTGGTTATAACAACTTTATGGATGATTAAAAGAATGGTTTTCTTCAGTAATGTAAGCAAAGAAATGATTTGAAATAAAGAAGGGTAAATTGTTTTAAAGGTACCAATTGCTTAAGGTTTTAAAGAAAGAAGTCACTTGATTTAGAAGCCTATAGTATTTCTAAAAGGTATTGTGACTTGTCTTGAAAAGTAGATATGACTTGATACTACTGTTATTAGTATCTTGGAAGTTTTATTTGAAAGAGAATCATTTTAAAGGAGTAGAGGCACGAGTACGTCGGGTTAAATTCTGATTTCATAATGACATGTTAAGTGCCTTTAAGTAAACAAAAATGAGAGTGTATATGAACAAGCTAATAAGAAGTTAGGATTTCTTAACTTGCTTATGTAATGTATGATAAGTCGCGTGCTTATGTTATGTATGATAAGTCGGTAGTGCTTATGTTATGTATGATGTTTAGGGCTTATGTTATGTATGATGTAGGTTGAGTTAGGGTAAGAGTATAAACGGCGGTAAACCCCAAGACGTTATACCACCTTCTCCGTGGTAAGAGTATAAACGGCGGTAAACCCCAAGACGTTATACCACCCGCCTCAGTGGTAAGAGTATAAACGAGGGTAAACCCCAAAGACGTTATACCACTTTCTCCGTGGTAAGAGTATAAATGAGGGTAAACCCCAAGACGTTATACCACTTTCTTCGTGGTAAGAGATAAACGGCGGTAAACCCCAAGATGTTATACCACCGCTCGTGGATTTGCTACCCATGATGCGAGGAATACCTCACGCGAGTCCTTATGGGCTTACGCGGTGAAATATTCCCACGCGGCGGTATATCCTATGCGAGGAATACCTCACGCGTCCACAGACCTACGCGGTGAAATAGTCCCGAGTAGGATTGCTTATCGATACTACGCGCAGGGACCCGCTTTGATCACGAGCCTCCTATTTTTACGCAAAGATACCTTTACGGGCAGACTTATGTGATTTTATCGCCCCATCGGGTCGTAGTATACCTTTACGGGCGCACTTACGTGACTCTATCGCATCCCGCATCGGGCCGACAAGATAGCGCTCCTCCATAAAGGGACTGATTAGGTAATGCAAGATACGTAGTTATATGTTTATGAACTTGATGAGTTTTCTTAAGTATGTACGTAAGAATTTGACTATACTCTTATGGAAAAATGGGAAAAGATAATAAGGTACGATTAAGTTCACGAGATGGAAATGACACTAAGGATACGGTATTTACCCTTTCTTTATACTTGCCCCCGCTATTCGCTTGTACAGCTATGTTTTGTTATCAGACCTTATTTTTCATTCCATATTCGTACTGTTGTAATCGACTTCTTCGGGCCGCTCATGTCCGCAGTTTAGGTACACGCCAGGATCCGCGAGCTTAGGTTCCTGCTCAAAGATTTTGAGACGGGTCCAATGTTCCGAGCTTGTCGCCATGGTTATGTATATTCGTGGTACGGCGGCCCCGTCCCGCCATAGCATTGGTTCAAATCTTAGAGGTATGTATTCATCTCGGGCCGGATCAAGCCAGAGTTGTTTTTACATTGTTAAACAAAGGTAGACTTTTCGTGATTTTTATGTTATGGCACTTTATCGGCTTGGCCTTAGTTTTAAAAAAAGTGTTATTTATCTTCCGCAGCTTTATTATGTCAGATGAGTATGCGGTGCCTGTGTAAGGCACTCACCGCGACCCGTCGGGTCATGACAAAAGTGGTATCGTGAGCGCTTAGTCCTCGGAAAGTGTCTACGCATCGTGTCTAGTAGTCTTGATTATCGTGTCGTGCACCACATCTAAAATCGTGAGGTCGCAGTGGCATTTAGGATTGGTTTCATTCTTCTCACTCGAGATCGTATGATAGAGTCGCGGTTGTTAGTGGTCGCCTCTCCTAACGAAGTTATGTCGATTGCAGCTACGATAAAGGCAGCAGTGACCCAGGAAGGACTATGTGGATTGCGTATCCAGGTTGGTACTGATTATAGTATAGTTGGCATTGTGACATACAGCTATACGGAGATATGTATGAGTGTCAGACGCGTGTTGCCTAGAATGATTTTAGATTACCAGGAGTTGGTAAAGACTAACTAGATACCGGGAAGGTATGAAACAGTAAATGAATTCTCGCAAGGTCTTATGTTTTATTTTGGGATAATTGGGAAATGATGAACTGTCTGATAAGGCAGTGGACCCTTAAGAAGTCATGTTAAGAAACTTAATTGAATGTCGTGTTAATAGATTAAGCTACGCAAGCGTGAAGAGGATTGTACGGACGAGATCCGATAGAGTAAGTAAGGGTCAGAGTGATCAAGACGACACGATTATGGTATCGCGAGAAGTTATCAGACCCGCTACGGGGAATGGTAAGGTAGGCTTGGAGCACGGGAATCGAGCCTAAGAATATTGATAATCGCCGAGACCTTAGATATATAAGGCTTTCTCGCAATAAGATTTTAAGTCGCACTCAAGGATAAGAGTTGTCGCGACGCGAGTCGGGTCGAGGACCTATTACGGTCGCCTCAGTTTGAAACGGAGCCGATCGTTGGTAGTAGTTCCGCCACGTGATAGGTCACGGCGTGCAAGGCCCAAGTCTAGTTAATTGTTTTACTGTTCGTGGACGCTGCCCACCTAACCGTGTCGCGGAGTCAGAAATGGCCTTATGTTGTTTAAAAGAGTGACTCCAAAGATTAGAGGCCAGAATCGGTATGGAAATTATGTATGTATTCTAGTATGAGTTGGAAGTACGAAAGAGTACGACCAAGAAGAAAGATAACAACCAAGTGTAAAGGAATAGAGCCCGAATCCATAAGAACCTTTCGAGGTAACTACACCCGCGAGTGCTGTGGTAGCCGAAAGCAGAATATGAGATTTTCCCTTGATTTATACAAATCGACCCTAGTAGACATAGTAGAGAGGATTATGACAGACTTTGAGGTCATTATGAGTATGGGCTAGTTGTCTTCGTGAGTGCCAAGGTTGACATTTTAGTATAAGTATTTTTATGTGGCCATGGGTGGCATATGTTGTATGGGGTGTAATAAAGGAGACTATGTCGCTATCTAATTAAATCGACTCAAAGAACATTCGGGACTAATGTTTCTAAGGGGGAAGAATGTTACACCCGTAATTCAAGAACATGATTATAGAATTAAGATTGGAATGTCGAAAGGAAAGGATTTTTACATTTCCTTATACGGAAAATTTTCGAGTTTAATGTGATGACAAGAATTAATTCTAGTAATGGAATTATTTTTCATTAGAATTATGGACTTAGTAGATTTATTAAGTCTTGGTATACTATGTTACATGTCCATCGAAATGGGATGAAAAATAACTAAGTGTGGATGAAATATTTTGTGAAGAAATACTTCGCCAATAGTGAGGTTAGCAAGTGCCCTCCCACTTGTCTCACAAGACTCCACACACCTTTATATAGATAAGTCTTGAAGACTTAGAACAAAAGATATTCATCCATACAAACCCTCATCTCTCCAAAAACCTAGAGCAATTCGAAATCCCCATATCCAAAGACAAGATCAAGATCAAAGTATTTTCTTTCCAAGATTAAGCACCCTTAACCCCTAAATCTAGGTTGGGCCGAAAATAGAATGAAACCGTAGGGGTTTTCCGTCGACTTTTTGGAAGCTAAATGTGAAGAGAAGTTGATCCTAAGGTTGTAGGGGATACATATATGTGATTGGAACTTGAAGAAGTGGAGCGAAACTAAAATCATGACCAATAAAGACCGGACTGTTTTGGGGCGTTTTTGGGCAAAAAATGAGGTAAAATTCCTTCTTCATTTAAAGTAATTGGATATTACTTATTGTTATAATGTATGGATGAACTTGTGTTAAAAAGAATGAAGAATAAAAAGTGTTTGAGCCATTTTTTGGGGCTAAAACCGATTTGGGACAGATTTGGTGTAAATGGAATTCGTTGGTTATTGTCGTTGTTATCTTCACCTATTGCATGTTATAATGGATTAATATTGTTGTTATAACTTATGTAGATGTTTTGGAACTCGAATTGAAATAAAAAGGATTAAGGAAAGAGTTATCGGATTTTAGTTGTTGCCGTAGAATCTATAAAACTGTTGGATATTGTCGTGCAGTTTTTAGGGACTGCTTTAGACGTGTTGTATGCTGGAAAATCAGCCCCTATATTTCATTTTTAATGTAGTAGATTGCTAATGAAAACCCCTGTTATACCCCGTATATTCCAGAGTATGTACGTAAGGGAATACGTACAAAAGTTTAGCCTTAAAGATTAGGCCAAGTTCGAAATTGTGCACAACTCGCTTAAAGAATCGTTTTCCGACGAAACGTTTCCACAGCTTTTGTAGGGTAAATTCCGGCTATGCCATTTCTAATTTTTGCGGATTTTTCCGAGAGACGAAACATTTTGGACCAACGGGAGGGCGACACTTGGCACCCTCCCATTGATGGACTTGAATCGTCCATTGGACGAAAATGGAGAAGGTTGGGCACGTTTTTTGTGCCTTGCACAAAGTCAAGGAGTTGGTAGGATATTTGTGTTTAGTTAATCCTCACCCTACACTTGCCTTGCACTTGTCTTCATCTTGGCCATTGGTTGGCCAAGGCTTGAGCTATAAATACCCCCCTTTAGATGAAGAATTCTTCATCCACAAAGTTGTCTTCCAAGTCTAAAAATCCTCTCCTCTCCCTTAGCCTTTCGTCCAACACCTCTCCCCCCCCCTTGAGTGAGTTTGGCCGAGGGCCTACCCCCCCCTAGCCTAGCCGAAATCTACCCCCCTCCCTTGGTAGAAAAGTTGTCTTCTAGTATTGTTATAATGCCCAAAATACCCTAGCCCAAATCCCTTAGTCCTTTGTAGAAGTTGTAAAGAACTTCTAAGGTTTCGAGCTACCGAGCGCATAACTTAGAGCTAAACCTCGCTCAGCGCGACTTTATCTAGATACTATTGGGCTTACCGAGGTAACTAATCCTAACCTCTTTTGAATTAGAGAATACTTACCGTAGTAGTATTAGAATAAGTATCAAATACTTAGAAGAATATCACGTATCAGAATTGAACTGCTACCACAGTAGGCGGTTTAAAAGAAGAATAATCAAACTGCATTTACATAGGACTGCTTTCACAAGAGACTTATATAGCTCACCGCAGGGAAGTGCTGCCCGACTTTACCGTGTAATTATGAACCCTCCGCTTAGAATGACCTTCAGAGTAGTCTTTGATAGATATCTCGTGACTATTATAGTCGATTTCTCGCGACATATTCAACTCGCGTGGTTTTCACGGTAGGTATGTGATTCTTCCTAAAGCATGATATTTTACAATATATATATAGTACTGCAGACGCATACGTGTTAATCGAATAATAACTACGGCAATGTCTTTGACTTAAGCCCGAATAATACTTACGGAATGCCTCACGCTTAAGCCCGACAACACTTACTAAGAATGCCTCACGCTTAAGCCCGAATAATAAAGATCCAAAGCATTTCAAAAGAATATCAATCATTTTTAATGTAAGAGAACTAACTGTTTTTAAATGAAGCTTAAGAGTTATACTAGCCTTATGGGAAGTCGAGTATAACCACTTAAGATTGATAAAAGAAACAAGTTTGACTACGTGTATAATGCATTTAAATTGAACGGTGAAAAGAATAATAAGATGGTTTGATAAGTAGACATGATATGATGCTACGTGTGTTAGTGTCTTGTAACGCTTGTGAAAAAGAGTATTCTTGTTGTAATTATGTTGTTTAAAGATAAGTCGTTATGTTAGTGTACCATCACTCACCTCGAGACGATACCGAGGTTGTCGCCTCCGACGCGGGTAGACTCAGCGGTCCGGGACCATGATTCGAGAATACCTACGCGGTCCGTGGGCCTACGCGAGCTACGAGTTCCGTGTTAGTACGCGGGTTATGCCTCACGCGGCTATGTGGCCATGCGACAACGAGTCCAGACGACGCCGAGGAGTAGCACCCTCGACGCGGGTTATACCTCACGCGCCCACGCGAGTGGCCTACGCGACTCGAGTCCGTGATTAGGCTTGCAGAGTGATAATACGCGCGAGTGGCCCCGCTCAATCATTCGCACTTCAGAAAAGACCTATTACGCTTACCTATCGCTGCTCTTGTTTGTGATGCGCACTACGCGCGTTCCTCGTTGTTTCATACATACTTGCAAAACTGCTTTTAAAATGATATGTTTCATTTAAGTATTTTACGCTTTCATATACTTAGTACCGTTGTAGATCGACTCTCCTTCGGGCTGCTCATGCCGCAGTGGCAAGAAGTGCTAGATCCACATTCTTAGATCTCTACGCCGCGTCTGAGCTCCATCTTTTCCGAGGCTCTATTTTCGGGTATGATCTCCTATTGTAGATAGTTTTGTATAGCCAGGTATGGCGGGCCCCGTCCCGCCATAGTTGTATATTTCAGAGGTCTGTAGTCATGTTGTACAAAGTTGTCGATGTAATCGCTAAACCATGTTTATATACGTATGCCAAGGCGATGTTTTCTCACATAAACCGTGTCCTATTTTATAAACTGTTTCATGTCATTTATATTTCCGCCGACACTCGATGTATGACTACTGGGTGCCTGCAAGGCACCAACACGCCCCGAACGGGTCGTGACAAAAGTGGTATCGTGAGCGCTAATCCTCTGAAAGTGTCTACGCATCAGATCTAGTAGAGTTCGATTATCGGTGTCGCGCACCACACCAATAATCGTGAGGCTATAGGATATTTAGGATTGGTTTCCATTCTTTCATTCCGAGATCGTGCTTTAGAGTCGTGTTATAGGTCGACCTCTAACGTATTCCTTTCCCCAGAATGCTATGCCTCCACGCAAGGCAACCCGCCCGTATGGCAAGGCACCGGCGGAGTCGCTAGCAGACACCCAGAGTCACGAGGGCTCGTGCCCGCCTATACCGTAGACGGCGAAGTTCTATGACGCCGCCAAATTTCAAAGACAGACCACGCACCCACACCTCCCGCCCCACACCGGGCGGAGGAGTTAGGGGCAGCGAGACGGCCCACCTTTGGCTAAAGTCAGGCCCGACACGGCGAGAGGCCGACGCGGCCCAGCTCAGCCTGGGCCACGGCCGCACCCGTGGTACACCCGAGGCGTATAGTTCGAGGCTACGAGATTTCGAGTCAGAGCCCGCCGTAGTTTTACTGTCGAGGCCGAGGATGATCCGCAGGAGTTCATCCGCCGCCTTCAGGATCACGAGGTGATCAAGGCCTCGTGAGACGTAGTCCGTGACCTTCGGTCGCGATCACCGCGTGATACCGCAATGATTGGTTTGATTCACGAGTTATCCCGAGGAGAGCACGCGCCCTCGCCTACTTGGGATGAGTTCTCGCAGGCTTTCTCACTCACTTCTTGCCTCCACAGACGGCGAGGGCGCGGCCGATAGATTTTTACTATCGAGGCAGAGGACGACCGCCGTGAGTACAATGTCGAGTTTGATTCATCGCTCGATATGTCCCCTTTGGTAGCAGATACGAGGATAGGTGCACCGCTATGTCACCGGCTAGACGACTATATGGCCGAAGTCGCAGCGGGTGTTTCTCTTCACCGTATGGACATTACCCGCACGCAGCTCACGCCTGACGCGGCGAGCGCAGAGGTCGACGAGCGACAGACAAAGCAGCAGGTTAAGCGCCAGACGGAGGGTCTTCCGGGGTTATCGTGGCGGCCTCAAGAAGCCTAGATTCGCACCACTACGCCTAGCTCGTAGCACTCCGCACCGCCCTCAAGACACCAGAGTTTTCGAGGCGCATCAGGCCCCGTGACTTCGTGACGCCCGTAGTAGCAGAGGTATCGCCGACGGACCACCCCGCCAGTGGCCGACACAGATCCCATTACGGAAGTGTGGTACGGCTTTGGAGCTTGTTACGCCAGGCCAGCAGGTCACTTTGCGAGGGACCGTCCGACCGGGCGCTACGCGGTAGGGCTCACCTTCGTGTTCGCTGCCGCTCATCATCTCCTACGCTACCGCCCGAGGCGTGGTACACACGGGTCGCCAGGTCGCGCGCAGGTCGTGGCTCGTCCCGCTTCTAGCGGTCCTCGTAACCGCATCTATGCTTTGTCCACCGACAGATCGTGAGGCCTCACCGATGTCGCCACGTACCTTATCGCTCGGGTTTGATGTGTATGCTTTGATAGATCCGGTTCTACTGCCCCATATATCTCCCTCGTCGCTAGTAGGATAGTGGATAGAGCCCGAGTCCATAGACCCTTTCGAGGTAGCTACGCCATGGGTGATTCGGTAGCTCTACGGTATATAGAGCTTGTCCCGTGACCATTTACGCCGCCGACCAGCCGACTTGACAGAGTCGAGATGATTGACTTCGACGTGATTATGGGACGGATTGGCTAGCTTCGCTACGCCAATGTAGACCGCAGAGAGAGAGTAGTACGGTTCCAGCTCGGCGAGCCATTGCCGAGCGAGGAGCACCAGACGCCGGCGGTAGGTTTATTTCCTACCTCGCGCTGGAAGATGGTGCGCAGGGGTATATCTACCATCTCGCTCGTGTTTGATACAAGTCGCGTACCAGATTTTCGGCCCAAAGAGTCGAAGTTCCCGCACGTGTTTCCGCATGACCTCGTATCCTCCCGGAGGAGATCGAGTTTTGTATTGACATATTGCCGCACACTCGCCTATTTCCATTCCGCCATACGTAACGGGCGCCACGAGTTGAGAGAGTCAAGGATCACCAGAGATTTGCCGAGAAGCGGCTTCATCAGCCTAGTGTTTCTCCCCGGGAGCGCCAGATTGTTCGTGAAGAAGCAGGACGGACGCCGCGCACGTGTGTTGATTATGTGCAACAACAAGGTGACCATTAAGAATGATACCCCTTCCTGTGATTGATGATTTGTTCGACCAGCGTGGTGCGAGATGTTTCTCCAAGATTGATCCGCGATCGCTATCATCAAAAGTAGTCGAGAGGCGGATGTCCCTAGATCGCATTCAGACCCAGACGCATTACGAGTTCGTGGTCATGTCTTTGGTTGACCAATGCTCCGCCAGATTCATGGATTTGATGAACCGAGTGTTCAAACCATTTTTGGACACGCTTGTGATAGTGTTCATCGATGATATCTTGGTTTATTCTCGCCAGAGCAGAGCACGCGAGCATTTGGCGGTCGTGGCCGACGCTTCTCCAGACTCAGCAGCTGTACGCCAAGTTTTCCAAACGTGAGTTTTGCTGACTTCGCATGCTGGGCATATTGCTGGCCGATGGCATTCGAGTGGATACGCCAAGATCGAGGCAACAGACTTGCCTGCACCTACTACTCCGGCTGCAGGTTCGCAGCTCGGGCCTCGCAGATATTATCTACGTTCAGAGAAGTTTGCTTTATCTTCGCACCATTGACTAGGCCGACTCGTGGCGCACCAAGTTCCAGCCGATCGATGCCAGGAGCGTGGTTTCCAGCTGTCGAAAGAGAGATTGACGACCGCCTCGCTCTTACTCTTCCGCAGGTCCAGACGTATGTTGGTATCGTGACGCGCCGCATCGTTGGGATGTGTTGACGCAAAGATGGCGCAGAGTTATAGCATACGCATCCCGACACCAAGAAACACGAGAGAACTACCCCACCCATGATTTGGAGTCGCACCGTGATTCACGCCAAGATCCGGAGGCGATTTGTACGGGTTCACGTGGATATTTATACGCACCACAAGAGCCTCCAAAGATATCTTCACCGCAGGAGCCGAACTTACGACAGACGGTGGTTAGAGTTGCTTAAGGATTACGATGTTGATATCCCGCACTCACCCGGAAGGCCAACGCTGGCGTATGCTCTAGTCGTAGTCGACGGGAGCCTATCGACGCGCAGCTAGAGAGGAGGGACATGGTTCGTGATTTGCATCGCCAGCGAGCCTCGTGTCCGCTTGATTGATTCTCGATAGCAGCGGGTTAGAGTTCGCGAGGTTGCCGAAGTCTTCCATCGCCGGCGAGGCGAAGAGGCAACAGCTCGAGGATCCAGCTTTGATTCGATATCGCGATACGCCTCTTCGTAGGGCAAGTGGTCCTTGAGGTAGCACCACGGGTGCTAAGGTTCGAGGGCGCATCGCGGTGTTCCATATGTTTCGTGACTTCGCAGCAGGTTCTCGGGAAGCACACATACAAGCACTTCATCCATCCGGGTCGCACCAAGATGTACCACGACCTTAGATCCGTGTATCGCGGGACGGCTTCAAGAGACGCTGCGCAGTTCGTAGCTCGCGCCCGTGTTGTCGCAGCGGCGTAGAGCACCGCAGGCCTAGTGGTTTGTTACGCATTTATCGAGATCCCGACCGAAGCCGAGGTAATCAACATGGACTTCATCACGTGATTACCTCGCACTCGAGGAGACACGATTCTATATGGGTTATCGCCGACAGTCGACGAAATCAACCCACTTTCTTCCCGTCAGACGACTTTTTCTACCGAGGATTACGCCGCACTTTACATCCGAGAGATCGCCGATCGCATGGAGTCCCTACTTCGATCATATCGCATGTGGAGCCCGCTTACGCTAACTTCGAGGTCCTTCCAGAGGGGTTTAGGACGCAGTGAGCCCGAGTATCGATTTCATCCACGCATGCACGGACAGCAGAGCGCACTATCCGCACTTCGAGGATATGTCGCGAGCCCGTGTTATTGACTTCGCAGTAGTTGGGAGGATCATTTGCCTCTAGTTGAGTTCGCGATAATAATAGCTACCACCCAAAGATTCGGACGGCGCCTTACGAGGCCTTGTATGAGGAAGTGCAGACGCCTATAGGTTGGTTCGACGTGGGCGAGGTGCAAAATGGGACCAGATTTGGTACAGCAGTGCCGATAAGGCGGCTTATCCGAGAGCGCTATCGACAAATTTCGTAGTCGACAAGTCGACGCAGATCATCGCCGCCGCATCTTGAGTTCGAGGTTCATGATTGGGTTTTCCTAGCGCGCCACCCATGGCGGTGTGATGAGATTCGGAAGAAGGGGAAACTCACCTTCAGGTACATCGGGCCGCTTCGCATTGTCCGCAGGTAGGCAAGGTTGCCTATGAGTCGATCCGCCGTCCGATCCGAGGCAAAGGCATCCGCTTTTCACGATCTACGCCGGCGAGACGATCGGATCCATCTAGGGTACACCCGATTGACGATGTCCAGTGACCGAGGGTTATCGTATGAGGAGATTCCCATAGCGATAGTCGATCGTCGTTAGCGCCCATGACGAAGGACGGGCTTCCACAAAGTCTGTGGCGAACGAGCTCGAGAGAGATGACGGAAGCCGGCGAGGACATGAGGCAGAAGTATCCTCACCTATTCCCCACACCTCCGTAATTCACTTTCCTACTTGTAAATTTCGCTATCGCTTATGCCTAAGTGTTGTTTTGTGGCCGCGCGTGGCATTTGCAAACCGCTTAAGTTATGAAGAATCTTATCGTTAATCGCTCAAAGGAACATTCGACGAATGTTTCTAAGTGGGGAGAATGTTATACCAGATATTCTGCAGTATGTACGTAAGGGAATACGCATAAAAGTTTAGCCTTAAAGATTAGGCCAAGTTCAAATTGTGCACAACTCGCTTAAAGAATCGCTTCCGACGAAACGCTTCACGCCTTTCGTAGGGTAAATTCCGCTATGCCATTTCTAATTTTTGCGGATTTTTCCGAGAGACTAAACATTTTGACCAACGAGGCGACACTTGGCACCTCCCATCGATGGACTTCAATCGCCCATCGACTAAAATGGAGAAGCGTTGGGCACGCTTTTTGTGCCTCGCACAAAGTCAAGGAGTTGGTAGGATATTTGTGTTTAGTTAATCCTCACCCTACACTTGCCTTGCACTTGTCTTCATCTTGGCCATTGGTTGGCCAAGGCTTGAGCTATAAATACCCCCTTTAGACGAAGAATTCTTCATCCACAAAGTTGTCTTCCAAGTCTAAAAATCCTCTCCTCTCCTTAGCCTTCGTCCAACACCTCTCCCTTGAGTGAGCTCGCCGAGGCCTACCCCCAGCCTAGCCGAAATCTACCCCTCCCTTGGTAGAAAAGTTGTCTTCTAGTATTGTTATAATGCCCAAAATACCCTAGCCCAAATCCCTTAGTCCTTTGTAGAAGTTGTAAAGAACTTCTAAGGTTTCTCGAGCTACCTGAGCGCATAAACTTAGAGCTAAACCTGCTCAGCGCGACTTTATCTAGGATACTATCGCTTACCGAGGTAACTAATCCTAACCCTCTTTGAATTAGAGAATACTTATCAGAGTAGTATTAGAATAAGTATCAAATACTTAGAAGAATATCACATAATAGAATTGAACTGCTACCACACAAAGAAGGGTTTAAAAGAAGAATAATCAAACCAGATTTACATAGACTGCTTTCACAAAGAGACTTATATAGCTCACCTGCAGGAAGTGCGCCCGACTTACCGTAATTATGAACCCTCTGCTTAGAATGACCTTCGTAGTAGTCTTTGATAGATATACGTGACTATTATAGTCGACTCACACATATTCAACTTCGCAGTGGTTTTCACGGTATGCATGTGATTCTTCCTAAAGCATGATATTTTACAATATATATATAAGACGGTAGACGCATACGTGTTAATCGAATAATAACTACGCAATGTCTTTGACTTAAGCTCGAATAATACTTACTAAGAATGCCTCACGCTTAAGCCCGATAACACTTACTAAGAATGCCTCACGCTTAAGCCCAATAATAAAGATCTCAAAGCATTTCAAAAGAATATCAATCATTTTTAATGTAAGAGAACTAACTCGTTTTTAAAATGTAAGCTTAAGAGTTATACTAGCCTTACGGGAAGTCGAGTATAACCACTTAAGATTGATAAAAGAAACAAGTTTGACTACGCAGTATAATGCATTTAAATTGAATGGTGAAAAGAATAATAAGATGGTTTGATAAGTAGACACGATATGATGCTACGTGTTAGCAGTTCTTGTAACGCTTGTGAAAAGAGTATTCTTGTCGTGATTATGTTGTTTAAAGATAAGTCGTTATGTTAGTGTACCATCACTCACCTCTTGAGACGATACCGAGGTTGTCGCCTCCGACGCGGGTAGACTCAGCGGTCCGGGACCATGATTCGAGAATACCTCACGCGGTCCAGGGCCTACGCGAGCTACGAGAGTTCCGTGTTAGTACGCGGGTTATGCCTCACGCGGCCTATGCGCCACGCGACAACGAGTCCAGATCGACGCCGAGGAGTACTACCGACGCGGGTTATACCTCACGCGCCCACGCGAGTGGCCTATGCGACCGGAGTCCGTGATTAGGCTTACAGAGTGATAATACGCGCGAGTGGTCCGCCAATCATTCGCAGCCTCAGAAAAGACCTATTACGCTTACCTATCGCTGTTTTGTTTGTGATGCGCACTACGCGCGTTCCTCGTTGTTTCATACATACTTGCAAAACTGCTTTTTAAAATGATATGTTTCATTTAAGTATTTTACGCTTCATATACTTAGTACCCGTTGATCGACCTCCTTCGGGCCGCTCATGCCGCAGTAAGGGCAAGGTGTGCTAGATCCACATTCTTAGGATCTCTACGCTGCGCTGAGCTCCATCTTTTCCTGAGGCTCTATTTTTGGGTATGATCTCCTATTGTAGATAGTTTTGTACAACAGGTATGGCGGGCCCTGTCCCGCCATAGTTGTATATTTCAGAGGTCTCAGAGTCATGTTGTACAAAGTTGTCGGATGTAATCGCTAAACCATGTTTATATACGTATGCCGAAGGCGATGTTTTCTCACATAAATCGTGGTCCTATTTTATAAACTGTTTCATGTCTTGCTTTATATTTCCGCTGATTACTCTGATGTATGACTACTTGGGTGCCCCGGTAAGGCACCAGTCACGGGCCCTGGAACGGGTCGTGACAACCCCGAAGGAATAAGGGTGTGTAAAGGCGTTGAAAGGCCTCACATTCCACCCTCGTTATAGTAATTATGGATCGCTTTTGGGCTGTTTAGGGCTGTTTTTGTATGGTTTTGGGCAGAATTTTACACGCCCCGTTAAGGCGTGTAATCCCCTTTGGTTAGCTGAATTGTTGGGCCTTAAACGTGGCGTGTTTGGTTATTGAATTCGCCTTGAAAAAGGTGGCAAAGTATGTAGAAACAAAGGAAGTGTCGTCCGATTTTCCGTAGAATTTAGTGACTTTGCACTTAGAATATTCTACGCTCAAGCTAAAGGTTAATGGACGATATGGCCATTATAGGTTGAAGTACTAAGTATAGCGTATTCTACTCAAGGATGGAATAGCTATCAAGGTTGAAGTACTTTGGAGCATTTTGCTATTTGTCGATAATCGTCATGAGGTATGTGAACCTCTTCCTTCTTTTGACATGATTCTATGTATGGAATATACATGTAGTACTATTTCATGATTCCTTCTACTCTTAGAAGTTAAGAGGTATGTATGTTGATTTACTCTACGTAAAGGTTATGTCTGTTATCCTAAGTTCTTACCAAGTCTTACTGGGACGTTGGTAAGAGTCGTTAGAGGTATTTGGAGCCAAGTTGACTCGCTAAGTTACTGACAAATGAGAATAAGAATCTAACAAGCCAATGCAAAGTAATAAAGGAAAATGTAATGACAATCAATTGTTAAAATGAGTAGAATTCTCCATCCGCATAGAAGCTAAGATAAGACAAAATTGTATTACATTTTCTAGATCATGGCTACTGATTAAGATCGTTATAAATAAGTATAACTTATTCACAACGCACCAAAGTATATGTTACTTAATTTATAAGAATTTACGATGAAGTTTTAAGACTATGAACCTCAAATTTTTAAAAGGTTAAGGGACTTTATTTTTCAAGTTATGGACTTGATTCTTAAAGGAAGAAATGAATTGATTTAAAAGTATAGAATACTTGATTTGGAAAGTATTGATTTCTTTCCATTCTAAAGTGAAGAAACTTGTTTTCTTAAAAGTTAAGAGACTTGAAGTATTTTGAAAGCTATGTGATTTGAATTGAAAGTATAAGTTTCGGGTCATAAAAGGAATGGATTTGTCTAAGACAAAGAGTTATAACGACTTTATGGGAAGTTGGTTATAACAACTTTATGGAAGATTAAAAGAATGGTTTTCTTCAGTAATGTAAGCAAAGAAATGATTTGAAATAAAGGGCAAATTGTTTTAAAGCGTACCAATCGCTTAAGGTTTTAAAGAAAGAACTCACTTGATTTAAGCCTATAGTATTTCTAAAAGGTATTGTGACTTGTCTTGAAAAGTAGATATGACTTGATACTATGGTTATTAGTATCTTGGAAGTTTTATTTGAAAGAGAATCATTTTAAAGGAGTAGAGGCACGTAGTACGTCAAGTTAAATTCCTGATTTCATAACGACATGTTAGTGCCTTAAGTAAACAAAATGAGAGTGTATATGAACAAAGCTAATAGGAAGTTAGGGATTTCTTAACTTTCTTATGTAATGTATGATAAGACGGTAGTGCTTATGTTATGTATGGTGTCGTGGTGCTTATGTTATGTATGATAAGTCAGAGTGCTTATGTTATGTATGATGCCTGCAGGGCTTATGTTATGTATGATGGTCGGTTGAGTTAGGGTAAGAGTATAAATGAGGGGTAAACCCCCAAGACGTTATACCACCTTCTCCAGGGTAAGAGTATAAATGAGGGGTAAACCCCCAAGATGTTATACCACCTGCTTCAGGGTAAGAGTATAAATGAGGGGTAAACCTCCAAGACGTTATACCACCTTCTCCAGGGTAAGAGTATAAATGAGGGGTAAACCCCCAAGACGTTATACCACCTTCTTCAGGGTAAGAGTATAAATGAGGGGTAAACCTGTTACACCCCATAATTCCAAGAGGATGAGATGAGAACGTACGAAAGGAAATAAGATTCGAAGTTGGAAAAAGAAAAAAAGTTGGCAGAATATTTTTGGACAGTTTTTCAGTCAACTTGAAAGCAGTATATCTCCGAGTATAATTGGGGTTTTTAGGTGTTTCAAAAGCCTAATATGAAGTTCATTGAGTCTAGTTTCCAACGCAACAAACCGCTCGTCAATAGGACATCGGAGTAGAAGGTTATGGACGTTACAAGATCGGCTGACAGAACAGACGGGATCAGGCGCCGCGGCGCCGGCTGCAGCGACGGGGCGCCGGAAAGCTTGAAATTGTCTAAAATTGCAGAGCCGCGGCGCCGGCTGCAGGGCCGCGGCGCCGGGGCGGGATTTTTTGCGGAAATAAGGTAAAAATAGAAGATATTTGTTGTAAAGGACCCCTGGATGGGTGACAAGTGTCCCCCCAACTTGTGGAGCAAGATAAATAAGACATGCCTTGCTAGATTTAAATCATTTGCAAGACTTCACCCAAATCTTCTCTTCTCTTCTCTTCTCTCTCAAATGGTTAAAACCCTAGACCTAAATGAGATTTTTGGAAAGGCAACAAGAAGGAAATTTGTTGGCAAGCTTGTAGGGGATTAGTAGAGATGATTTTAGCGGGAAGAAGAATTTCAAAAAGAGGAGCTAAAGTCATAAGGACCGACTTGTATTCTCGAGCATTTTTGGCTAAATGAGGTATAATCTTCGCCTTACTTTTGTAATTGAAGATTCCATGTTATTATAAGTTAGAAATAATCATGTGATAGGTGTTATGAAGATTGATAAGTGTTATGAAAATTTGAAGCTCAACCAAAATGACACGTTAAGCCATTTGAAATTGAAATACAAATTGGTCGATAATTAGAATCGCCGATGTTTACCTACTTGAGGATTGTAGTAGTTATAATCAGTTGTGGCTAGATAACATGTTATATTAAACCAATTGATTGAAGAGGGATTGAAACGAATTTGTATTGTTGTCCCTAATTTGCCAAATGGACATTGTATTGACTTGTGTGATATCAATTGTGGGCGGAATTTTACACGCCTCAGAGGCGTGTAATCCCCTATTGTTAACTACTTTGTTGGGCCTTAAATGTGGCGTGTTTGGTTATTGAATTCGGCCTTGAAAAAGGTGGCAAAGTATGTAGAAACAAAGGAGATGCTGTCCGATTTTCCGTAGAATTTAGAGACTTCACACTTATAATATTCTACGTTTGAAGTAAGAAGTTAATAGATGTAATATGGTCATTATAGGTTGACATACTACGTACGGCGAATTGGAATTAGCAAGTGGATTAAACCGAAGAGGTATGTGGAACTTTCTTATCTCTTGAGCATGAATAAGTTGTAAATGTATAGTACGGTAGACGTACAAGATTTTGACAATCTAGTCTATTTGATATCCTTGGCTTATTTTAAGAATGTCCAAGCTGGTTGAGTTAGGAAGTTAACTCACTTGTTTTAAATATTAAGGATATCTTGGTTTTCAAAAGTTAAGAGACTTTAAGTATGTTGAAAGTATTTTTGATACTTGTTTTGTTGGAAAGTTTAAGTCTCTGGTTATAAAGAAGATGTAAGTTGTTAATGTATAAAGCTAGTATAACGGCTTTATGGGAAGTTGGTTATAATAGCTTTATGGAAAGTTTAAAGAGTGGTTTACTCTAAGTAAATTAAGTAAGATAAATGACTTGATTTAATGAAAAGGCGATTTGATTTTTAAGCATCCATTGCCTAAGGTTTTATAAGAAAAGGAGTCACTCGATTTAGAAACCTAACTTTATTTCTAAAGGGTATCAGGACTTGTCTTGAAAAGTAATATTGACTTGATGCTACTGCTGATAGTATCTTGGAAGTTTTATACTAAAGAGTCATTTGTTTTAAAGAGTAGAAGTATGTAGTACTTGGGTTAAATTCCTGATTTTCATAAAAGATATGTTAGTGCCTTAAGTAAACTAAAATGAGAGATATATGAATAAGACTAATAAGAAGTTAGGGATTTCTTAACTTGCTTATTTTTGCTGACGCACGGCTGAGACGGGTAAGAGTATAAGTGAGGGTAAACCCCAAGACGCTATACCACCTTCTTCGTGGTAAGATTATAAATAGCGGGTAAACCCCAAGACGTTATACCACCCGCTTACCACCTTCTCCGTGATAAGAGTATAAACGGCGGTAAGCCCTCAAGACGTTATACCACCCGCCTCGTGGTAAGAGTATAAACGGCGGTAAACCCCAAGATGTTATACCACCTGCTTCCATGGATTTGCTACCCATGATTTGATCGCAGTCTCCTATGTTTATGTTGTAAGTATACTCTCATTTACTCTCATCATAGTAAGGCACCGTAATCGTTAATCGAGTTATCATACCGCTCCGCTTTATCATTGACTTATGATTTTATTACGCATTTTCTGGGCCACATATTTGGTACACGTTGCATCGACCTCCTTCGGGGCCGCGCTCACGCCGCAGTAGAGTACACGCTGTTGATCCTCGCCTAGATCACCGCTCACCGCTGAGAAGCTCCTTTATTTGCGAGGCTTATCCTCGGTATTGCCGGTTGTTGTACATTCTGTGGTATTGGGGCCCCGTCCGCCAGAGTTGTTATTCTTAGAGGTCTGTAGTCACATTTGTGGGTCATTGTAAAGAAAAAAGGTGTACTTTTTTATCGCATATATTGTACTGGAAGGTGGCCTTATCGCCAGCCCGTTGTTATTTTATGTTTAAGCATTTTATAGCCGTGGTATGTTCTACCGCTATTCTCTCGATGTATACGGTGCGGTGCCTGTGTAGGGCACCGCGGCCCGGGTCGGTCGTGACAAAAGTGGTATCAGAGCGCTTAGTCCTCTGAAAGTGTCTACGCATCGTTCAGTAGAGTCTTGATTATCGCTGTGTTGTGCACCACATCTATAATCGTGAGGCTACAGGACATTTAGGATCGGTTTCATTCTTCTCACTCTAAGATCGCATGATAGAGCTGTGGTTAGGGTCGCTCTCCCTAACAAGTTATGTTGTTTGCAGCCACGAAAGGCAAAGAGGACTCAGAAAGATTATGGATTGCGATCCGTGTTGGTAATGTTTGTAGTATAGTTGGTATCGGGACATACAACTATACGTATTTACGTATGAGGGTCACATATGTGTCGCCTAGATGATTTTAGATTACCGTGATTTGGTAAGGACTAAATAAATACCGGAAGGTATGAATAAGCTAGGAACTCTCATCAAGGTTTTACGTACTAATTTGAGATAATTAGGCGATGATGAGTCAGGCGAGAATGAAATGGACCTTAAGAGGTTAATTAAGGGACTTAATGGAAGACCATGTTAATAGATCGAGCTACGAAATGATTTCGAGAATGGTACGTGAGATCCGTATGGAGTAAGTATGGTTGTTGTGACAAGACAACCCGATTATAGTATACGAGAAGTTAGTGTACCATGGGGTGGGATCATTTCGATAGTAGTCCCGCCACGCGACAGGTCACGCAGGTACAAGCCCGAGTCTAGTTAATCGCTTTACTGTTCGTGGACGTGTTCCACCGGAACCAGGTTGTGAGAGCCGAAATGGGCCTTATATTGTTTAATTTAGTAACTCCAAAGAGTGGAGGCCAGAATTAGTATGGAATTTATGTACGTATTCTAGTATAAGTTTGGAATTACAGAAAGAGTACGCACCAAGGAAAAGAGAGCAACCAAGTGTAAAGAAATAAAGCCCGAATCCACGAGACCTTTCGAGCGACTACACCCGCGAGTGTTGGGTGGTAGCCGACCGGTAGATTATTGCCGGTGAACGATACAAATGTTGGACCTCAGCGCACCCAGCGTAGTCAAGTACATGCACATAGAGGTCACATGAGTACGCTAGTCGCCTCTTGTTATGCCAACGCTGATCGCAGAGGAGATCGACTCGATTCCGCTTTTCTAGTAAGTCGATTATCCAAAGGTAAAGGAAGAGAAACGGTAGTAACCAAAGGAATTATCCTTCCTTCTTGGCATCATTGTTTTCTTTAAGTCCGCGTGACTTGTCCACTGAGGTAGATTGACGCAGTAAAGTAAGTAATAATTGAATTTGAAGGAATTCATGTTAAGTTCCTCGAGGTACTTGAGTTGGTTTGGCGTGGCGGTCGTGACACGACCTTCCTGATAATTTCGTGAAAATGTACAAAGCAAGAATAAAATAAGTACGAGTGTCGCCAATGAAAGTCGAGGGCATCTTTGGTAGGTTTTGAAAATCTACATAACTTTAAGGAGGCGATGATGATTAGATATTTATCGATCGCGAGGACCCCGTGATTAGGGTCATGACTCCAAGGAAAGTTTAATTAAGGGAGATAAGTTCTTCCCCACGAAAAGGACAATTTTACGACATGGGTCAGCGGTACCCATGTTGTTAGACGAAGGATACGAGACGCAAAGTCTTCGTGATCGCCATGCCATAGAATACAACATGATAACCGTGGGAAAAGTGTTGTGTTGGGGTAATTAAGAACGACGCATTTAATTGGTCGAGGAAGTATCATAAAGATATAAACGCAGTTGTACGCACGTATGAAACCGCACGATTATGAACCAAGATAGAAATACTTTGCTAATAATAAGCATAAGGTAAGGTTATGACCAGAATGATAAAGCGAGAATACGACTATGGTTATGTAAGTTACACGAGATATGATTACCCTGCACTAGTGTAAGACCATTAGTAAATAACGGGCGTAATAACACCTCGAGGAAGGTGGTAGCATCGGTTACTACTTGACGAGATCAAGGAAATCTCCCCAAATTGTGATCGACAGAAGTCTTAGCCACGGGCAAGCAAAGGAATCAAATATAAGTTTAGTGACCAAGTTTGGTTGCAACAGAGAAAGGGAAACAGAACCATAAGTGAGATTAAGGATACCCAATATTTCGCAGAACGAAAGGCTTCCAAGATTGAAGAGAAGTTGACCACGACTACGCTCTAACTCCTCCCGAGAGACCCAAGGTTAGGTTGTTATTGTAACACTTTGGGTGTCAATAGGTCAGATGCTTGTCACGACTGCCCGGCCCGTGGATCGTGCCTTACCCTGCACCCTAGTGACACAACATCGAGTAATCACGAACATAAAACACATACATGAAACAAGTGAAGTACAAAACAATAGTCCGAGGGAAAACTTGCCTTTCTAAGATATATAAATAACAACTTTTACAAATGAACAGCTTAATCCTTTTTACAAACCCTGCCCACAACAAGATTTCATGCACTTCTAAGAAAAGATACGACAACAACGACGGACAGGTTCGCCATACCCCGAATGTAAGCACTTACAACAACAGGACTATACCAAGATAAGCCTCCGAGAAACGAGCTTCCCAAAAGCTCGAATCGTGACCCTAAGAGCGAGGATCAACGATCGGTGTACCTCAACTCGCGACATTTAACGCACTTCGGGCGAGGTCAAGACAACAAAAATTTAGTACGTGAAACTAAAAATACAGAAATGAAATCATAATAGTCTATAAAGCAGAGACATGTATGATAAGCAAACTACAATTCACAACAAAAACAATATGTCAAGTCGTGACTCACGCCTCAAAGTTATCACAATAAAACCGCACGGCAAGTACGGCGCATAGCCGACTACTAAGACCCACAGCACTAAAAATACCACAAATCAGATCCCGAGGTCTTTCTAGACCGCACCACACGATCGGCCGCCACTCGCCCGCAATATCAATGCGCTGCCTATCCTCGAACTCGCAGCCCGCATAGGTCACACACGACCCGCATGAGGTATTCCTCAATCATGGTCCTGCATCACCGAGGTATACCCCGATCGGGCGCAGCTAACCCTCGGTATCCGCCAGGCTCCCGCAACCCGCATAGTCTCAAAAGACCGCATAGTCTCAACAGACCGCATAGTGGAATCCCCGCATCAAAGCAACACCCGAATGATCAATCCCGAGCTACCGTGACCGCATAGTCACGAGGACCGTGATAGCCGAAAGACCCGTGATCAAGGGTGGCAAGCCCTGTGATAATAAGTCAAAGCCGGTATGTGATACAATAACAAGACAACGCTTAACATTTAACAACGTAAGCACAACAAGAACGACCCCTTACATCATGATCACACAAGATACTAACACGTATAGCATCCTAACATGTTTACTTATCAATCAACAAGAAAGTATTACAAGGATATCACAAACCAACACAATCAAGTTATACACACCAGTACTTTAAGCTAACAAGTTCGTATCTACCCCTAAAGTACTTCATACATTAAATCTTTTAAAAGATCCGCTGCTTTCACATAAGTCACACAATACCCGTAGTATAAAATAGAGCGATCGTTTTTTTAAATAAACTAAAACACTTACCTTTGTAAAATCAAGTAACAACATTATTTTCCAAACGCCCAAGTTTGCCTAATTTCAAATGCTCACGCTTTCTTATTTTAGAAAGGTTTCAGAGTTCATAGTCTTATTCATTTAAGAATATAATTTCTTTAAACAACTGAGAAACATAAGTCTTATATGTGAGTAGATATTCTTGTTTATAACAATCTTATTATCGCAAATTGATCTAGGAAATATCATTTTGTCTTATCTTAGCTTCTACGCAGATGGAAGTTTCTACCGGTTTTAATAATACTTAACTAGTCAAAACATTTCCTTTATTAACGCCGCAGTTGGTTTGTCGATACACATTCCGATTTCCAAATCAAGAAACATTCTTAAGCCGTTATACCTAACTTCCCATAAAGCTAGTATAACTCTTAGGTTTTCAAAACCAAATATTACTTCTTCTTTCAAAATGATTCAAAATCTTTTGAAATACTTCAAGTTCTTTATTAACACATAACAAGCCGCTTATAGTTCAAATCGCTTACCTTTTAAAACCACATGTATTTTCTTACCAACATAAAGTCGTTATAACCAACTTCCCATAAAGCCGTTATAACACTTTATGTTTTACACCAATCAAATACGCTTAGCACACGTGACGCTCACCGCATCACATATTTCACACATATCATGCTGTAAGAGATATAAGAGGTTCACATACCGCGACGAGTATCGACTAATAGCAAAACGCCCAAGTACATCCAACCGCCGCTACTCCTTAAGCCAAGTAGATCGCGCCACACGTAGTACTTCAACCTATAAGGCCACAAGGCGCTTATTAACATTTAGATCTCATCGCAGAATATTCTACCAAAATTCGCAAAGACTCTCCCCGCAACAACAGAAATCTCCTCCTCCATCGAGGCCGCTACCAAGCCAACCTGGGTTACACATCTAACCCTAACGTACAATTCTACCCACTACTGCATTACTACACAAGTCTACTGTAATACAACCCTATGTAATTACGCTCAAGAATCTTCTTTAATTTCAGTTTAAGTCGCAAGACATCGCCGTAAGTATTATTCAGCTTAAGTCAAAAGACATTGCCGATAACTACGCTCATTCTATATATAGTATACTTCAACTATATATTCTAACAACATGTAATTTCCAATTACAATAGAGGACAAGATATTTACCTCGATAAGCCCATAATTATCCTAGCTTAAAGTCGATCCCGCAATCGCTTAGCTCCAACTCGAGCGCCCAACCCGCTCTAAACCACCCTTAGAAGTTCTAACCAACTTCTACACAATACTCCAACTGACTACGGAGATTTTCCTGTGGTTTCTGGGTGACCGACGATAAGTATAATAGTATTTCGACTTTTCAGATAGTATAACCTTAGAATACAACAAGGTATAAGGCTAAGGTAATTGGGCATTATAACAATACTTTTGAGAGTATTTCTACCAAGAGGTGGTACCCCACGGCCACACCACAAAGGAGTGGGTGGCTACCTCTACTTACCCCACTGTGGGGAAACTCTCTGCCAAGGGGCCTCACGAACGGAGTGGAAGGCTCTCAAGACTTAGGCATTTTTGGACGAAGAAGTCTTCAACCTTAGAGTGGTATTTATAAGACAAGCCAAGGCCAACCAATGGCCAAGATCTAGTTGCCTAGCAAGTTGGTAGGCCAAGATTCACCCACGTGTCATTAACCAACTAACACACAAAATATCCTACCAACTCCCCTCTTCAATTCGCCCGCCGAGTCCTCACGCCCGCCAACGGGAGGGTGCCAAGTGGCGCCTCTTGTTGGCCCAACACGCTTCGCCTCTAAAAATCCGCAAAAATTAGAAATGTCATAGCCGGAATTTTCCCACTAAAGTCATGGAAAACGTTTCGCCGAAAAACGACTCTAACCGGGTGTTATGCACAAATAAAATTCGGCCAAGCACTTTAAGGCACAAACTTTTCTACGTACGTCCCCGCATACATACTCTGGAAATACGGGGTATAACATTCTCCCCTCCTTAGAAACATTCGTCCCGAATGTTCCTTCTAAGTCTCAAAACAACGCGCCAAGATAGTCTTCACTACTATACTTACAAGAACAAACTCGCCACACATGGCCACGTAAACAATCACAAAAAAGCTTACATCCAAGTCCACGAGGAAACACCTCTAACATCACCATAAAACACTTCTCACCGGGGTTTAAAATATACTTCTTCCACACTTTTCCAAACAAAAGAAATGGTCACATCAATGCTCGCCATACATGCTCGCCTCTTCCCGATACCACTTTTGTCACTTTGCCGCGAGGTTCTAGTGTCACTCCGGCGACCCAACAAATGGTACCGACTACACGCGATCCCCGAGGTCGTCAGACACTCAACTCTTACCACATTTCGACATCGCTTCGCTTTCCAAAACTCGGTTACTATCTCTAACGTGGTCATCATTAATCGAACACTGACGGATTCCGATACTTTCCCGATCATAACAATACGAAGACCGGCCATATCGCTTCCTAAGTCGGACGAAAAGCTAACATATAGGCAACCCGCCTATTCTTCACATGAACTCAAAAGGCCCAAAGTAACTCGCTAAGTTCCTCTGCTTTCCAAATATGCCACACCCAACCCGGGTGGTACTTTCAAGAAGACCGACCACAACTCAACTCTGCCGCCGATTATCCGCACGATTTCTCCGAGGCCGTAACTTCTTCTAGACAAGCCTTCACTATCCACACCACCGGAACAAGCTCAACTAATCGCTGAACCTTGCCAACATCGAACCAATCGACCGGCAATTTACACTTCCGCCCCAACAAGGCCTCATGAGGCGACACTCGAAAACTGAAATGGTAGCTTAAACACTCCCTCCGCAGGAGACAACAATCCCCACAACTACCTCTGAAATACACACACTGGCCCGAGGGCGAATGCGATTCTGAGACTCACCTGAGTTCTTAACACATGCTTGGCAAAACTTCCAGAAACAAAAACAGCCGTAACCTGGGCTCCACTGTCTGCCATAAGGTGAAGGTAGGCACCCCGTGCAGCCTTACAACCTTTCTGATAACTCAACACAGCCGAGTAAACGGTCCTGACCGAAGAACATGATGGGCTGCCCCCATCGGCCCGACCATTGGTCGAACGCATCCACGAACTCGTACGCTGGTTAACTAAACTTGGGCCTAACACCCTCGTGACCCTACCACAAGGCGGGACCACCACAACCTGACCCCACCACCAAACCTACCGCGGGTTGACCCGCATCATGGCCTCAATCCGACCCGTCAACGAGCACAACACTAGTTCCCCGATCCGGAACAGTTTCACTAATCACGTTACGAAAACCTAGCGGTCTTCTTAGCTCAACTACCCCCTTTCATTCCACACTACTAGGGACCTATCCCAAACATAACTCACGTGCACTATGAACTTCCGATAAGGATCAAACATAACACTACACCTTTTCTCGAGATGGCCTCACCTCTAAGGTCTTTACGTAAAACATTCTAAGGCTCACACCTTCTCTATCCCCCAAAATCTTACTCTAACCCACCATGATTTCTAAACACAACTAACACACCGCTATCGTAACAAAGCACTTAAGGTATACTCACCTTATCACACATACCGATCTCTGAGGGTTAAAGATATATCTATATCTATCGCTTCACTCCCTTAGTCGTTCTAATCAAACTCGCCTGTAGGCGATAGCTAAGGAAGATGACGAACTACCCACCGATCCTCAAGGCTAAGTCCTCCTACAAGGACACACTCACGATATCGCACTTAACGGCCATAGGTACAACAAGTATTAACTAAAAGACGACATTCCCGAATGACGCCTCACACATCGCGAACCTAAGCCCCGAGTTCTCGACCAACTCCCGCACACCCCGAACGCCCCGGAATCGCGGAAGACCACTCAGACCGCGGAGGTGCATATCTAATCTGGCCGCGAGGCGACTCGCCGAAGTTACTAAAGCGACCTTGCCGCTCGCCTCTTCTATCGCCCTTCGTTAACCCGCCGATCTCTACGCCGCTGGCGCGCATAAGCCCGCATACGTGCCATGCTCAAGCCCAATCAAGAATTACTTTGCACAACCTCCTTTAGATAGTCCTCCGCACTCATGCAGACATCGGTATATTCTTCCGTAGACAAATCCATAGCTAGTAACAGGTCACCTCTTTGCAATTTAAATTCTCTGCTCCCTGCCGCGAATCGGCGTTCAAATATCATGGCCGCAGAGGAACCGCCGCCATTGCTAAACTCACGGGCTAGTGACGCCGCAAAACTCCCCGAACGAAGCACTACCCTAGGTAATGATTGGGCCTCGTGCCTCGCCACCCTCCGAACTCTACTCGCAGCCTCCTCCGCTTGCCCTCCCGGGCTCTGCCGCCTACGCGAGGCATATCGATAAGGGAAAGAATTTCGCCGAGGGTCCAACTTACAACACGCCAAATTCTAAGGCACGATCTCAGAGTGAGAAGAATAGAAACTAATCCTAAATATCCTATAGCCTCCGACATTGGGTGGTGCACAACACACCGATAATCAAGACTTCATCGATACGGTCAGACACTTTCCGAGGATTAATCGCTCGATACCACTTTGTAATCGGCCGGCCGCTCGAGGCATTAACCTTCTCAGCGACCCTACAAAGTGTACGGGCCGCTTATGATCCTCGAGGCATGCCCAACGGCCCTTCTCGTGATGTGCCATACGGAGCCACTGCGGCTCGTTTCGAGTGAGAGGCTCGCCTCTTTATACGCCAACCCCGGGCGAGGTCAAGATAACAAAAATTTAGTACGTGAAACTAAAAATACAGAAATGAAATCATAATAGTCTATAAAGCAGAGACATGTATGATAAGCAAACTACGCTCACAACAAAAATATATGTCAAGTCGTGACTCACGCCTCAAAGTTATCACAATAAAACCGTGACGGGCAAGTACGAAGGCATAGCCGACTACTAAGACCCACGCATCAAAAATACCACAAACCGTATCCCGAGGTCTTTCTAGACCGCACCACATGATCGGCCGCCACTCGCCCGCAATATCAATGCGCGCGCCTATCCTCGAACTCTCGCAGCCCGCATAGGTCACACACGACCCGCATGAGGTATTCTCGAATCATGGTCCTGCATCACCGAGGTATACCCCGCATCGGCGCGCTAACCCTCGTATCCGCCAGGCTCCCGCAACCCGCATAGTCTCAAAAGACCGCATAGTCTCAACAGACCGCATAGGAATCCCCCGCATCAAAGCTAAACACCCGAATGATCAACCCGAGCTACCGCGACTCGCATAGTCACGAGGACCGCATAGCCGTAAAGACCGTGATCGCGGTGGCAAGCCCTGTATAATAAGTCAAAGGGTATGTGATACAATAACAAGATAACGCTTAACGCTTAACAACGTAAGCACAACAAGAACGACCCTTTACATCATGATCACACAAGATACTAACACAGATAGCATCCTAACATGTTTACTTATCAATCAACAAGAAAGTATTACAAGGATATCACAAACCAACACAATCAAGTTATACACACCAGGTACTTTAAGCTAACAAGTTCGGGTATCTACCCCTAAAGTACTTCATACATTAAATCTTTTAAAAGATCCGTTGCTTTCACATAAGTCACACAATACCCGTAGTATAAAATAGAGCGATCGCCTTTTTAAATAAACCAAAACACTTACCTTTGTAAAATCAAGTAACAACATTATTTTCCAAACGTCCAAGTTTGCCTAATTTCAAATGTTCACGTTTCTTATTTTAGAAAGGTTTCGTAGTTCATAGTCTTATTCATTTAAGAATATAATTCTCTTTTAAACAATCTGAGAAACATAAGTCTTATATGTGAGTAGGATATTCTTGTTTATAACAATCTTATTACCGCAGCCGTGATCTAGGAAATATCATTTTGTCTTATCTTAGCTTCTATGCAGATGGAAGTTTCTACTGGTTTTAATAATACTTAACTAGTCAAAACATTTCCTTTTATTAACGCTGCAGTGGTTTGTCGATACACATTCTGATTTCCGAAATCAGTAAAACATTCTTAAGCCGTTATACCTAACTTCCCATAAAGCTAGTATAACTCTTAGGTTTTCAAAAACCAAATATTACTTCTTCTTTCAAAATGATTCAAAAATCTTTTGAAATACTTCAAGTTCTTTATTAACACATAACAAGCCAGTTATAGTTCAAATCAGTTACCTTTTAAAAACCACATGTATTTTCTTACCAACATAAAGCTGTTATAACCAACTTCCCATAAAGCCGTTATAACACTTTATGTTTTACACCAATCAAATACGTTTAGCACACGACGCCTACCGCACTACATATTTCACACATATCATGCTAGAAGAGATAGGAAGAGGTTCACATACCGCGACGAGTATCGACTAATAGCAAAACGCCCAAGTACATCCAACCGCCGCTACTCCTAAGCCAAGTAGATCGCGCCACACGTAGTACTTCAACCTATAAGGCCACAAGGCGCTTATTAACATTTAGATCTCATCGAGAATATTCTACCAAATTCTGGCAAAGACTCTCCCCGCAACAGCGTAAATCTCCTCCTCCATCGAGGCCGGCTACCAAGCCAACCGGGGGGGGGGTTACACATCTAACCCTAACGGGTACAATTCTACTCCACGGTACTACTACACAAGTCTACTGTAATACAACCCTATGTAATTACAGTTCAGTAATCTTCTTTAATTTCAGGCTTAAGTCGCAAGACATTGCCGTAAGTATTATTCATGCTTAAGTCAAAAGACATTGCCGATAACTACGTTCAGTTCTATATATAGTATACTTCAACTATATATTCTAACAACATGTAATTTCCAATTACAATAGAGGGACAAGATATTTACCTCGATAAGCCCATAATTATCCTAGCTTAAAGTCGATCCTGGGCAATCGTTTAGCTCCAACTCTGAGCGCTCCAACCCGCTCTAAACCACCCTTAGAAGTTCTAACCAACTTCTACACAATACTCCAACGGACTATGGAGATTTTCCTAGGGTTTCGCTTGGTGACCCACGATAAGTATAATAGTATTTCCGGACTTTTCAGATAGGTATAACCTTAGAATACAACAAGGTATAAGGCTAAGGTAATTTGGGCATTATAACAATACTTTGAGAGTATTTCTACCAAGAGTGGGTACCCCACTACCACACCACAGCGAGGGTGGTGGCTCTACCTACCCCACTGTGGGGAAACTCTCGCCAAGGGGCCTCACGAAATGGGGAGGAAGGCTCTCAAGACTTAGGCATTTTTGGACGAAGAAGTCTTCAACCCAGAGGTATTTATAGCACAAGCCAAGGCCAACCAATGGCCAAGATCTAGCCAAGTGCCTAGAAAGTGTAGGCCAAGATTCACCCACGTGTCCTTAACCAACTAACACACAAAATATCCTACCAACTCCCCTCTTCAATTCGTCCAAGCCGAGTCCTCACGCCCGCTAATGGGAGGGTGCCATGGCGCCTCTCTTGGCCCAACACGCTTCGCCTCTCTAAAAATCCGCAAAAATTAGAAATGTCATAGCCGAATTTTCCCTACGAAAGCCGTGGAAAACGCTTCGTCGAAAACGACTCTAACCGTGTTATGCACAAATAAAATTCGCCAAGCACTTTAAGGCACAAACTTTTCTACGCACGCCCCCGCCAGCATACTGGAAATACTGGTATAAATAATGCCGACGCAACACGATAAGGTTAGAGCCTATGTTTTCCTGCAGTTAGAAGCAAGAAAGGAAATTACGCTACTCACGATTTAGAGTAGGCGCAGCTAATCGTGCCTTGAAGATTTCGAGGCATGACGATATATAAGACTTCACGGGTATGGTACGCACCACAAGAGCCTCGTATATCTTCCGACAGCAGGCGTGGAATTTCATGCCGACGGTGGGTAGAGTTATTCAAGGATTGTGATATCGATATCCTATGCCACCCAGTGGAAATCCAAGACGCTTAAAGATACTCTTAGTCGCGATCTAAGGGTAGTATGCCGACGGGCAGCCGATAGATCGGACGGGTCCGTGAGATTCTTCGCCACGAGCCTGTGGGTTCGATTATTTGTTCCAAGGTTAATGGAGCTTTAGATCCGAGAGGTTGCCGAGTCTTCCTTTGTCAAGAGGTAAAGAGGCGCATGATGAGGATCCAGCTTATGATATGATATCGTGATACGACTTCCAAGAAGAGAAGAGTCTGCTTGTGTAGCACCACGGGGTGTCAGGTTATGATAAAAGTTTGTGTGTGCCCACGCCGCAGACTTGTCGCAAGTTTTAGGGAGGCACGCGGCTTCTTGCCTTATTTTGTTCTGGCCCACCAAGATGTATCATGGCCTCGCATGTATGTATTGGTAAGATGGATCAAGAGGACGAACAGGTTTGTTGCTTAGTGTCCGACTAAGAAGCAGTCACGGTTGAACACCGTAAGCCCAGAGGCTATTACAGTGATTTAGACCCCGACTTAGACATGGAGGTAATTAAATGGATCTTGTTACAGGTGGCATCGCACTCGAGGAAGTGCGACTCGAGGGTCATGGTAAATAGGTCGACTAAACCAACGTGTTCTTCCTGCTAGACCACTTACTCGGCTGAGGTTCGTGCTAGATTTTATAGCAGGGGGATTGTGAGACTGTCCCCTAGGTTCCTACGTTTATGATTTCGCATGTATGAGCTCGACATGATAACTTCGAGGTTTTTCGTAGGGTTTTAGGGACACAAGTGAGTCTCAGCTGTTGCATTACACCCTCGACCGACGGACAGCAGAGCGCATCATCCAGCACTCGAGGATAGGTCATGGCCTGTGTTCTTGATTTCAGAAATAGCCGGGAGGGTTAGTTGCCTCTTGTTGAGTTACGTACGATAACATATACCTTTCCAGTATTCAGATGGCCCTGTATGAGGCCTTGTATGTAAGAAAGTGTATATCGCCGGTTGGATGGTTCGACATAGGCGAGGTTCAGTTATTTGGTCCAGACTTGATTCAGCGGGCTGTGGATAAGGCGGCTTATCCGAAAGATTATTAGTGTTTAGAGTCAATGAAGCTTTATGCAGATAACCGACGCCGACACTTGGAGTTCAGGTTGACGCTGTAGCATAAGTATTGGCATGCGGCCAGCGTGGCAAGTGTGATTATGTTGGGTGTAGTCAAGGACTATGCCAATATCCGCTTAGATTGACTCAAAGAACATTCGGGACGAATGTTTCTATGGGGGAAGAATGTTACACCCGTAATTCCAAGAGGATGAGATGAGAACGCATTTAAAGGAAATAAGATTCGAAGTTGGAAAAAGAAAAAAAGTTGGCAGAATATTTTTGGACAGTTTTTCAGTCAACTTAGAAGCAGTATATCTCCGAGTATAATTGGGGTTTTTAGGTATTTCAAAAGCCTAATATGAATTTCATTGAGTCTAGTTTCCAACTCAATAAACCGCCACAATAGGACATCGGAGTAGAAAGTTATGGACGTTACAAGATCGGCTGACAGAACAGACGGTCACAGTCATGCGCTGCAAGCAGTACGGCGCCTAAAGCTTGAAATTGTCTGAAATTACAGAGCCGCTGGGTGGGTGACAAGTGTCCCCCCAACTTGTGGAGCAAGATAAAGGCTATATAAGACATGTCTTGCTAGATTTAAATCATTTGCAAGACTTCACCCAAATCTTCTCTTCTCTTCTCTTCTCTCTCAAACGGTTAAAACCCTAGGCCTAAATGAGATTTTTGGAAAGACAACAAGAAGGAAATTTGTTGGCAAGCTTGTAGGGGATTAGTAGAGATGATTTTAGCGGGAAGAAGAATTTCAAAAAGAGGAGCTAAAGTTGCTAAGGATCGACTTGTATTCTTGGAGCATTTTTTGGGCTAAATGAGGTATAATCTTCGTCTTACTTTTGTAATTGAAGATTCCATGTTATTATAAGTTAGAAATAATCATGTGATAGGTGTTATGAAGATTGATAAGTGTTATGGAAATTTGGAAGATCAAATCCGAAAATGACATGTTAAGCCATTTGAAATTGAAATACAAATTGGTCGATAATTAGAATCGCCGCACGCTTACCCACTCGGCGATTGTAGTAGTTATAATCAATCGTGGCTAGATAACATGTTATATTAAACCAATTGGTTTGAAGAGGATTGGAAACGAATTTGTATTGTTGTCCCTAATTTGCCGAATGGACATTGTATTTTGGACTTGTGTGATATCAATCATGGGCGGAATTTTACACGCCTTTCTGGCGTGTAATCCCCATTGTTAACTACTTTGTTGGACTTAAATGTATGCGTGTTTGGTTATTGAATTCGGCCTTGAACAAGGTGGCAAAGTATGTAGAAACAAAGGAGATGCTGTCCGATTTTCCGTAGAATTTAGAGACTTCACACTTATAATATTCTACGTTTGAAGTAAGAAGTTAATAGACGACGCATGGTCATTATAGGTTGACATACTACGCACGCATTTAATCGACTTAGCAAGTGGATTAAACCGAAGAGGTATGTGGAACTTTCTTATCTCTTGAGCATGAATAAGTTGTAAATGTATAGTACGGTAGACGTACAAGATTTTGACAATCTAGTCTATTTGATATCCTTGGCTTAATTTAAGAATGTCCAAGCCGGCCGAGTTAGGAAGTTAACTCACTTGTTTTAAATATTAAGGATATCTTGGTTTTCAAAAGTTAAGAGACTTTAAGTATGTTGAAAGTATTTTTGATACTTGTTTTGTTGGAAAGTTTAAGTCTCGTTATAAAGAAGTATGTAAGTTGTTAATGTATAAATCTAGTATAACGGCTTTATGGGAAGTTGGTTATAATAGCTTTATGGAAAGTTTAAAGAGTGGTTTACTCTAAGTAAATTAAGTAAGATAAATGACTTGATTTAATGAAAAGGCGATTTGATTTTTAAGCATCCATTGCCTAAGGTTTTATAAGAAAAGGAGTCACTCGATTTAGAAACCTAACTTTATTTCTAAAGGGTATCATGGACTTGTCTTGAAAAGTAATTTTGACTTGATGCTACGGTTGATAGTATCTTGGAAGTTTTATACTAAAGAGTCATTTGTTTTAAAGAGTAGAAGTATGTAGTACTTGGGTTAAATTCCCGGATTTTCATAAAAGATATGTTAGTGCCTTAAGTAAACTAAAATGAGAGTGTATATGAATAAGACTAATAAGAAGTTAGGTGGATTTCTTAACTTGCTTATTTTTTGTGCGATGGCCATTGAGACGGGTAAGAGTATAAGTGAGGGTAAACCCCAAGACGCTATACCACCTTCTCCAGGTAAGAGTATAAACGGCGGTAAACCCCAAGACGTTATACCACCTGCTTTACCACCTTCTCCAGGATAAGAGTATAAATGAGGGGTAAGCCCCCAAGACGTTATACCACCTGCCTCAGGGTAAGAGTATAAATGAGGGGTAAACCCCCAAGACGTTATTCCATCTGTTTCCATGGATTTGCTACCCATGATTTGATCGTGAGTCTCCTATGTTTATGTTGTAAGTATACTCTCATTTACTCTCATTGTTAGTAAGGCATCGTGGTAATCGTTAATCGAAAGTTATCATACCGCTCCGCTTTATCATCGACTTATTGTCACGACCCAACCCGCGGATCGTGCCTTACCCCGGGCACCCAAGTAGACATACATCAGAGTAATCAGCGGAATATAAAACAAGACATGAAATATGAAACAGTTATCTGAGAAAAGTTGCCGTACGGCATATATAAAGAAAAACTTAACCAACAGCTACATCCTTTTTACAACTCGCCCACAACAAGATTACATGCACTTAAGAATGATATGACAACAATGGCGGACAGTGGTTCGCCATACCCCCGAATGTAAGTACCTACAACTACAGTGGACTTTACCATCGATAAGCCTCCGAGAAACGGAGCTTCCCAAACGCCGAATCGTGATCCTAAGAGCGAGGATCGACGATCGCGTACTTCTTCACGCGACATTTAACGCAGCCAAGGAGGTCAAGATAACAGTACCAAGTATGTGAAATCAGCATCAGAATGAAATCATAGTAGTCTATATAAAGAAGGAGACATGTATGATAACTAAACTACGCTCACAATAAATAAGCAATATGTTGTCGTGACTCACGCCTCAAAGTCATCACTCAAATACAACTACGGGTCTCACGCCCACAACATCAATCATGCCCGTGGAATACCTTCCTCACCGCCGCCTATGATATAAAAGCACCAAGGAACACACATGAACACCGTGTCCCACCGTGTCATAATAAAACCGCACGGTAAGTACGAAGGCATAGCCGACTACTAAAACCCACAGCATCAACAACAAGCGTCATAAATCAGATCACGAGATCTGTCTGCACCGCCACATGATCGGCCGCCACTCGCCCGCAGTATCTAATGTGTGCGTCTAGTCCTGGAACTTCCCGCAGCTCCGCATAGGCCACTACAATGGCCCACATGAGGTATTCCTTGCATCGAGGGTAGCTACTCCCCGGTAACGTCCTGGACTCGCAGTCCGCATGGCCACATAGACCTCATGACCATAAAGGCTGCACACTAACCTGTAACTCTCGTAGCTCCGCATAGGTCACATGCACTCCGCATTTAGGTATTCTCGAATCATAGGTCACATGCACTACCGAAGTCTACCCCCGCGACGGAGGCGCAATTTAACCCCTAATCATGTCAAGAGGTGAGTGATATAATACTAACATAACAGCTTATCGTTAAACAACATAAGCACAACAAGGGAAACCCCTTTACACAAACATCACAAGATACTTAACACACGTAGCATCCTAACATGTTTACTTATCAAATCAACAAGAAAGTATTACAAGGCTATCACAAACCAACACAATCAAGTTAATCACACAAGGTACTTTCTACTTTATGTTAACAAGTTCGGGTTTTTATCCCCAAAGTACTTCATACATTAACTCTTTAGAAGATCCGTTTCTTTCACAAAAGTCACACAATACCCGTAGTATAAAAATAGAGTGACTATCTTTTTAAGTAAACCAAAACACTTTCCTTTGTAAAATCAAGTAACAACATTATTTTCCAAACGTTCAAGTTTGCCTAATTTCAAATGATCAAGTTTCTCATTTTCGAAAGGTGTCATAGTTCATAGTTTTAATCACTTAATGATATAATTCTCCTTTAAAACAATTTGAGAAACATATGCCTTATATGTGAGTAGGTTATTCTTGTTTATAACAATCTTATTAAAGCAGTCATGATCTAGGAAATGTAATATCATTTTGTCTCATCTTAGCTTCTATGCAGATGGGGGTTTCTACTGGTTTTAATAATACTTAATTAGTCAATACATTTCCCTTATTATAGCTGCAGTGGTTTGTTCGATACTTATTATGATTTCCGAAATCAGTAAAACATTATTCCTTTTAAAAAACCAAGTACTCATTACTCACGAATGAGGTTTCACACTTTTTAACAAAACTCATATTAATTTAATTAAGTCAAGTCTCTTATCTTTTAAGATCAAGTCTCTTAACTTCTAAAATCAATAAATCATTCTTTTTATCTCTCTTAAGCCGTTATACCTAACTTCCCATAAAGCTAGTATAACTCTTAAGCTTTTAAAACCAAGTATTACTCTTCTTTCAAAAAGGTTTCTTAATTCTCTTGAAATACTTCAAGATTCTTATTATTCAGGCTTAAGTCAAAAGACATTGCCGTAAAACTACGCTCGCTAACACACGCACGCCTACCGTACTATATATATATTCTTTAAAATATCATGCTCAAGAGGATAGGAAGAATCACATACCTCGCGACGATTATCGACTATTAGCAAAACGCTCCACCGCTATTACCCGGCTAGCCTTATCCACCTTTCAAGTAGATCACGTTACTCGCAGTACTTCAACCTATAACGGTTATATAAGTCTATCAATGTCTAGACTACACTATAGAACATTCTAAGCAGAGGCTTCTATTCTACTTTAAAATCAAAAGACTTCCTACCCGTTAAGCTACACAAGTTCATCAGAATACACCCATGTAAGTACGCTTAATCTCTTCTTTAATATTCTTCTGATGCGATTTCAGTTTAACTCACTTCTGTAATATCCTTCTATTACAGTTAAATTCTCTTCTATGAGTCTTAAATTCATTTCAATACTACAACAATATGTAATTCCCAATTACAATAGAAGGTCAAGAGTATTTACCTCGATAAGCCCAAAATTATCCAAGTTTAAATGTCGATCCTGAGCGACGTTTAGCTCCTACTCTGGGCGCTCCAACCCGCTCCAAACAACCCTTAGAAGTTCTACGCAACTTCTTCATAATACTTCAACCGACTATGAAGATTTTCCTTAGGGTTTGCTTTTGTGGATCAAGGAAAGTATAATAGTATTTCGGGATTTTAGTATAGGATAACCTTGGAATACTACAAGGTATTTGGGCCAAGGTATTTTGGAATAGTAACTATACTTGGAGAGTATTTTCTACCAAGAGTGGTACCTCTACCAAAAGGCCTCACAGCGGGGGAAGACTTGGACGAAAGCTTCTACTAAGAGGGGGAAGGGTTTTCAAGACTTAGAAAAGATTTTGTGGATGAAGAAGTCTTCAACCAATGGGGGTATTTATAGGACAACCAAGGGCCAAGATCTATCCAAGTGGTAGGCAAGTGTAGGGTGAGGATTTACCCATGTGTACCTTATCCAACTACCACACAAAATATCACAAATATCCTACCAACCCTTGACCCACAAATCGTCCACTTGACGCCCACAACAACGTCCACTATGAGGGTGACACATGTCACCCTCCCGTTGGTCCAAAATATTTCATCTCTCGGAAAAATCCGCAAAAAATATAAATGACATAGCCGTAATTTTCCCTTCGCAAGTTTTGTAAAACGTTTCATCGGAAAACGATTTTTTTCAGTAGTTGTGAACAAAATTTCGTCCTTGCCTAACTTTAAGGCTCAAACTTTTCTACGTACGTCCTCATGTACATACTCTGTCAATACGGGGTATAACATTCTCCCCTCCTTAGAAACATTCATCCCGAATGTTCCTTCTCAAGACGGATAACGATGAAGTTCCTCTTAACTTAAACAAGTTGCCAATGCCACACATGGCCACAAAATAACACACGCTCCAATACTAAATCCAAGTCTACGAGGAATCACCTCTAACATCACAAAAGCTTCCACCCAAAGTCTAAACGATACTCCCTTAAGAAACGATCACTTCTATCCTCTTAACACATGTTCACTTCTTCCCTTACTCGTCGTACCCTTCTCGCACACTCGAACTCCTTCTCATAACTTAACACATTTCTGTTACTGCCTCAGTTTCCAAATCTCGGGGTTACTATCTCCAACTTGGTCATCATTATTGGGAACAATCTGGATGGATCTCCGATACTTTTCCGAACCTAGCACACGAACGACCGGACGCACTGCCTCCCACGTCGGACGGCAATGCTAACCATAGGCAACCTGGCCTATTCTTCACATAACCTGAAAAGGCCCAAAGTAACTCGGGCTAAGTGTCCTCTATTTTCCACAACTCATCACACCCTTTCCGGGGTGGTACCTTCAAGAAGACCCACCGTCTACCTGAACTCCAAGCGTCGTCGCCGATTATCCGCACGACTTCTGTTGACTCTGAGCTGCCAATAACCTCTCTTGGATAAGCTTCACCCTATCCACATCCTGCCGAAACAAGTATGAACCAACTATCTGAACCTTGCCAACCTCGAACCAATCGACCGACAACTTACACTTCCGCCCCTACAAGGCGTCATAAGGCGACATCCGACATCAAATGGTAGCTATAAAACACTTCTCAACAGAGACAACAATCCTCACAACTACCCTCAAATCAAACACCGCCCGAGGCGAATGCGACATCGAGACTCACCAGTTCCTAACCCCGCTCGTAAAACTTCCGTAAAAAGAAATAGCCATAACCCGGGCTTCACTGTCACATAAGGTGAAAGTAGGCACCTCGTGCAGCCTTACAACCTTTCGATATAACACTGCATAACCTCCGCCGAGTAAACGGTCCTATCGAAAGACAAGACGGGCTGACCTCATCGCCCGACCATCGGTCGAACGATCCACGAACTCAGACAGTTAACTAAACTTGGGCCTAACACCCTCGTGACTTATCACAAAGCGACCACCCCAAACTGACCTACCACCATACAAAGCCGCTGGTTGACCCGCAATCGGTTCAAGAATCTGACCCGCTATCGCGCCAAACACTTGCTCCCGATCCGAACAATCTCACTATCGAGTCACAAAACCCAGTGGTCTTCTTAGCTCAACTACCCTCTTTCATTCTACACTACTCAGGGACTTAGCACCCAAATATATCTCACGTGCACTATGCACTCCGATAAGGGTCAAACATAAAAAAAAATATAAATCTCTTACTCGAGATGGCATTGCCTCTAAGGTCTCTACGTATAAAACTCTAAGGCTCACACTTTCCTTATCCCCAATCTTACCCGGTTAACTAACCATGATTTCTAATCACAATTAACACAATGCTATATGAACATAACACTTAAGGTATACTCATCTTATCACACATACAAATCTCTAGAGGGTTAAAGATATACCTGTATCTACTGCTTCACTCCCCTCTGTCGTTTTAATCAATCCTGCCCGGCTGGGCGCATAGCAAAACAAGCTGTCAAAGAAGTACGACACTCCCCACAATGACATCTACCACAACGGCCACACCGAGGTGAGGGTGGCCTCCTCTGGCTAACAACCCTTCCTCTCCGAGCCACTGAATCCGCAACTAATCTGGTAAGTTGAGTCCTCCTACTAGGACATCTTTTCAACACATGGCCCTGACGACCGCATGTAAAACAAGCACCAACAACAAGATGACATTCCCGACGACGCCGTCACATCGTGGAACACCGGGAAAAATCAACTGACCGCTGGAACCTACGTATAGCCGTGGAATCGTGAGCCCCGAGTTCTGACCAACTCCGGCATATCCCGAATGTCCCAAGTCTGGAGGACCACTCGCACCGGGCGGAGGTGCATATCCGCCTTCACCGAGACGATCCGCCGAAAGTTACCAAAGCGACCCCGCTGCTCGCCTTCTCGCCGATCTTGGTTAACCTGGCCGATCTCACGCTTTCGCTGCAGGCATAAGCTCAGACGCAGCCATGCTCATGCTTGACCAACGAGCTACTCTTGCACAACCCTTTCTTAGATATTCATCAAGGCCCGCGATAAATCGATACATAAAATACTCTCTGGTTGCTAAATCCATAGCTAGAAACAGGGTCGTCTTTTTGCAATCCATACCTCCGCATCGGGTCGCGAACTGGCGTTCAAATATCATGGCCGCAGAGGAATCGCGCCGTGCTAAACTCACTGGGCCGTGACGAGCGTAGCTCCTCGAACGAAGCACCACCCTAGGTGATGATTGGGCATGTGCCTCGTAACCTCTCAGATTTACTCGCAACTCTCCGCCGCTTTGCCCTTCTAGGCCCGGGTTGCCTTACGCGGAGGCATAACTGTAAGGGAAAGAATTACGTTAGAGGGGTCAAACTTATAACACAGCTCTAAGGCACGATCTCGGAGTGAGAAGAATGGAAACCAATCCTAAATATCCTATAGACTCCTCGATTATCGCGCGCACAACACACCGATAATCAAGACTATAATCGATATGGTCTGTAGACACTTTACGAGGACTAATCGCTCGATACCACTTTTATCACGACCAACCTGTGCCCATGATCGTGCCTTACCCCGGGCACTCAAGTAGACATACATCAGAGTAATCAGCGGAATATAAAACAAGACATGAAATATGAAACAGTTATCTGAGAAAAGTTGCCTTACGGCATATATAAATAAAAACTTAAATCCGAACAAGCATCCTTTTACAACTCGCCACAACAAGATTATAGACCTCTAAGAATGATATGACAACAATGGCGGACAGGCCCCGCCATACCCCGAATGTAAGTACTACAACTACAAGCGGACTATACCACTGATAAGCCTCCGGAGAAACGGAGCTTCCCAAACGCTGAACTGTGATCCTAAGAGCGAGGATCGACGACTGGTGTACTTCTTCATGCGGCATGAACGCAGCCCCCCGAAGGAGGTCAGTACAACAGGTACCAAGTATGTGAAACTGAAAGTACTGTAAATGAAATCATAGTAGTCTATATAAAGAAGGAGACATGTATGATAACTAAACTACGCTCACAATAAATAAGCAAATATGTCAAGTCGTGACTCACGCCTCAAAGTCATCACTCAAATACAACTATGGGTCTCACGCCCACAACATCAATCATGCCCGTGGAATACCTTCCTCACCGCCAGCCTATGATATAAAAGCACCAAGGAACACACATGAACACGTGTCCCACCTGTGTCATAATAAAACCGCACGGTAAGTACGAAGGCATAGCCGACTACTAAAACCCACAGCACCAACAAGGTCATAAATCAGATCATGAGATCTGTCTGCACCGCCACATGATCGAAGTTGGCCACTCGCTCGCAAAGATCTAATGTGCGCGTCTAGTCCCGAACTTCCCGCACTCCGCATAGGCCACCCAATGGCCCGCATGAGGTATTCCTCGCATCGAGGGTAGCTACTCGCAACGCCCCGACTCGCACCGCATGGCCACATAGACCGCATGACCATAAAGGCCGCACACTAACTCGGAACTCGTAGCTCGCATAGGTCACATGCACCGCATTTAGGTATTCTCGAATCATAGGTCACACACTACCGAAGTCTACCCCAGACGGAGGCGCCTTAACCCCTAATCATGTCAAGAGGTGAGTGATATAATACTAACATAACAAATTATCGTTAAACAACATAAGCACAACAAGTGGAAACCCCTTTACACAAACATCACAAGATACTTAACACACGTAGCATCCTAACATGTTTACTTATCAAATCAACAAGAAAGTATTACAAGGCTATCACAAACCAACACAATCAAGTTAATCACACAAGATACTTTCTACTTTATGTTAACAAGTTTTTATCCCCAAAGTACTTCATACATTAACTCTTTAGAAGATCCGCTTGCTCACAAAAGTCACACAATACCCGTAGTATAAAAATAGAGTGACTATCTTTTAAGTAAACCAAAACACTTTCCTTTTAAAATCAAGTAACAACATTATTTTCCAAACGTTCAAGTTTGCCTAATTTCAAATGCTCAAGTTTCTCATTTTCGAAAGGTGTCATAGTTCATAGTTTTAATCACTTAATGATATAATTCTCCTTTAAAACAATTTAAGAAACATATGCCTTATATGTGAGTAGGTTATTCTTGTTTATAATAATCTTATTAAAGCAGCCATGATCTAGGAAATGTAATATCATTTTGTCTCATCTTAGCTTCTATGCAGATGGGGGTTTCTACTGGTTTTAATAATACTTAATTAGTCAATACATTTCCCTTATTAACGCTGCAGTGGTTTGTTCGATACTTATTCGATTTCAAATCAAGAAACATTATTCCTTTTAAAAAACCAAGTACTCATTACTCACGAATGAGGTTTCACACTTTTTAACAAAACTCATATTAATTTAATTAAGTCAAGTCTATAATCTTTTAAGATCAAGTCTCTTAACTTCTAAAATCAATAAATCATTCTTTTTATCTCTCTTAAGCCGTTATACCTAACTTCCCATAAAGCTAGTATAACTCTTAAGCTTTTAAAACCAAGTATTACTCTTCTTTCAAAAAGGTTTCTTAATTCTCTTGAAATACTTCAAAATTCTTATTATTCAGGATTAAGTCAAAAGACATTGCCAGAAACTATGTTCGCTTAACACACGACGCTCACCGTACTATATATATATTCTTTAAAATATCATGCTCAAGAGGATAGGAAGAATCACATACCTCGCGACGATTATCGACTATTAGCAAAACGCTCCACCGCTATTACCCGGCTAGCCTTGTCCACCTTTCAAGTAGATCACGCTACTTACAGTACTTCAACCTATAACAGTTATATAAGTCTATCAATGTCTAGACTACACTGTAGAACATTCTAAGCAGAGGCTTCTCTATTCTACGGAAAATTGGGCCGCACTTCCCTACCCGTTAAGCTACACAAGTCTCATCAGAATACACCCCATGTAAGTACGCTTAATCTCTTCTTTAATATTCTTCCGATGCGATTTCGCTTAACTCACTCAGAATATCCTTATATTACAGTTCAATTCTCTTCTATGAGTCTTAAATTCATTTCAATACTACGACAGTATGTAATTCCCAATTACAATAGAAGGTCAAGAGTATTTACCTCGATAAGCCCAAAATTATCCAAGTTTAAATGTCGATCCTGAGCGACGTTTAGCTCCTACTCTGGGCGCTCCAACCCGCTCCAAACAACCCTTAGAAGTTCTACGCAACTTCTTCTTAATACTTCAACCGACTATGAAGATTTTCCTTAGGGTTTCGTTTTTGTGACTGAAGGAAAGTATAATAGTATTTCTGGCCTTTTAGTATAGGGATAACCTTGGAATACTACAAGGTATTTGGGCCAAGGTATTTTGGAATAGTAACTATACTTGGAGAGTATTTTCTACCAAGAGGGGGGGGGGTACCTCTCGGCCCAAAGGCCTCACAAAGGGGGAGGGGGAAGACTTGGACGAAAGCTTCTACTAAGAGGGGGAAGGGTTTTCAAGACTTAGAAAAGATTTTGTGGATTAAGAAGTCTTCAACCAAGGGGGGTATTTATAGGACAACCAAGGGCCAAGATCTAGCCAAGTGGTAGGCAAGTGTAAGGTGAGGATTTACCCATGTGTACCTTATCCAACTACCACACAAAATATCACAAATATCCTACCAACCCTTGACCCACAAATCGTCCACTTGACGCCCACAACAACGTCCACTATGAGGGTGACACATGTCACCCTCACGTTGGTCCAAAATATTTCATCTCTCGAAAAAATCTGCAAAAAATATAAATGACATAGCCGTAATTTTCCCTTCGCAAGTTTTGTAAAACGTTTCGTCGGAAAACGATTCTTTTCGGTAGTTGTGAACAAAATTTCGTCCTTGCCTAACTTTAAGGCTCAAACTTTTCTACGTACGTCCTCACGTACATACTATGGAAATACGGGGTATAACACTTATGATTTCATTCATTCTGATCTTGGGCCACATATTTGGTACATGTTGTCGACCTCCTTCGAAGTGCGTTCACGCCAGTAGAGTACAAAGTTGTTGATCCTCTCTCTTAGGATCACTGTTCAGCTGTTGAGAAACTCCTTTATTTATGAGGCTTATCCCTGGTATTGTCGGTTGTTGTACATTCAGGGGTATGGTGGGGCCCTGTCTCGCCATAGTTGTTATTCTTAGAGGTCTGTAGTCACATTTGTGGGTTGGGTTGTATAGAAAAAAAAGGTGTACTGTTTTATTGCATATATTGTACGGAAGGTGGCCTTATCGGCTAGCCTGTTGTTATTTTATGTTTAAGCATTTTATAAGTTGTGTATGTTCCGTTGCTATTCTCTGATGTATACCGAAAAGGGTGCCCAGGTAGGGCACCAGTCGCGAGCCCGGGGTCGGGTCGTGACAAAACCCCCAAGACGTTATACCACCTGTTCCGTGGATTTGCTACCCATGATGCGAGGAATACCTCATGCGAGTCCTTATGGGCTTATGCGGGTGAAATAGTCCCATGCGGGCGGGTATATCCTATGCGAGGAATACCTCATGCAGGTCCACAGGACCTATGCGGGTGAAATAGTCCCAGGAGTAGGATTGCTTATCGATACTACGGGCGAGGACCCTGTTTTGATCATGAGCCTCCTATTTTTATGCAGTATACCTTTATGGGCAGACTTATGTGATTTTATCGCATCCCGACGGGGTCGGCAAGATACTTTTATGGGCAGACTTATGTGACTCTATCGCGTCCCAGATTGGGCCGACAGTATATGCGTTCCTCCATAAAGGGACGGATTAGGTTATGCAAGATACGTAAGTTATATGTTTATGAACTTGATGAGTTTTCTTAAGTATGTACGTAAGAATTTGACTATACTCTTATGGAAAAATGGGAAAAGATAATAAGGTACGATTAAGTTTACGAGATGGAAATGACACTAGGATCCGTATTTACCCTTTCTTTATACTTGCCCTCGCCATTCTTTTGTACGCTATGTTTTGTTATCGCATCTTATTTTTCGCTCCATATTCGTAACTGTGTAATCGACTTCTTCGGGGCCGTCATGTCCGCAGTTTAGGTACATTGTGGATCCGCGAGCTTAGGTTCCTGCTCAAAGATTTTGAGACGGCTCCAATGTTCCGAGCTTGTCGTCATGGTTATGTATATTAAGGGTACGCGGCCCCGTCCGTCATAGCATTGGTTCAAATCTTAGAGGTCTGTATTCATCTCGGCCGGATCGCAGAGTTATTTTTACATTGTTAACAGTGTAGACTTTTCGTAATTTTTATGTTATGGCAACCTTATCGGCTTGGCCTTAGTTTAAAAAAAAGTGTTATTTATCTTCCGCAGTTTATTATGTTGTATTAATATAAGGGTGCCTGTGTAGGGCATTACGCGACCCGGCCTGGTCGTGACAAAAGTGGTATCGAGCGCTTAGTCCTCTGAAAGTGTCTACGCACCGCGTCTCAGTAGTCTTGATTATCTGTATTGTGCACCACATCTATAATCGAGGCTGCAGGCATTTAGGATTGGTTTCCATTTTTCTCACTCGAGATCGCGCGATAGAGTCGTGTTGTTAGTGGTCGCCTCCCTAACGAGTTATGTTGATTGCAATACGATAAAGCGCAATGATGACCAGAAGGACTATGTGGATTGCGTATCCAGGTTGGTAATGATTATAGTATAGTTGGCATTGTGACATACATCTATACGGAGTTATGTATGAGTGTCAAACGCGTGTTGCCTAGAATGATTTTAGATTACCAGGAGTTGGTAAAGACTAACTAGATACCGGGAAGGTATGAAACAATTAATGAATTCTCGCCAAGGTCTTATGTTTTATTTTGGGATAATTGGGAAAGGATGAACTGTCTGATAAGGCAGTGGACCCTTAAGAAGTCATGTTGAGAAACTTAATTGAATGCCGTGTTAATAGATTAAGCTACGTGGTGTGCGTAAGAGGATTGTACGGATGAGATCTGTATAGAGTAAGTAAGGGTTGTAGTGATCAAGACGACACGATTATGGTATTGTGAGAAGTTATTGTACCACGGGAACCGTAAGGTAGGCTTGGAGCATGGGAATTGCGAGCCTAAGAATATTGATAACTGCCGAGACCTTAGATATATAAGGCTTTCTCTGGCAATAATATTTTAAGTCAGACCAAGGATAAGAGTTAAGTGCGACGCGGAGTCGGGTTGAGGACCTATTACGGGTCGCCTCATAGTTTGAAATGGAGTGGGATCGGTTGGTAGTAGTTCCGCTAAGTGATAGGGTCACGAGGGTGCAAGGCCCAAGTCTAGTTAATTGTTTTACGGGTTCGTGGGACGCGTTCCACCTAACCAGTCGTTGAGTCAGAAATGGCCTTATGTTGTTTAAAAGAGTGACTCCAAAGATTAGAGGCCAGAATCGGTATGGAAGTTATGTATGTATGCTAGTATGAGTTGGAAGTACGGAAAGAGTACGACCAGTAAGAAAGATAACAACCAAGTGTAAAGGAATAGAGCCTGAATCCATAAGAACCTTTCGAGGTAACTACATGAGTGTGTGGGGTGGTAGCCGAGCAGAATATGAGATTTTCCTGATGATACATACCGGACCCTAGTAGACCTAGTAGAGAGGATTATGACAGACTTTGAGGTCATTATGAGTATGGGCTAGTTGGCTTCGTGAGTGCCAAGGTTGACATTTTAGTATAAGTATTTTTATGTGGCCATGGGTGGCATATGTTGTATGAAGGGTGTAGTAAAGGGAGACTATGTCGCTATCTAATTAAATTGGACTCCGAAAGAACATTCGGGGACGAATTTTTCTAAGGGGGGAAGAATGTTACACCCCGTAATTCAAGAACATGATTATAGAATTAAGATTGGAATGTCGAAAGGAAAGGATTTTTACATTTCCTTATACGGAAAATTTTCGAGTTTAATGTGATGACAAGAATTAATTCTAGTAATGGAATTATTTTTCATTAGAATTATGGACTTAGTGGATTTATTAAGTCTTGGTATACTATGTTACATGTCCATCGAAATGGGATGAAAAATAACTAAGTGTGGATGAAATATTTTGTGAAGAAATACTTGGCCAATAGGAGGTTAGCAAGTGTTATACCCCGTATTTCCAGAGTATATACGTGAGGGCGTACGTATTAAATTTTTTTTGCCTTAAGAATTGGCTTTGGTTCGAAATTTGGGCACAAGTGCCGAGTAGAGTCGTTTTCTGACGAAACGTTTCCACAGCTTACGTTGGGAAAATTCCGGCTATGTCATTTAGTATTTTTGCGGATTTTTCCGAGCAACGGAACATTTTTGGACCAACGGGAGGGTGACACTTGTCACCCTCATTGGACGGTAAAGAGGAGCTTGGCCTTGGCCGATTGGTTCATGGTTTTGTGCCTTGTTTTGTGGCTTGTTTTGTGCCATGTTTTGTGGAGTAGGGGTTAGGGTGCACTTGGCTTGATCTTGGCCTTACACTTGCTATACACTTGGAAGGATCTTGGCCATTGGTTGGCTTTTGGTTTTGCTATAAATACCTCTCTTTGAAGACTTCATTCATCCAAAATCTTCCAAGTCTTGGAAACCCCTCCTCCTCTTGTTGACTCGCCCAAGAGCCCTCTCCCTTAAAATTGGCTTTGGCCGAGAGGCCACCCTCCCCTGTGGTGCCTTGGCCGGTACCCCTAGCCTAGTTGTTTTCGTATAATACCCTTGTTGTGGTATAGAAATACTCCCTAGTATTGTTATAATGCCCAAAATACCTTAGCCTTGTACCTTGTAGTATTCCAAAGATACCTCTATACGTAGAGCCCTAAATACTACCTTTGTCCTTTTTAGTCTCAAACCGAAACCCTAAGGAAATATTCATTGTTGTTTCAAGTACTTAAGAGAAGTTGGTTAGAAGTTCTAAGGGTTGTTTGGAGCGGATCGAGCACTTGAGTAGAGCTAAACCTTGCTCGGGAGCGACATTAAACTCGGATAATTTTTGGGCTTATCGAGGTAAATATCTTGTCCTATTGTAATTGGAAATTACATACGTGTTGAATATATAGTTGTTGTATACTATATATAGAACTGAACTTGGTATTGTGGCAATGTCTTTTGACTTAAGCTGAAGAATGAAGAATTGAACAAGAATCACATGTAAGGTTAATAAAGAGAAGAATCGAATCAGATTTACCAGATCAGATTGCGATGATCGTGTAGTATTATCGAGTAGGATGGTACACGTCCGGTTAGACGTGAACCCTCTGGTTGGCTTAGCCGCCTCGTTAGAGGAGGAGATTTACGCTGCGGGAGGTGCCGCGAATTTTTCAGAGAAAGATAGAACTTGTGTTTTGGGGTTAATAGACGCTTGTGACCTTTATAGGTGAAAGTACTAAGAGTAGCGATTCTACTCGAGGAGTGGAAAGGGCTAGCAAGGTTGTAGTACTTGGAGCATTTTGCTTATTGTCGATAAATCGTCGCGAGGTATGTGAACCTCTTCCTATCTCTTCTAGCATGATACGTAAACTATGTAGTACGGTGAGACGTCATGTGTTAATCTGTGTTTGATTGTTCTTAAACATAAAGTGTTATAACTTTATGGGAAGTTAGTTATAATACTTTATGTAGGTAAGAAAATACTTTGTGGTTTTAAAAGGTAATCATGTGAATTATAACGGCTAGTTATAATAAAGAACTTGATGTATTTCAAAAGATTTATAAATCGTTTTGGAAGGGAGAGTAACACTTGGTTTTAAAAGGTTTTAAAAGAGTTATACTAGCTTTATGGGAGTTAGGTATAATGTCTTAAGAGAGGTAAAGAAAATGGTTTATGATGTTAGAAGTTAAGAGACTTGATCTTATAAGATAAGAGACTTAACTTATTTGTTTTAATGAGGATGTTTGTGAAACCTCATTCGTGAGTAATGAGTACTTGGTTTTATTTAAAGGATAATGTTTTACCGATTTCGAAATCGAATGTGTATCGACAGCACCACCGCGTTAATAAAGGAAAATGTATTGAATAATGATGTATCGTATTAAAACCAAGAGAAACCTCCATCCGCATAGAAACTAAGATGAGACAAAATGATATTACATTTTCTAGATCATGGTCATTGTAATAAGAATGTTGTAAACAAGAATAACCTACTCACGCGAGACTTATATTACTCAATTGTTCTAAAAAGAAATCAAGTGATTAAGTTTATGAACTATGAAACCATTTGAAATGGAAGCTTGAGTAATCAAACTAGGCAACCGAACTTAGGAAAAGAATGTTGTTACTTGATTTTGAAAAGGGATGTGGGTTGGTCATTCTTATACTACGGTATCGGGTGACTTTTATAAAAGTAATGGATCTCTTTAAAAAGAACTTAACGATGTAGTACTTTGGGGTTAAAAACCCGACTTTGGCATAATATGAAAGTACTTTGAGTCAGTAAGCTTGCCTATGCTTGTTGTTGTGAAACTTGCCTATGCTTGTTGTTGTGAAACTTGCCTATGCTTGTGATGATAGCCTTTGTTGTGCCAATGGTATTTCGTTACCGTGTCTCGACAGAGGCGGTTGACTTGTCGAGAACTTACTGGACGCGTCTTGCGTGACGGAGAATTCCACGTATGTTTCCATTTTGATTATCGCTTGTTGTTGATGTCACATGGACATGTCTACACCGACGCAAAGATTCCGGCATGTGGCCACGCCGTGGTTGACCACCCAGATATCGTTATCGAGGTAACATGGACATGTCTACACCGACGCAGATTCGGTACGTGGCCACGCGCCTTGTTATTATTGTTGCAACATGGACGGTTCACACCGATGCAAAGATTCGGGCAATGGGCCACGCGCGGGGTTGACCAAGATATTCTTATTGAGGTTACACGGGCATGTCTACACCGATGCAAGATTCCGGCATGTGGGCCACGCGCCTTGTTATTATTGTTGCATCACGGACATGTCTACACCGAGGCGATTCCTGGCACGCGCCATGATGCGAACATGATGGATGTTATGGCGTGAGACCCATAGTTATATTTGAGTGGTGACTTTGGCGTGAGTCCCCGACTGACTGCTTTTATGTTGCATCAGATTTTGGTTATCATACATGTCTCCCGCTTGTTAAGCTATTATGATTTCATTTACGTGATTTGACGCCACATACTTGGTACTGTGATCGACCTCCTTCGGGCCGCTCATGCCGCAGTAGAGGTACATCGGCCGTGGATCCTCGCCTCGTGATCTCGCTCGTTTTAGGAAGCTCCGCTTCTCCGAGGCTTATCTTTTGCATGTGTTCTCGAGTTGTAGGTTCTTGTACATTCGTGGTATGGCGGCCCTATCCTGGTCATAGTCGTTGTAAATCTTGAGGTCCAGTAGAACTGTTGTGGTTGTAAAAGGATTAAACTGCTCGGGTTTTATGTATATACCAAGGCAACTGCTTTGGTTGCTTCATTTATTATATCTCTTGTTTCATGATTCATGTTTTATTTTCCGCTGGTTTTCTCTCGATGTTGTATCACTAGGGTGCCCGGTAAGGCACCAAGCCCGGTTCGGGCGTTACAAAGTGGTATCGAGCGCTTAGTCTCTGAAAGTGTCTCGTGTCTAGTAGAGTCTTGATTATCGGTGTGTTGTGCACCACATCTATAATCGTGAGGCTATAGGACATTTAGGATTGGTTTCTATTCTTCTCATTCCGAGATCGTGCCTTGAGCCGGTTGTAAGTTGGACCCTCCGACGTGTTTCGCTTTTACCGCTATGCCTCTCGCGAAGGCAACCGTGGCCCGAAGCGGCAAGGCGGAGTCGCTAGTGGGATTCAGAGGAGTACAGGCGCAGCCCGCCAAGACTGAGTAGTGCTTCGACGGCGAAGTTTTGCGACGCCAAGACCAAAGAGTTTAGAGCCGCAGCAGCCGTCGCCGAGACTACAAGACTGAGCCTCCCCGAGCGGAGAGACGGGTCACGCGAGATGGCGATTATTGCCGTGGTCAGTGGCCGATATGAGGATAGGCCGACGCAGCAGCTCAGCCCGACTGTAGTGCACCCGAGGCGCATGGTTTGAGGCTACTGGATTTCTTAGTTGTAGCCCGCTGAGTTTTACGTCGAGGTCGGAGGATGATCCGCAGGAGTTCATCCACAATTGCGCAGAGATCACGCGTGATCAAGGCTTCAGATCGAGTCGGTGACATTTGTTCGCATCGGCCGCGTGATACCGCGATCGATTGGTTTGACTCGTGGAGCTTTCCCGGGAGAGCATGCACTTCCACCGTTTGGGACGAGTTTTCGGGCCTTCCAGCACATTTCTTGCCTCCACAAACGGCGAGGGCTCGCCGGCGATTTTTGATGTTGAGGCGTAATCCGCGCATTCGGGAGTACAATGTGGAGTTCGACTCATCGCCCAGATGTTCCCGCATTAGTAGCTAGTATGGAGGATCGAGTGCACCGATATGTTACGTGGCTCGATGATTACCTAGCAGAGAGTTGTTCGTGTTTCTCTTCACCGCATGGATATTGCCCGTGATTCGTGCTCATGCACTGGGTGCGAGCGCAGAGATCGACGCAGTGGACCGCCACAGCAGGAAGGCCAAGACGGCCGGATATTTTGGCGACTTTCGAGGCGGACCGCCTCAAGAGCAGACTAGTTATGTACCTCCGCCATTGCGCAGTAGTCCTCCGCAGCCTTCGACCGCGGGATATTCGGAGCGGTCGTGGCTCCTGTGTTTCGATGATCGCGAGTAGGGTGTTGGCGATGCAACCCCTACCTCTGTGGCCGATGTGGTAGACCGCATTTCGGAGTGTCGTAGTACGAGGAGCTTGTTATTCTTGCGCCAACAGGCCATTTGACGAGAGATCGTCCGACTGTGGTAGCACTGGTAGGATAGCACGCACTACTGTGAGCCATGCCACGGTAGGTCGCGTGGAAGTTCCCAGTTTTAGCGGTCCTTGAACCGCCTAGTTTCAGGTATATCCTTAACCCTCTAGAGTTTTGTGTGTATTGATGTTGTCGATGTGTTTAATGATATGTTTGGATAGCTTTGTGCTAAAATGTGATTTAGAAACCTGGTTAGTGAAAAGGGTAAGTCCTCAGGTAGTGTGAAATGGAAGTGGTAGCTTTCGCGACTGTAGAGGTAAGATTGTTCGGATCTAGAAACTAGAGAGTTGGCGCTACTGATGGTCGGGTTGGGGCCATGTTGGGCCAACCCGGCCCCGTTTTGAGGAGCGGTCACCGGTGGTCCCGCCAGTGGCAGTGGTCACGAGAGTGCTAGGCCCAAGTTTAGATGACCATCGTATGAGTTCGTGGATACGTTCGATCAGAATCAGTTCGTGAAGGCCGGGAATGGCCTTAGGGGAAATTGAGGTTAGTGAGATGACCAAGTTTGGAGGTAGTGACTCCAAGGGTTGGAAACAGAAGTGTGGTACGGACACTAGAACGAGTTCGAGTGTTCGTGACGAGTACTACGAGTAAGGGGAGAAGTGAACGTGTGTTTTTGTGGCCAGGTGTGGCATGATTGTTTTCGTACGTATAGCAGTGAAGACTATACTGACGCCTGTTTGTTTTGAGACCTTGAAGGAACATTCGGGACGAATGTTTCTAAGGGGGGAAGAATGTTATACCCCGTATTTCCAGAGTATATACGTGAGGGCGTACGTATTAAATTTTTTTGCCTTAAGAATTGGCTTTGGTTCGAAATTTGGGCACAAGTGCCGAATAGAGTCGTTTTCTGACGAAACGTTTCATTACTACGTTGGGAAAATTCCGCTATGTCATTTAGTATTTTGCGGATTTTTCCGAGCAACGAACATTTTGGACCAACGAGGGTGACACTTGTCACCCTCATCGACGATAAAGAGGAGCTTGGCCTGGCCGATTGGTTCATGGTTTTGTGCCTTGTTTTGTGGCTTGTTTTGTGCCATGTTTTGTGGAGTAGGGGTTAGGGTGCACTTGGCTTGATCTTGGCCTTACACTTGCTATACACTTGGAAGGATCTTGGCCATTGGTTGGCTTTTGGTTTTGCTATAAATACCCCCCTCTCTTTGAAGACTTCATTCATCCAAAATCTTCCAAGTCTTGGAAACCCCTCCTCCTCTTGTTGACTCTCGTCCAAGAGCCCTCTCCCTTAAAATTGGCTTTGGCCGAGAGGCCACCCTCCCCTTTGTGGTGCCTTGGGTACCCCCGAGCCTAGGTGTTTTCGTATAATACCCCGGGTTGTGGTATAGAAAAACTCTCCGAGTATTGTTATAATGCCCAAAATACCATAGCCTTGTACATTGTAGTATTCCAAAGTTACCTCTATACGTAGAGCCCGGAAATACTACCTTTTGTCCTTTTTAGTCTCAAACCAAACCCTAAGGAAATATTCATTGTTGTTTGAAGTACTTAAGAGAAGTTGGTTAGAAGTTCTAAGGGTTGTTTGGAGCGGATCGAGCACTCTGAGTAGGAGCTAAACCTTGCTCGTGAGCGACATTAAACTCGGATAATTTTTGGGCTTATCGAGGTAAATATCTTGTCCCCCTATTGTAATTGGAAATTACATATGTGTTGAATATATAGTTGTTGTATACTATATATAGAACTGAACTTGGTATTGTGGCAATGTCTTTTGACTTAAGCCTGAAGAATGAAGAATTGAACAGTAATCACATAGAAGGTTAATAAAGAGAAGAATCGAATCAGATTTACCTAGGGTATTGCGATGGCGGTGTAGTATTATCGAGTAGGATGGTACACGTCCCGTTAGGCGTGAACCCCCCGTTGGCTTGGTAGCCTACGTTAGAGGAGGAGATTTACGCCACTGTGAGGTGCCGAATGGTCTGTAGAAAGATAGAACTTGTGTTTTGGGGTTAATAGACGTTTGTGACCTTTATAGGTGAAAGTACTAAGAGTAGCGTATTCTACTCGAGGAGTGGAAAGGGCTAGCAAGGTTGTAGTACTTGGAGCATTTTGCTTATTGTCGATAAATCGTCGCGAGGTATGTGAACCTCTTCTATCTCTTCTAGCATGATACGTGTAAACTATGTAGTGCGGTGACGTCATGTGTTAAGCGTGTTTGATTGTTCTTAAACATAAAGTGTTATAACGACTTTATGGGAAGTTGGTTATAACGACTTTATGTAGGTAAGAAAATACTTTGTGGTTTTAAAAGGTAATCGATGTGAATTATAAGCGGCTAGTTATAATAAAGAACTTGATGTATTTCAAAAGATTTATAAATCGTTTTGGAAGGAGAGTAACACTTGGTTTTAAAAGGTTTTAAAAAGAGTTATACTAGCTTTATGGGAGTTAGGTATAATGTCTTAAGAGAGGTAAAGAAAATGGTTTACTGATGTTAGAAGTTAAGAGACTTGATCTTATAAGATAAGAGACTTAACTTATTTGTTTTAATGAGGATGTTTGTGTGAAACCTCATTCGTGAGTAATGAGTACTTGGTTTTATTTAAAGGGATAATGTTTCCGATTTGGAAATCGAGAATGTGTATCGACAGCACCATAGCGTTAATAAAGGAAAATGTATTGAATAATGATGTATCGTATTAAAACCAGTAGAAACCTCCATCTGCATAGAAACTAAGATGAGACAAAATGATATTACATTTTCTAGATCATGGCTGCTGTAATAAGAATGTTGTAAACAAGAATAACCTACTCTCACGCGAGACTTATATTACTCAATTGTTCTAAAAAAAGAAATCAAGTGATTAAGTTTATGAACTATGAAACCATTTGAAATGAGAAGCTTGAGTAATTGAAACTAGGCAAACTGGAACTTAGGAAAAGAATGTTGTTACTTGATTTTGAAAAGGGATGTGGGTTGGTCATTCTTATACTACGGGTATCGTGTGACTTTTATAAAAGTAATGGATCTCTTTTAAAAGAACTTAACGTATGTAGTACTTTGGGGTTAAAAACCCGGACTTTGGCATAATATGAAAGTACTTTGAGTTGTGTGAAGCTTGCCTATGCTTGTTGTTGTGAAACTTGCCTATGCTTGTTGTTGTGAAACTTGCCTATGCTTGTGATGATAGCCTTTGTTGTGCGGTGTGGTATTTACGTATTCCGTGTCTCGATGAGTAGGTTGACTTGTCGAGAACTTACTTGGACGTCTTTGGCGGTGATGGAGAATTCCACGTATGTTTCCATTTTGATTATCGTCTTGTTGTTGATGTCACATGGACATGTCTACCGTCTGATGTTAGGGGCATGTGGCCACGCGGCGGGGTTGACCGCGATATATTGTTATTGAGGTAACATGGACATGCCTACACCGATGCGATTCCGGGGCATGTGGCCACGCGGCCTTATTATTGTTGCAACATGGACGTGTCTACACCGTCAAGATTCCGGGCATGTGGCCGTGCGGCGGGGTTGACGAGATATTCTTATTGAGGTTACATGGGCATGTCTACCGATCACGATTCCGGGCATGTGGCCACGCGGCGCTTGTTATTGTTGCATCGTGGACATGTCTACACCGAGGCAAGATTCCGGGCATGCGCCATGATGCGAACATGATGGATGTTATGGGCGTGAGACCCATAGTTATATTTGAGTGGTGACTTTGAGGCGTGAGTCCCGACTTGGTATTTTTATGTTGCGTCTTGTATTTTGGTTATCATACATGTCTCCCCTTGTTAAGCTATTATGATTTCATTCTGATGTTGTGATTTCACATACTTGGTACTGTTATGCGACCTCCTTGGGTGCGTTCATGCCGCGAGTAGAGTACATCGGCCGTGGATCCTCGCCTCGTGATCTCGGTTCACGTTTTGGGAAGCTCCGTTTCTCCGAGGCTTATCTTTTGGTATGTGTTCCGAGTTGTAGGTTCTTGTACATTCGGGGTATGGCGGGCCCTATCCGTCATAGTCGTTGTAAATCTTAAGTGCATGAAGTGTGGGCGGGGTTGTAAAAGGATTAAAGCTGTCGGGTTTTATGTATATCTGAAGGCAACTGTTTTGGTTGGCCTGTCTATTTATTATATCTCTTGTTTCATGATTCATGTTTTATTTTCCGCTGGTTTTCTCTGATGTTGTATCACTAGGGTGCCCGGGGTAAGGCACCAGTAACGGGCCCGGGTTCGGGGCGTTACAGCAAGTGCCCTCCCCACTTGTCTTGTGAAGACTCCACACACCTTTATATAGATAAGTCTTGAAGACTTAGAACAAAAGATATTCATCCATACAAACCCTCATCTCTCCAAAAACCTAGAGCAATTCTGAAATCCCCATATCCAAAGACAAGATCAAGATCAAAGTATTTTCTTTCCAAGATTAAGCACCCTTAACCCCTAAATCTAGGTTGGGCGAAAATAGAATGAAACCCTAGGGTTTTCCGTCGACTTTTGGAAGCTAAATGTGAAGAGAAGTTGATCCTAAGGTTGTAGGGATACATATATGTGATTGGAACTTGAAGAAGTGGAGCGAAACGAAATCATGACCAATAAAGACCGGACTGTTTTGGGGCGTTTTTGGGCAAAAAATGAGGTAAAAGTCCTTCTTATTTTAAAGTAATTGGATATTACTTATTGTTATAATGTATGGATGAACTTGTGTTAAAAAGAATGAAGAATAAAAAGCGTTTGAGCCATTTTTTGGGGCTAAAACCGATTTGGGACAGATTTGGTGTAAATGGAATTCGTTGGTTATTGTCGTTGTTATCTTCACCTATTGCATGTTGTAATGGATTAATATTGTTGTTATAACTTATGTAGATGTTTTGGAACTCGAATTGGAATAAAAAGGATTAAGGAAAGAGTTATCGGATTTTAGTTGTTGCCGTAGAATCTATAAAACTGTTGGATATTGTCGTGCAGTTTTAGGGACTGCTTTAGACGTGTTGTATGCTGGAAAATCAGCCCCTATATTTCATGTTTAATGTAGTAGATTGCTAATGAAAACCCCGAAGTAATAAGGGTGTGGAAAGGCGTTGAAAGGCCTCACATTCCACCCTCGTTATAGTAATTATGGACTGTTTTAGGGGCTGTTTTAGGGGCTGTTTTGGTATGGTTTTGGGGCAGAATTTTACACGTCCTGTTAAGGCGTGTAATCCCCTTTGGTTAGCTGAATTGTTGGGCCTTAAATGTGGCGTGTTTGGTTATTGAATTCGGCCTTGAAAAAGGTGGCAAAGTATGTAGAAACAAAGGAAGTCTTTGTCCGATTTTCCGTAGAATTTAGTGACTTTGCACTTAGAATATTCTACGTTCAAGCTAAAGGTTAATGGACGTATTATGGCCATTATAGGTTGAAGTACTAAGTATAGCGTATTCTACTTGAAGGATGGAATAGCTATCAAGGTTGAAGTACTTTGGAGCATTTTGCTATTTGTCGATAATCGTCGCGAGGTATGTGAACCTCTTCCTTCTTTTGACATGATTCTATGTATGGAATATACATGTAGTACTATTTCATGATTCCTTCTACTCTTAGAAGTTAAGAGGTATGTATGTTGATTTACTCGTAAAGGTTATGTCTAAGTTATCCTAAGTTCTTACCAAGTCTTATGGGGATGTTGGTAAGAGTCGTTAGAGGTATTTGGAGCCAAGTTGACTTGGCTAAGTTACGGCACAAATGAGAATAAGAATCGAACAAGCCACTGCAGCGTTAATAAAGGAAAATGTAATGACAATCAATTAAGTTAAAATGAGTAGAATTCTCCATCTGCATAGAAGCTAAGATAAGACAAAATTGTATTACATTTTCTAGATCATGGCTACTCGATTAAGATCGTTATAAATAAGTATAACTTATTCACAACGCACCAAAGTATATGTTACTTAATTTATATGAATTTATGTATGAAGTTTTAAGACTATGAACCTCAAATTTTTAAAAGGTTAAGTGTTATACCCCGTATTTCCAGAGTATGTACGTGAGGGCGTACGTATTAAATTTTTTGCCTTAAGAATTGACAAGTTTCGAAATTTGGGCACAAGTGCCGAAAGGAGTCGTTTTTAAAACGTTTCCACGACTTTCAGGAAAATTCCGGCTATGGCATTTTTAATTTTTGCGGATTTTTCCGAGAGACGTAACATTTTGGACCAACGGGAGGGTGACATGTGTCACCCTCACATTGGAAGAGGTTGGACGGCAAATGGGCTAGTCTTGCACGTTTTTTGTGTTGAAATTTTGGTCAAGGGTTAGGTAGGATATTTTGTGTAGATGGATAAGGTAGCACATGGCTTAATCTTGGCCTTACACTTGCCTAACACTTGGATGGATCTTGGCCATTGGTTGGCCATTCCTTGACCTATAAATACCCCTCTAAGTTGAAGAGTTATTTCATCCAAACTTGAGCAATCTATCTAAGTCTCAAAAATCCCTCTCCCTCAACCTTGTTCTCGTCCAAACACCACCCCTCTCCCCTTCAAGGCCTCCCACGAACCCCTTGCCTAGTGGTTCTAGCGAGAACCCCTCCCCTAGCCTAGTTGTGCTAGTCGAAATACTACCCCTTGGTAGAAATGTATTCTACAAGTATTGTTATAATGCCCAAAATACTTTAGCCAAATACCTTGTAGTACTTTCCAAAGTACCCTTTGTACGAAAAACCGGAAAAATACGATTATACTTTCCTTTAGCCACAAAACGAAACCCTAAGGAAAACCTTCATAGTCGGTTGAAGTGTTAAGTATAAGTTGGTTAGAACTTCTAAGGGTTGTTTGGAGCGGGTTGGAGCGCACGAGTAGAGCTAAACCTTGCTCGGGATCGACATATAAACTCGAATAATTTTGGGCTTATCGAGGTAAACATTCTTGACCTTCGTTGTAATTGGAAATTACATGTTGTAGTATATAGTTAAGTATACTATATATAGAACCAAACATAGTTGTGCGGCAATGTCTTTTGACTTAAGCTGAATAATACTTACAGAATGTCTTGCGACTTAAGCTGAATTTTAAGAAGTGGAACAGTAATTACATAGGACTGTGTTACAGTAGACTTGTGTAGTATTACTGTGTAGTGGAATTGTACACGTCCGGTTAGACGTGTAAACCCCCCCCCCCTGGTTGGCTTGGTAGCCGGCCTCGATAGAGGAAGAGATTTACGCATTTGTTGCGGGGAGGTGCCGAATTTTCTATAGAATATTCTACGGGATCTAAAGATATTAATAGGCGCCTTGTGGCCTCTATAGGTTGTAGTACTACGTGTGGAGTGATCTGCTTGGCTTAGAGTGTAGCCAAGCGGTTTGAGGTCTTGAGCGTTTTGCTATTAGTCGATAATCGTCGCGAGGTATGTGAACCTCTTCCTATCTGTTCTAGCATGATATGTGTATAACTATGTAGTACGGTGACGCATACGTGTTTAATGTATTTGATTGGTTTGAAACATAAAGTGTTATAACGGCTTTATGGGAAGTTGGTTATAACGACTTTATGTAGGTAAGAAAATGCTTTGTGGTTTCAAAGGATAACCGATTTGACTTATAACGGATTTGATGTGTAGTAACAAAGAACTTGAAGTGTTCCAAAAGACCCTTTTAAAGAAGAGTAATACTTGGCTTTGAAAACATAAGAGTTGTACTAGCTTTATGGGAAGTTAGGTATAACGTCTTAGAAGTGATAAAAAGAATGGTTTAACGATTTTTAGAAGATAAGAGACTTGACTTAATTGAATTAATATGAATTTTGTTAATAAGTGTGAAACCTCATTCGTGAGTAATGAGTACCTGGTTGTAAAAGGAATAATGTTTTACTGATTCGGAAATCAGAATGTGTATCGACAATCCACTGCAGCGCTAATAAAGGGAAATGTATTGAATAATGAAGTATTATTAAAACCAGTAGAAACCTCCATCTGCATAGAAGCTAAGATGAGACAAAATGATATTACATTTCCTAGATCATGACTGCTTAATAAGATTGTTTATAAACAAGAATAACCTACTCACCTATAAGGCCTATGTTTCTCAAAACGTTTAAAGGAGAATTATGTTTAAAGGATTAAAACTATGAACTACGAAACCTTTTCTAAAATGAGGAACTTGAGCATTTGAAATTAGGCAAACTTGAACGTTTGGAAAATAAGGTTGTTACTTGATTTTACAAAGGAAAGCATTTTGGTTTACTTAACAATGTTAGTCACTCTATTTTTATACTACGGGTATCGGGTGACCTTTGTAAAAGAAATGGATCTTTAAAAGTAATTTAACGTACGTAGTACCTTAGGGTTAAAACCCGGACTTTGGCATAAAATGAAAGTACTTCGAGTTGTTGTGAAACTTGCCTATGCTTGTTGTTGTGAAACTTGCCTATGTTTGTTGTTGTGAAACTTGCCTATGCTTGTTGTTGTGAAACTTGCCTATGCTTGTTGTTGTGAAACTTGCCTATGCTTGTTGTTGTGATAGCCTTTGTTGTGCAAGAATTGTGTTTCTATACTACCGTGTCTCTCGATGGAGGGTCGGTTGACTTGTTGAGAACTTACTTGGACGGGACCGGCAGTGACGGATAAATTCCGCACGCTCCGTTCTGATAGTGTTACTTTTGTTAATCGCTTTGGACATCTCGACACGATCGTAGCGCACGTATGCTTCCACTTTGATTACCGCTTGTTGTCTTATTGTTTCCCTTTGGACATATCGACACGATCGTAGCGCACGTATGCTTCCATTTGGAATCTTTGTCTTATTGTTTCCTTCGACTCTCGACACGATGCGTAGCGCACGTATGCTTCCATTTGGAATGTTGTCTTATCTGCTCCCTTTGGAATCGACACGATGCGTAGCGCACGTATGCTCCCATTTGGATTCTTTGTCTTGTTGTTATCATATCATGCATCGCCAGTGATGCGGGCGTACTCACGCGGGATTGATGTTGTGGGCATGAGACCACGAATTGATATAATCATTATGTGTGTACCGTAGTTTGGTTATCATACCGCCTCCCGCTTTTATAGACTATTATGATTTCAATTATAGTATTTCTGATTTCACATACTTGGTACTGTTATCGACCTCCTTGGCCGCGTTCATGCCGCAGTAGAAGTACATTTGCCGATCCGCGCTAGGATCTCATTTCAGCGTTTTGGGAAGCTCCGCTTCGTGGAGGCTTATCTTTGGTATGTTACCCAGTCCGTAAGTTCTTGTGCGCTCGGGGTATGGCGGGGCCCCGTCGCCATAGTTGTTGTATAAATCTTAGAGGTCCGCAGACCGCTGTGGGCGTGGTGTAAGGATTGTAATCGCTCAAATGTTTATATATATATGTTGGAAGGCAACCGCTTTGGTTGGCCTATTTGCTTTATTTATCATGTCTCTTGTTTCATATTTATGCTTTATGTTCCGCTGATTTTCTCGATGTTGTATCACTAGGGTGCCCGGTAAGGCACTATCCACGGCCCGGTTAGTCCGACAAAAGTGGTATCGAGCGCTTAGTCCTCTGAAAGTGTCTACAGACCGTGTCTAGTAGAGTCTTGATTATCTGTATTGTGCACCACATCTATAATCGTGAGGCTATAGGACATTTAGGATTAGTTTCCATTCTTCTCATTCGAGATCGTGCCTTAGAGTCATGTTGTAAGTTGGACCCTCTCGACTTATCTCGTTTTTACCGCTTATGCCTCCGCAAGGCAACCGGGCCCGTAAGGCAAAGCGGCGAGAGGAGAATCTGAGTAAATGGCGATCTCTACAGAGACCACAAGACTGAGCCTCCACCCCACAGGCGAGAGAAGATGGGTTACAAGGAGATGGCCCAGTTAATGGCCAGGGTTGTGGCCAGACTTGAGGATAAGCTGGACGCAGCAGTTCCAGTCCCAGTAGCACCCGTAGTTCAACCCCGAGCAGACAGTTTGAGACTACGGGATTTTCTGAGGTGTAACCCGCCAGAGTTTTATGGGTCGAGGCCTGAGGATGATCCGCAGGAGTTCATCCGGCAGTTACAGCGGATCATGAGAGTGATCAAGGCCTCGGAGACCGAGTCAGTGGTCCTGGGTTCGCATCGGCTGCGTGATACCGCAGTCGATTGGTTTGATTCGTGGGAGTTGTCCCGGGGAGAGAATGCACTTCCGGCTTTCTGGGACGAGTTCTCAAAGGCATTTCTTGCACACTTCTTGCCGCCACAGATGAGGAGGGCTCGGGCCGACAGATTTTTGGTGTTGCGGCAGAACGGGCGTACGGTGCGGGAGTACAATGTGGAGTTCGACTCATTGGCCCGGTACATCCCCGCATTAGTAGCTAGTATGGAGGATCGAGTCCACCGATATGTTACAGGGCTCGATGATTACCTAGCAGAGAGTTGTTTGGGTGTAGCTCTTCAGCCGGGCATGGACATTGCCCGCATGCAGGCTTATGCACTTGGAGGTGAGTAGCGGAGAAATCGACGGAATGACCAAAGTCAGCAGAAGAGGGCCAGAACTGCAGGGTCCTTTGGTGATTTTCGAGGCACCGCCTCGGCCAGACTAGTTATGCGCCCGCCCGATGCAGTGGTCCTCTACAATCTTGAGCGTCGAGTTTTCGTGAGCGGTCGTGGCTCCAGGTTCAGATTTTCGGGAGAGCGGGTGTTAACGGTGAAGCCACCCCTACCTCGTTGTGACGCGTGGTAGACTCACAATGGGGTGTGTCGTGCTAGTCCGGAGTTTGTTTTACATGCGGCTAGCGTGGCCATTTGGGAGAAATTGTCCGACTGTGGCTACCGGTAGGATAGCACGCACTACGGATCGATTGCGGGTTCTTCACCTTCCATACCAGCAGAATGTTCATACACCGGTGGGCCACTAGAGGTCGCGTGGAAGTTCCCGATTTTAGCGGTCCTCAATCGCCTATTTTCGTGTATATCCTTAACCCTCTAGAGTTTTGTATGTATTGATGTTGTGATGATGTGTTTAGTGTTATGTTCGGATAGCTTTGTGCTAAAACGTGATGTAGAACCTGGTTAGTGAGAAGGGTAAGCTTGAGGGTGAGAAAATGATGAACCTTAGAATATTACAGTTGAGACCTTAGATGTAAGGCCGTCTTGAGTACCAGATTTTGCAAGTGATCCTTGTCGGAGTGCATTTTTATGCCTAGAACGTTTTGTGTGATAAAGTCCCTGGGTAGTGTGCAATGGAAGTGGTAGCTTTCATGACCTGTAGAGGTAAGATTTTTCCGGATCGGGGAACAAGAGCGTGATGCGTTAAGTGGGTCGGGTTGGGGCCATGTTGAGGGCCAACCCGCGGCCTGTTTCGAGGTGGGGTCAGCTCTGGGTGGTCCCGCCAGGTGGTAGGGTCACGAGGGTGCTAGGCCCAAGTTTAGATGACCATCGTATGAGTTTGTGGATATGTTCGACCAGAATCGGTTCGTGAAGGCCGGGAATGGCCTTAGAGGAAAGTAAAGCTAGTAAGATGACCAAGTTTGGAGGTTGTGACTCCAAAGTATTGGAAACTGAAGCAATGACTGAAGTATGGTGCGTATACTAGAAGAGTTCAAGTGTTCGAGGAGGGCACGACGAGTAAGGAAGGAAGAGAACGTGTGTTAGTTCGTGGCCAGGCGTGGCGTTGGCAACTTGTTAGAAGATCTTCTTCGTAATCCACCTTGAGAAGGAACATTCGACGAATGTTTCTAAGAGAGGAAAATGTTATACCCGTATTTCCGAGTATGTACGTGAGGCGTGCGTATTAAATTTTGCCTTAAGAATTGACAAGTTTCGAAATTTGGGCACAAGTGCCGAAAGGAGTCATTTTTCGACGAAACGTTTCCACAGCTTTCGTAGGGAAAATTCCGGCTATGGCATTTTTAATTTTTGCGGATTTTTCCGGGAGACGTAACATTTTGGACCAACGGGAGGGTGACATGTGTCACCCTCACATTGGAAGAGGTTGGACGGCAAATGGGCTAGTCTTGCACATTTTTTGTGTTGAAATTTTGGTCAAGGGTTAGGTAGGATATTTTGTGTAGATGGATAAGGTAGCACATGGCTTAATCTTGGCCTTACACTTGCCTAACACTTGGATGGATCTTGGCCATTGGTTGGCCATTCCTTGACCTATAAATACCCCTCTAAGTTGAAGAGTTATTTCATCCAAACTTGAGCAATCTATCTAAGTCTCAAAAATCCCTCTCCCTCAACCTTGTTCTCGTCCAAACACCACCCCTTTCCCCCCCTCTTGAAGGCCCTCGGCCGAACCCCCCCCCCCCCCCCCCTTGCCTAGTGGTTCTAGCCGAGAACCCCCTCCCCCTAGCCTAGTTGTGCTAGTCGAAATACTACCCCCCCTTGGTAGAAATGTATTCTACAAGTATTGTTATAATGCCCAAAATACTTTAGCCAAATACCTTGTAGTACTTTCCAAAGTACCCTTTGTCTGAAAAACCCTAAAAATACGATTATACTTTCCTTTAGCCGCAAAACGAAACCCTAAGGAAAAACCTTCATAGTCGGTTGAAGTGTTAAGTAGAAGTTGTTTAGAACTTCTAAGGGTTGTTTGGAGCGGGTTGGAGCGCACGGAGTAGGAGCTAAACCTTGCTCAGGATCGACATATAAACTCGGATAATTTTGGGCTTATCGAGGTAAACATTCTTGACCTTCTGTTGTAATTGGAAATTACATGTTGTAGGAGTATATAGTTAAGTATACTATATATAGAACTGAACATAGTTGTGCGGTGTCTTTTGACTTAAGCTGAATAATACTTACAGCATGTCTTGCGACTTAAGCTGAATTTTAAGAAGTGATCGAACTGTAATTACATAGTGTATTCAGATGAGACTTGTGTAGTATTACTTGTGTAGTAGAATTGTACACGCCCGGTTAAGCGTGTAAACCCCGGTTGGCTTGGTAGCGGCCTCGATAGAGGAGGAGAATTACGTCATGCGGGGTGGGAGGGAGGTCTTTGCAATTTTCTCAGTAGAATATTATACGTAGGGATCTAAAGATATTAATTGGCGCTTTGTGGCCTATATAGGTTGTAGTACTAATTGTGGAGTGATCCACTGCTTAGAGTGTAGCCGAGCGGTTTGAGGTATCGGGGCGTTTTGCTATTAGTCGATAATCGTCGCGAGGTATGTGAACCTCTTCCTATCTGTTCTAGCATGATATGTGTATAACTATGTAGTACGGTAGACATACATGTGTTTAATGTATTTGATTGGTTTGAAACATAAAGTGTTATAACGGCTTTATGGGAAGTTGGTTATAACAGCTTTATGTAGGTAAGAAAATGCTTTGTGGTTTCAAAGGATAACTGATTTGACTTATGTCACGACCCGTTCCAGGGCCCGTGACTGGTGCCTTACCGGGGCACCCAAGTAGTCATACATCAGAGTAATCAGCGGAAATATAAAGCAAGACATGAAACAGTTTATAAAAATAGAACACAGTTTAAGTGAGAAAACATCGCCTTTCGGCATATATATAAAAACATGGTTTAGCAGTTACATCCGATACTGTGCAACAGGACTACGCACTTCTGAAATATACAACTATGGCGACAGGGGCCGCCATACCCGATCGCATAAAACTATCTACAACAGGAGATCATACCCAAAAGTAGAGCCTCGGAAAGGATGGAGCTCCGACACCAACGTAGAGATCTAGGAATGTGGATCTAGCACCTTTGCCCTTACCGCGGCATGAATGCAACCCGAAGGAGGTCGATAACAGTACCAAGTATGTGAAACTATAAAGAATCAAATGAAATCAAAGTATTTAAAACCTTTTCACAAATACAATCGGTTCAATTGCACATAGTGCCACATTACAAACAACAGCGGAAATAGAAAGATCAGAATAGTCTATTCTAGGCCGCGAATGATCGAAGCAAGGCCAATCGCCCATAGTATCATTCTGGCGTGCCTAGTCCTGAACTTCGCAGCCCGCATAGGTCACACATAGACCCGCGTAGGTAGCCCTCGCGTCGGGGCAGCCAACCCCGGCGTCCGCCTAGGCTCCCGCGGCCGCGTAGCCTCAAAAGACCGTGATAGTCTCAACAGACCGCATAGGAATCCGCATCGGGCTAGACGCCGAATGATCAATCCCGAGCATACCGCTCCGCATAGTCTCACAGACCGCATAGGCCGTATAGACCCGCGTCAAGGGCAAGCCCACCGGTATAATAGTCGAGGTAGGTGATACGATAGCGATTACAACGAACTTACCGGTTAGCAACGTAAGCCGCAGAAGAATGACCCCTTTACGGCGTTACAAGACACTAACACGTAGCATCATGATATGTCTACTTATCAAACAATCTTACTACACTTATGAGAGATCAATACAAGGCTTTTATAAACAAACAAGTAACAGTTCCTTTTATCATTCTTAAGTTGTTATACCTAACTTCCCATAAAGCTAGCATAACTCTTAAGCTTTTGTTTTAAAACCAAATATTTATCTTCTGTTAAAAATGATTCAAGATTCTTTTGAAATGTTTTGATTCTTATTATTCAGCTTAAGCGTGAGGCATTCTTGTAAGTATTATTCGAGCTTAAGCGTGAGGCATTCGTAAGTATTATTCGATTAACACGTATGCGTCTACCGTACTATATATATTGTAAAATATCATGCTTAGGAAGAATCACATACCTTCTCAAATAAAACCACCGCCAAGTTGAATATGTCGCGCAGAGAGTCGACCTATAATAGTCACGGACATCTATCAAAGACTACTCAAGGTCATTCTAAGCAGAGGTTCACAATTCTACGGAAAGTCGGGCAGCACTTCCCTACCCGGTGAGTTATATAAGTTCATCAGAAAACATCCTAGGTAAGTACTGCTTTGATTATTCTTCTTTTAAACCCTCCTACTGTAGTATGATTCAATTCTATTCGTGATATTCTTCTAAGTATTTATACGTATTCTTATACTACAACAGTAAGTATTCTCTAATTCAATAGAGGGTTAGTCTTAGTTACCTCGGTAAGCCCAATAATATCCTAGATAAAGTCGCGCCTGAGCAAGGTTTAGCTCCTAAGTTGTACGCTCCGGTAGCTCCAAGAAACCTTAGAAGTTCTTTACAACTTCTACAAAGGACTAAGGGATTTGGGCTAGGGTATTTTGGGCATTATAACAATACTAGAAGACAACTTTTCTACCAAGGGAGGGGGGTAGATTTTGGCTAGGCTAGGGGTAGGCCTCGGCAAACTCACTCGAGGGAGTGTGCGACGAAAGGCTAAGGGAGAGGAGAGGATTTTTAGACTTGGAAGATAACTTTGTGGATGAAGAACTCTTCATCTTTAAGGGGGTATTTATAGGTCAAGAAGTGGCCAACCAATGGCCAAGATTAAGACAAGTGCAAGGCAAGTGTAGGGTGAGGATTAACTATACACAAATATCCTACCAACTCCTTGACTTGTGCACAAGGCACAAAAAACGTGCCTAGGCTCTTCAATTCGTCCAAATGGACGATTCAAGTCCACCAATGGGAGGGTGCCAAGTGTCGCCCTCCCGTTGGTCCAAAATGTTTCGTCGTTCGGACAAATCCGCAAAATTAGTAATGGCATAGCGGAATTTTCCTACGAAAGCCGTGGAAACGTTTACGTCGGAAAGCGATTCTTTTAGTGAGTTGTGTACAAAATAAAACGTCGAGGCTAACTTTAAGGCCAAACTTTTTATGCGTATTCCCTTACGTACATACTGGAAATACGGTATAACATTCTCCCTCCCGAAACATTCGTCCCGAATGTTCCTTCTCAAGACAGTTATCGAAGAAGCTTAAACAGTTTGTAAGTGCCACACATGGCCACAAAATAACACTTAGGCACAAATGATAATGGAAATTTACAAGTAGGAAAGCGAATTACCTGGAGGTGTGGGGAATAGGTGAGGATACTTCTGCCTCATGTCCTCCTCGGCTTCCCACGTCATCTCCTCCCTGAGCTCGTTCCGCCACAAGACTTTGTGGAAGCCACGTCCTTCGTCCAGACGCCTAACGACGATCGACTATCGCTATGGGAATCTCCTCATACGATAACCCCTCGTCACCGACATCGTCAATCGGTGTACCCTAGATGGATCCCGATACATCTCTCCGGCATAGATACGTGAAAAACCGGATGCACTGCCTCCAGATCGGACGGCAGATCCAACTCGTAGGCAACCTCGCCTACCCTGCGGACAATCTGAAATGGCCCAATGTACCTTGGGCTGAGTTTCCCCTTCTCATCACACCCTTCATGGGTGACACCTAGGAAAACCCAATCATGAACCTCGAACTCAAGATGCGACGGCGATGATCTGCGTCGACTTACATGCGACTCACGGTATCGATAGCGCCTCGGATAAGCTTCACCTTATCCCACTGCTGCACCAAATCTGGTCCCACTAGCCGCACTCGCCCACATCGAACCAACCTATAGGCGATCTGCACTTCCTCCCATACAAGGCCTCATAAGGCGCCATCGAATCGGGTGGTAGCTATTATTATATGCGAACTCAACTAGAGGCAAATGATCCTCCCAACTACCATGAAGTCAATAACACGGGCTCGCAAAGATATCCTCAAGAGTGCGGATAGTGCGCTCTGCTGTCCGTCTGCATGCGTGGATGAAATGCGATACTCGGGCTCACTGCGTCCCTAAACCCCTGCGGAAGGACCTCGAAGTTAGCGTGGCGGGCTCCTGCATGCGATATGATCGAGTAGGGACTCCATGCGATCGACGATCTCTCGGATGTAAAGTCGGCATAATCCTCGGTAGAAAAAGTCGTCGGACGGGAAGAAAGTGGGCTAATTTCGTCGACTGTCGACGATAACCCATATAGAATCATGTCTCCTGCGAGTGCGAGGTAATCCTGTGATGAAGTCCATGTTGATTACCTCCCACTTCGGTCGGGATCTCGATAAATGCGTAACAAACCACCGGGCCTGCCGTGCTCTACCTTCACTGCGACAACACGGCACCGAGCTACGAACTCGCAACGTCTCTCTTCAAGCCATCCCACCAATACAGATCTAAGGTCGTGGTACATCTTAGTCGACCGGATGGATAGAGTAACGCGCTACCGTGCTTCCCGAACTGCTGCGAAGTCACGAAACATCCGGAACACACCTGATGCGCCTCAAACCTTAGCACCCCATCAGTGCTACCTCAAAAGGACCCTTGCCCTCACGAAGAGTGTATCACGATATCGAATCAAAGTGGATCCTCGGTGTTGCCTCTTCACCTCGCCGGCGATGGAAGACTCGGCAACCTCACGAACTCTAACCCCTGCTATCGTAATCAATCAAGCGGACACCAAGGCTCGCTAACTGATGCAAATCACGAACCATGTCCCTCTCCTCTCTGCCGCACATCGATAGGCTCCCATCGACCTACGACTAAGAGCATCTGCCTAACATTGGCCTTCCCGGGTGGTACAGATATCAACATCGTAATCCTTAAGCAACTCTAACCACCGCCTCTGTCGTAAGTTCGGCTCCTCTCGTGAAGATATCCGGAGGCTCTTGTGGTGCGTATAAATATCCACGTGAACCCCATACAAATAGTGCCTCGGATCTTGGCGTGAATCACGGTACGACTCCAAATCATGGGTGGGGTAGTTCTCTCGTGTTTCTTGGTGTCGGGATGCATATGCTATAACTCTGCCATGCTGCATCAACACACATCCCAACCCGATGCCCGACGCGTCACAATACACAACATAACCGTCGACCCTGCGGAAGAGTAAGAACGAAGCGATCGTCAATCTCTCTTTCAAAGAATCGAAACCCCGCTCACAAGCATCGATCCCATCAAACTTGGCGCCTTACGAGTCACCTAGTCAATGGTGCGAAGATAAAGCAAACTTCTCCACGAACCGCCGATAATAACCGAGGCCCGAAATCGCGAACCTCTGCCGGAGTAGTAGGTCTCGGCCAAGTCTGCCTCGATCTTGGCGTATCCACCGAATGCCATCAGCCGACAATATGCCCAAGAAACGCCATCAAGTCACCAAAACTCACATTTGGAAAACTTGGCGTCTGCTGGTCGGAGAAGCTCGGCCTGATACTCAAATGCTCGCGTGCTCGCTCTGGCGAGAATAAATCAAGATATCATCAATGAACACTATCACAAACGTGTCCAAAAATGGTTTGAACACTCGGTTCATCAAATCCATGAATATCGCGGGAGCATTGGTCAACCCAAAAGACATGAACCTGAACTCATAATGCGTCTGGTCGAATGCGATCCTGGGACATCCACCTCTCGACACGAACGATGATAGCCGACGCAGATCAATCTTGGAGAAACATCTCGCGCTCGCAACCAGTCGAACAAATCATCAATCACAGGAAGGGTATCTGTTCTTAATGGTCACCTTGTTCACCGCTGTAATCAACACACATGCGGCGTCCGCCCTTCTTTTTCACGAACAATCTGGCGCTCCCGAGGGAGAAACACTAGGCGATGAAGCCGCTTCTCCAAAGAAATCCTAAGCTGATCCTTGACTCTCTCAACTCGGCGGTGCCATTCGTATGGCGGAATGGAAATAGGCGAGTATCCGCAAGACATCTATACAAAACTCGATCTCCTCTCGGGAGGATACCGGAGGTTATCCGAAACACGTCGGGAACTCGTGACTACTGGGCCCGGAAATCGTACGCGCCTCGGTATCAAACACTCGAGCGAGATGGTAGATATACCCTTGCCACCATCTTCCTAGCCTTGAGGTAGGAAATAAACCTACCCTCGGCGATACCGTGCTCCTCACTCAACAACCGGCTCCTCGAAGCTGGAACCGTACTACTCTCTCTGCGGTCTACATTGGCGTAGCAAGAAGCTAGCCAATCCATCCCCATAATCACGTCGAAGTCAATCATCTCCAACTCTATCAAGTCGGCTGAGGTCCGACGTCAGAATAGTCACAGACAAGCTCATATACCGCCGAGCTACCACCGAATCACCCAGGCGTAGCTACCTCGAAAGGGTCTATGGACTCGGGCTCTATCCCTATCCTACTAGCAACAAGGGAGATATATGGGGCAGTAGAACCGGATCTATCAAAGCATACACATCAAACCCGGCCCGATAAGGTACACCGTGGCGACATCGGTGAGGCCTCACGATCTGTCGGTGGACAAAGCATAAATGCGGTTACGAGGACCGCTAGAATCTGGGACTGCGCCACGACCTCTGCCGCGACCGCTGATCCATGTGTACCTTGCCTCGGGCGAGTAGCTGTCGAGGATGAAGAAGCGGCAGACCACTGTGGCCCAGGCCTACTACCGCCGCTCGGTCGGACAAACTCTCGCGAAATGACCTGCGGCCAAGTATAGCGGCTCGAATCTGACTCAAGAATGGTATCTGCCACACGGGCACCGAGCGGACCTCGAGCAGTTAGCACCCTACCACCGAAATCCGTCACAGGGCCCCGACCGCCCGACCGCTCTGGGTCTTGAAAATGAGGTAGGGCGCTCTGCGCTGGGTGTGGTGCAAATCCGACTTGGCGATGCCGCCCACCCGAGGACCACGAAAGAACCGGCCGTCTTGGCCTTCTTCGCGATATCGCTCTGCCGGTCTCTACGCCTCACATCCCGGTCATGAGCTGCATACGGGTTATGTCCATTACGGTGAAGGGACACACCGCACAAGACTTCGGCCATGTAATCATCTAGCCCGATGACATAGCGATGCACCTGTCCTCCATCTGCTACGGTCTGGGGGACATATCGAGCCAAAGAATCAAACTCGACATTGTACTCCTGTTGTGCGTCCTCCTGTCTCGGCAACAAGAATCTATCGGCTCGTGCCCTCTCCTCATCTGCGGAGGCAAGAAGTGTGTGAAAAAGCCTCAAAACTCATCCCATACCGCCGGAGGTGCATGCTCTCCCGGAAAGCTCCATGAATCAAACCAATCGGCGGTGTCACGCGGCCGATGCAACCGAATGTCACGACCTCGATCTCGAAGCCACGATCACCGCATAATCCTCTGCGGTGACGGATGAACTCCTGCGGATCATCCTCGGCCTCGACCAGTAAAACTCGGCGGGCTACAACTAAGGAAATCCGTAGTCTCAAACTATACGCCTCGGGTGCACTACGGTGCGGAGTGGAGATGGGCCAGGCTGCCGTCAATCTCTCCTCGTGTCGGGCCTGACTTTAGCCAATAGCTGGGCCATCTCCTTGCCCTAACTCCTCGCCCGGTGTGGGGCGGAGGTGTGGGTACTGTGGTCTCTGCTGGGGCTTGCGGCGTCATAGAACTCGCCGTCTCTGGTATAGTCTGGGCCTGAGCCCTCGTGACTCTGGGTGTCTGCTAGCGACTCCTCGGGTCTTGCCCATACGGGCCGGGTTGCCTTACGTGGAGGCATAATCATTCTGAGAAAGGAATACGTTAGAGGGTCCAACCTATAACACGACTCTAAAGCACGATCTCGTAATGAGAAGAATGAAACCAATCCTAAATATCCTATAGCCTCACGATTATTGGTGTGGTGCACAACACCGATAATCAAGACTCTACTAGATACGGTCTGTAGACACTTTCCGAGGATTAACTGCTCTGATACCACTTTTGTCACGACCGTTCGGGGCGTGGATCGTGCCTTAGGGGCACCAGTAGTCATACATCGAGTAATCACGGAAATATAAAGCAAGACATGAAACGATTTATAAAAATAGAACACGGTTTAAGTGAGAAAACATCGCCTTTCGGCATATATATAAAAACATGGTTTAGCGATTACATCCGATCTTGTGCAGCGGGACTCTAAGGAAATATACAACTATGGCGGGACAGGGCCGCCATACCTGGCATAAAACTATCTACTGAGGAGATCATACCCAAAGTAGAGCCTCCAGAAAGGATGGAGCTCACGACACCAACGTAGAGATCCAGGAATGTGGATCTAGCACTGCTTGCCCACTGCGGCATGAGCAGCCCAGAAGGAGGTCGATGCAAATTACAGTATGTGAAACTATAAAGAACTGAAATGAAATCAAAGTATTTAAAACCTTTTCACAAATACAATCAGTTCAATTGCACATAGTGCCACATTACAAACAACAACGGAAATAGAAAGACTGTAACAGGTCTATTCTAGGCCGCGAATGATCGAAGCAAGGCCAATCGCCCATAGTATCATTCTGCGTGCCTAGTCCTGGACTTTCGCAGCCCGCATGGGTCACACATAGACGCGTGAGGTAGCCCTCGCGCCGGGGCAGCCAACCCCGGCATCCGCCTAGGCTCCGCAGCGCATAGCCTCAAAAGACCGCGTAGTCTCGGCAGATCGCATAGGAATCCCGCGTCGGGCTAGGCGCCGAATGATCAATCACGGAGCATACCGCTGCCGCATAGTCTCACGGACCGCATAGGCCGTATAGACCAGCGTCAAGGCGGGCAAGCCCTGTATAATAGTCAAGGTAGGTGATACAAGATATGACAACGAACTTACGGTTAGCAGCGTAACGGCAAGAATGACCCTTACACAAGATTACAAGACACTAACACGGTAGCATCATGATATGTCTACTTATCAAACAATCTTACTACACTTAACAGAGATCAATACAAGGCTTTTATAAACAAACAAGTAAAGTTCCTTTTATCATTCTTAAGTTGTTATACCTAACTTCCCGTAAAGCTAGCATAACTCTTAAGCTTTTGTTTTAAAACCAAATATTTATCTTACATTAAAAATGATTCAGATATTCTTTTGAAATGTTTTCGATTCTTATTATTCGAGCTTAAGCGTGAGGCATTCGTAAGTATTATTCGATTAACACATATGCGTCTACCGTACTATATATATATTAAAATATCATGCTTAGGAAGAATCACATACCTTCCAATGAAAACCACCGCGAGTTGAATATGTCACAAGGCAGAGTCGACTATAATAGTCACGGACATCTATCAAAGACTACTCAAGGTCATTCTAAGCAGAGGGTTCACAATTCTACGGAAAGTCGGGCAGCACTTCCCTACCGGTGAGTTATATAAGTCTCATTGTGAAAGCAGTCCTAGGTAAATCTGATTTGATTATTCTTCTTTTAAACCTCTCTTGTGGTATGATTCAATTCTATTCTGTGATATTCTTCTAAGTATTTATACTTATTCTTATACTATAACAATAAGTATTCTCTAATTCAAAGAGGGTTAGGATTAGTTACCTCGGTAAGCCCAATAATATCCTAGATAAAGTCGCGCTTTGAGCAAGGTTTAGCTCCTAAGTTATGCGCTCAGGTAGCTCAGAAACCTTAGAAGTTCTTTACAACTTCTACAAAGGACTAAGGGATTTGGGCTAGGGTATTTTGGGCATTATAACAATACTAGAAGACAACTTTTCTACCAAGGGAGGGGGGGTAGATTTTGGCTAGGCTAGGGGGTAGGCCTCGGCAAACTCACTCGAGGGAGTGTTGGGCGAAGGCTAAAGGAGAGGAGGATTTTTAGACTTGGAAGATAACTTTGTGGATGAAGAACTCTTCATCTTTAAGGGGGTATTTATAGGTCAAGAAGTGGCCAACCAATGGCCAAGATTAAGACAAGTGCAAGGCAAGTGTAGGGTGAGGATTAACTATACACAAATATCCTACCAACTCCTTGACTTGTGCACAAGGCACAAAAAACGTGCCTAGGCTCTTCAATTCGTCCAAATGGACGATTCAAGTCCACCAATGGGAGGGTGCCAAGTGTCGCCCTCCCGTTGGTCCAAAATGTTTCGTCTCTCGGAAAAATCCGCAAAAATTAGTAATGGCATAGCCGGAATTTTCCCTACGAAAGCTGTGGAAACGTTTCGTCGGAAAACGATTCTTTTAGTGAGTTGTGTACAAAATAAAACGTCCAAGGCTAACTTTAAGGCCAAACTTTTTGTACGTATTCCCTTACGTACATACTCTGGAAATACGGGGTATAACAACTTATAACGGATTTGATGTGTAGTAACAAAGAACTTGAAGTGTTCCAAAAAGACCCTTTTTAAAGAAGAGTAATACTTGGCTTTGAAAACATAAGAGTTGTACTAGCTTTATGGGAAGTTAGGTATAACGTCTTAAGAAGTGATAAAAAGAATGGTTTACTGATTTTTAGAAGATAAGAGACTTGACTTAATGGTATTAATATGAATTTTGTTAAAAGTGTGAAACCTCATTCGTGAGTAATGAGTACTTGGTTTTAAAAGGAATAATGTTTTACTGATTTCGGAAATCAGAATAAGTATCGACAAACCACTGCAGCGTTAATAAAGGAAAATGTATTGAATAATGAAGTATGGTATTAAAACCAGTAGAAACCTCCATCTGCATAGAAGCTAAGATGAGACAAAATGATATTACATTTCCTAGATCATGGCTGCTTAATAAGATTGTTTATAAACAAGAATAACCTACTCACCTATAAGGCCTATGTTTCTCAAAGCGTTTAAAGGAGAATTATGTTTAAAAGTTAAAACTATGAACTACGAAACCTTTTCTAAAATGAGGAACTTGAGCATTTGAAATTAGGCAAACTTGAACGTTTGGAAAATAAGGTTGTTACTTGATTTTACAAAGGAAAGCATTTTGGTTTACTTAACAATGTTAGTCACTCTATTTTTATACTACGGGTATCGGGTGACCTTTGTAAAAGAAATGGATCTTTAAAAGTAATTTAACGTACGTAGTACCTTAGGGTTAAAACCCGGACTTTGGCATAAAATGAAAGTACTTCGAGTTGTTGTGAAACTTGCCTATGCTTGTTGTTGTGAAACTTGCCTATGTTTGTTGTTGTGAAACTTGCCTATGCTTGTTGTTGTGAAACTTGCCTATGCTTGTTGTTGTGAAACTTGCCTATGATTGTTGTTGTGAAACTTGCCTATGCTTGTTGTTGTGCAAGAATTGTGTTTCTATACTACCGTGTCTCTTGATGGAGGGTCGGTTGACTTGTTGAGAACTTACTTGGGCGGATGCGTGACGGATAAATTCCAGATGCGTTCGGTGATAGTGTTACTTTTGTTAATCGCTTTGGACATACTGACACGATGTGTAGCGCACGGGTATGCTTCCACTTTGATTACCGCCTTGTTGTCTTATTGTTTCCCTTTGGACATCGACACGATCGTGGCCGCGGGTATGCTTCCATTTGGAATGCTTTGTCTTATTGTTTCCGCTGGACCTCGACACGATCGTGGCGCTGCGGGTATCTTCCATTTGGAATGTTGTCTTATCTGTTCCCTTTGGAATCTTGACACGATCGTAGCGCATGGGTATGCTCCCATTTGGATTCTTTGTCTTGTTGTTATCATATCATAAACTATGGCGGTGAGAAGGTACTCACGCGGGATTGATGTTGTGGGCATGAGACCACGAATTGATATAAGCATGTGTGTGTCTTGTAGTTTGGTTATCATACATGTCTCACCTTTTATAGACTATTATGATTTCAATTCTGATATTTCTGATTTCACATACTTGGTACTGTTGTCGACCTCCTTGGGCCGCGTTCATCTGCAGTAGAAGTACATCATTTGTCGATCCGCGTTTAGGATCTCATTTATTTTGGGAAGCTCCGTTTCGTCGGAGGCTTATCTTTGGTATGTTACCACAGTGCAGTAAGTTCTTATGCGTTCGGGGTATGGCGGCCCCGCCCTGTCATAGTTGTTGTATAAATCTTAAGTGCCTTTGTTGTGGGCGGTGTAAGGATTATGCTCGTTCAAATGTTTATATATATATGTTGGAAGGCAACCGTTTTGGTTGGCCTATTTGCTTTTATTTATCATGTCTCTTGTTTCATATTTATGCTTTATGTTCCGCTGATTTTCTCTGATGTTGTATCACTAGGGTGCCCGGGGTAAGGCACCAGTCACGGGCCCCGGTTCGGGTCGTGACATTAAGGGACTTTATTTTTCAAGTTATGGGACTTGATTCTTAAAGGAAGAAATGAATTGATTTAAAAGTATAGAATACTTGATTTGGAAAGTATTGATTTCTTTCCATTCTAAAGTTAAGAAACTTGTTTTCTTAAAAGTTAAGAGACTTGAAGTATTTTGAAAGCTATGTGATTTGAATTGAAAGTATAAGTTTCTTGGTCATAAAAGGAATGAATTTGTCTAAGACATAAAGAGTTATAACAGCTTTATGGGAAGTTGGTTATAACAACTTTATGGAAGATTAAAAGAATGGGTTTCTTCAGTAATGTAAGCAAAGAAATGATTTGAAATAAAGAAGGGCAAATTGTTTTAAAGGTACCAATTGCTTAAGGTTTTAAAGAAAGAAGTCACTTGATTTAGAAGCCTATAGTATTTCTAAAAGGTATTGTGACTTGTCTTGAAAAGTAGATATGACTTGATACTACGGTTATTAGTATCTTGGAAGTTTTATTTGAAAGAGAATCATTTTAAAGGAGTAGAGGCACGTAGTACGTTGGGTTAAATTCCCGGATTTCATAATGACATGTTAGTGCCTTAAGTAAACAAAAATGAGAGTGTATATGAACACGCTAATAAGAAGTTAGGGGATTTCTTAACTTGCTTATGTAATGTATGATAAGCCGGTGGTGCTTATGTTATGTATGGTAAGCCGGTGGTGCTTATGTTATGTATGATAAGTCGGTAGTGCTTATGTTATGTATGATAAGCCGGTAGTGCTTATGTTATGTATGATGGCCGGTTGAGTTAGGGTAAGAGTATAAATGAGAGGTAAACCCCCAAGACGTTATACCACCTTCTTCAGGGTAAGAGTATAAATGAGGGGTAAACCCCCAAGACGTTATACCACCTGTTCCGTGGATTTGCTACCCATGATGCGAGGAATACCTCATGCGAGTCCTTATGGGCTTATGCGGGTGAAATAGTCCCATGCGGGCGGGTATAGCCTATGCGAGGAATACCTCATGCGGGTCCACAGGACGTATGCGGGTGAAATAGTCCCGGGAGTAGGATTGCTTATCGATACTACGGGCGAGGGACCCTGTTTTAATCATGAGCCTCCTATTTTTATGCAGTATACCTTTATGGGCAGACTTATGTGATTTTATCGCATCCCAGATTGGGCCGGGCAGTATACCTTTATGGGCAGACTTATCTGACTCTATCGCGTCCAGTTGGTAGCGGTATAAGGCGTTCCTCCATAAAGGGGCGGATTAGGTTATGCAAGATACGTAAGTTATATGTTTATGAACTTGATGAGTTTTCTTAAGTATATGCGTAAGAATTTGACTATACTCTTATGGAAAAATGGGAAAGATAATAAGGTGCGATTAAGTTCACGAGATGGAAATGACACGGTAGGATCGGTATTTACCCTTTCTTTATACTTGCCCATCATTCTTTTATCTGATTATGTTTTGTTACTGTACCTTATTTTTCATTCCATATTCGGTACCTGTTGTACTGACCCCCTTCGGGGGGCTGCGTTCATGTCCGCAGGTTTAGGTACACAGTTGTGGATCCGCGAGCTTAGGTTCCCGGTTCAGCATTTTGAGATGGGTCCAATGTTCCGGAGCTTGTCGTCATGGTTATGTATATTCAGGGGTACGGCGGGGCCCTGTCCCGTCATAGCATTGGTTCAAATCTTAGAGGTATGTATTCATCTGTGGGCTGGACTGGCTAGAGTTGTTTTTACATTGTTAAACAGTGTAGACCCTTTCGGGTAATTTTTATGTTATGGCAGCCTTATCGGCTTGGCCTTAGTTTTTTTAAAAAAAGTGTTATTTATCTTCCGCAGTTTATTATGTTGTATGAGTATAAGGGTGCCTAGGTAGGGCACCAGTCGCGACCCGGGGTCGGGTCGTGACACATACATACCTTGGAACTACGGGGTATAACAATCAAATGGACCTAGATTGTCAAAATCTGGTACGTCTACCGTACTATACATTTACAACCTATTCATGCTCAAGAGATAAGAAAGTTCTACATACCTCTTCGGTTTAATCCACTTGCTAAGTCCAATTCTCCGTACTTAGTATGTCAACCTATAATGACCATAGTACGTCTATTAACTTCTAGTTTCAAACGTAGAATATTCCAAGTGCAAATTCACTAAATTCTACGGAAAATCGGACAGCACTTCCTTTGTTTCTACATACTTTGCCACCTTTTTCAAGGCCGAATTCAATAACCAAACACGCCACATTTAAGGACCAACAAAGTAGCTAACAATAGGGGATTACACGCTTAATCAAGACATGTAAAATTCCGCCCCACAATATATAACAAACTAGTCTAAACTCTGATGTCAATTCGCAATTTGGGCAACAATACCAATTCTTATCCAATTTCCATTTCAATCCAAGTTGTTAGCATAACATGATATCAAGTCGCGATCGATTATAACTACTATAATCTTCAAGTAAGTAACATCACGCGATTCTAATAAATGACCAAATTGTAATTCAATTTCAAATGACTCAACATGTCATTTTCGGATTTTGAGCTTCCAAATTTCCATAACACTTATCAAACTTCATAACACATATCACATGATCACTTATAACTTATCATAACATGAAATCTTCAATTACAAAAGTAAAATGAAGGTTATACCTCAATTAGCCCAAATATGATCCAAGAGCACAAGTCGATCCTTAGCAACTTTAGCTCCTTCTTTCGACATTCCAATCCACTCCAAGCAACCCTTAGAAGCTTATGAATAACTCATCTTCAAGTTCCAACTTCAAAGTTGAATAACTCCTTAGGTTTTTGCCTTGCGACTAATACGAAAACACCATTTTTCCGGGATCTTTCTATTGAGATAACCTTACAATACCCTTAGGAACCTTGGTTTAAAGTGGGGAGATTATTGGACAAAAATTGAAAAAATTTCTTGCCCCTTAATCCCCAAACCCGAGAGCCCCTTATTGCATTCTTCAAGTTTTCTTGAAATAAGACTAAGTATGGGAACTAGTCTTGCTACTAGTATACATATATAACATAATGGAGGGTCAAGATTAGAACAAATGGGTGGCCTAGATGAGTTTTGTCACGACCCGATCCCGGGCCCATGACTGGTGCCTTACCCGGGCACCCAAGTAGGCATACATCAGAGTAATCAGCGGAATATAAAAACAAGACATGAAACAAGTGTAAAATGAGACACATTTTATCTGAGAAAAAGTCGCCTTTAGGCATATATATATAAACCAAGTCTGGCAGTTACATCCTAACTGTACAATAGGACTACAGACCTCTAAGGAAGTAAACAACTATGGCGGGATAGGGCCCCGCCATACCCTGAATGTACAAAACTATCTACAACAACAGGGAGATCATACCCAAAAGTCGAGTCTCCGGAGAAATGGAGCTCACGACACGAGAAAAGATCCTAAATCGAGGATCCGCACCTTCCCTTTACCTGCGGCATGAACGCAGCCCCCGAAGGAGGTCAGTACAACAGGTACCAAGTATGTGAAACTGTAAAGTACTTTAAATGAAATCATACCATTTTAAAAGAAATTTTACAAATATGTACGAAACAACCAATGTAACCGCACATAGTGCCACAGCATAACCAAAAGCAAAATAGATATAACATAACTGGTCTTTTATAGGCCGCTAATGATCGAAGCAAGGCCAATCGCCCATAGTATCATTATGCGAGCCTAATCTCGAACTCCGCGATCCGCATAGTCACATAATTCGCATGAGGTATTCCTCGCATCGGGGGTAGCTAGCCCGCGGTATCCTCCTGGACTCCCGCAGTCCGCATAGTCACATAGACCACATAGTCACATAGACCGCATAAGGCATTGCTCGCATCGGGATAATACACCCGGAATGATCAATCCTAGAACTCCGCGACTCGCGTAGTCACACAATCGCATAGCCGTATAGACGCGTCAGGGTGGCAATCCTCGGTATAACAAGTCAGGAGGTATGTGATATAATAACGATAACGGGCTTAACGTTTAACAACGTAAGCACAACAAGAATAACCCCTTACACAACATCACAAGACACTAACACGCCGTATCATCATAACATGTTTACTTATCAAACCATCTTACTACACTTTTAAATCAATACAAGATTTTCATAAACAAATAAGTAAACCGTTCTTTTATATTTCTTAAGTCGTTATACCTAACTTCCCATAAAGCTAGTATAACTCTTAAGCTTTCGCTTAAAAATCAAGTATTACTCTTCTTTCAAAAATGATTCATAATTCTTTTGAAATACTTCAGGATTCTTATTATTTAGACTCAAGTCAAAAGCGTCGATAAAACCATGTTCGGTTAACACGACGCTCACCGTACTATATATATATTTTAAAATATCATGCTCAAGAGGATAGGAAGAATCACATACCTCCTCGGCGAAATCCACCTGCCAAGTCGAATATGTCGCGCGCAGAGTATCAACCTATAATAGGCAAATACGTCTAGACTACTCTGTAGAATAATCTAAGCAGATAGTTCTCTATTCTACGGAAAATCGGGCAGCACTTCCCTACCCGTCAAACTACACAAGTCTACTGTAATTACAGTCCTATGTAAGTACAGTTCAATTCTCTTCTTTTATACCATCCTTCTATACGTCTTATACTCAATTCTATACTACTATAGTATGTAATCTCCAATTACAATAGATGGACAAGATATTTACCTCGACAAGCCCAAAAATTATCCAAGATAAATGTCGATCCTGAGCAAGGTTTAGCTTCTATTCTGCACGCTCCAATAGCTCCAAGAAACCCTTAGAAGTTTCCAAACAACTTCTACTAATACTTCAACCAACTATGAAGATTTTCCTTAGGGTTTCGTTTTGACTAATGGATATAAGGTAGTATTTCTGGGCTTTTAGTATAGAGGTGACTTTGGAATACTACAAGGTATTTGGCTAAGGTATTTTGGGATAGTAACCATACTTGGAGAATATTTTTTTCTACAAAGAGGGGTATTTGTGAGACAACTAGGAAGGGGAGGATGTTTCGACGGAACCACTAGTGCGGGCAAAGAGGGCTTGGACGAGAACACTACAAGGGAGAGGGAGTTTTTGAGACTTGGAAATTGTGTTTGTGGATGAAGAAGTCTTGCACAAGAGGGGGGTATTTCTAGAGCCCTCAATGGCCAAGATTAAAAAAAATGGAGGGTGGGGATTAAGATCCATGTGAAGAGTGAGGTCTTCCAACCAAGTGTCCACCACAATGTTGGGACATATGTCCACCACAACATTGGAACATATGTCCCACACAACAATGAGCCATGTGGCCTCCACTAACACAAGCAAACCGTCCAACCTACCTACCCCCACTACCCAAAAAATATCTTTGCAAGACTTGACCATTTGACCTTGTCCACTTGGCCACATTTTCGTCCAACCCATGCCAACTAAGGGTGACACATGTCACCCTCCTATTGGTCCAAAATATTTCGTCTCTCGGAAAAATCCGTAATCGGTTAAAATATTAAAAACGTAGAATTTCCTTCACAAGGTTCGGAATCTTTTCCGTCGAAAGTTCACAAGTTCATTCTTAACCTAATTAGGGCTTGAATAATCGTACGTACGTCCTCGCATACATACTCTGGAAGTACGGGGTATAACAAGTTTCACATGGATCCTAGCCAAGTGGCCTTGACTAAGTCAACAATATCAAGCTATTAGTCTTTGCAAGACTTGGTCATTTAAATTATGGTCAAATGACCATCCTATCCATGTATTTTTCGTCCAAGACCAAGCAAGGGGGGTGACATGTGTCGCCCTCCCATTCGTCGCAATATTTTGTTTTCCGACAATTCCATAATTCCGATAAATTTTTACTCGTCTCAAATCTTAATATTTTTGAGTTCTTACGTACGTTCTTATAAACATATCCTGGAATTTCCGGGGTGTAACATTCTTCCCCCCTTAGAAACATTCGTCCCCGAATGTTCTTTCGGGAGTCAAACTTAAAGATAGCGACATAGTCTTCTTTTACAACCCCTACATACCAATAATACCACACGAGGCCACATAACAATACTCATACTAAAATGTCAAGCTGAACCTCATGTGTCAACGTCGGTTATCTGCATAAAGCTTCTGCTGACTCTAAGCTTACTAATAATCTTTCCCGGATAAGCTTCACCTTATCCACAGCCCGCTGAATCAAGTCTGGACCAAATAACTGAACCTCGCCTATGTCGAACCATCCAACCGGCGATCTACACTTTCTTACATACAAGGCCTCATACATGGCCATCTGAATACTGGAAGGGTATCTGTTATCGTACGTAACACAACAAGAGGCAATTAACCCTCCCGGCTATATCTGAAATCAAGAACACAGGCCCGCCACCTATCCTCAGTGCACGGATAGTACGCTCTGCTGTCCGTCGATGCGAGGTGTAATGCAACACCGAGACTCACTTGTGTCTCTAAAACCCTTCGAAAAACCTCGGAAGTTATACGTAATCGAGCTCATCATGCGACATCATAAACGTAGGGACCGTGCGATCTCATAATCCCCTCGCTATACAAGCTAGCATAAACCTCGGTAGAGTAAGTGGTCCCAATCCGAAAGAACACTTTGGTTTCACAACCTATTTACCATGACCCCGAGTCGCGACTTCCTGCGATGCGATGCCACCGTAACAAGATCCATTCTAATTACCTCCATGTCTAAGTCGGGGTCTAAATGCGCTGCAATAGCCATTTGGGCTTCGTGTTCAACCATGACCTGCTACTAATTCGGATATTAAGCAACAACTCGCTCGTCCCTTTTCCAGGTCATCTTACCCATACATACATCCGAGGTCACGACACAACTTAGTCGACCCGAACAATTTGAGCAATAAGCAGTATGCCTCCTAAAACCTGCGACTAGCCTGCGCACGGTACACACAATCATCTCATATCACGGACCTCATCCTGCTATTCAAACATGCTTTTTCTTCTCGAGTCGTATCTCGTCTTGTATCATACAATCGATTCTCATCTTTCGCCTCTTTACCTCCTCAACGACGGAAGACTCGCAACTTCTCGGATATAAACCATTAACCTTGAAACAAATAATCGAACCCTAGGCTCGTGAATCGAAGAATCTCACGGACCACGCGTCGATCTATCCGCTGCCCGTCCGCATACTACCCTTAGATCCGTGACTAAGAGTATCTTTAATCGTCTTGGCTTTCGTGTGGTATAGGATATCAATATCACAATCCTTGAATAACTCTAACCACCGTCATTGCCGCAAATTCTCGCCTCGATCTGCAGATATCTGAAGGCTTTTGTGGTCCGCACAAATATCCACGTGAAGTCTATATATACGTCATGCCCCAAATCTTCAAGGCATGATTTAAGCGCCACCGCTTCTAAATCGGAAGGCGTAATTTCCTTTCTGCTTCACAACTACCGGGAAAACCTAGGCTCTATCCTTATCGGGTTGCGTTAGCACACAACCTAGCCCAACACCCAACGTGTTATCATAATAACCTAACCCTCTAGTCTTTCAGGGGGAGTTAGAACTGTAGTCGAATCAACTTATCTTCCAATAACTGGAAACCTTTCTCATTCTTGCAAAATATTCGGGTGTCATTAATCTCAATTATGGTTTCTGTTTCCTTTTCTCTATTGCAACCAAACTTGGTCATTAAACTTAGATTTTATTCCTTTGCTTGCCTCCTGACAAGACTTCCTGTCAATCACAATTTAGTGGGGGGGAGGTTTCCTTGATCTCGTCAAGTAGTAACCCGATGCTACCACCTTTCCTCAAGGTGTTCTTACTGCCTATTATTTACTAATGGTCTTACACTAGTCTGGGGTCATCATATCTCGTGCAACTTTCATAACCATAGTCGTATTCGCCTTTATCATTCTGGTCATAACCTTACCTTAGGCTTATTATTAGCAAAATTATTTCTATCTTGATTCATAATCGTACAGTTTCATATATGCGTACTACCTGCATTTTTCCTTACGACACTTTCTAGACCATTTCGTAACGTCGTTCTTAATTACCCCAACACGATATTTTTCCCACGGTTATCTAAAACTGTAACCTATGGCATGACGATACTGAAGACCTTACCAGTCTCCTATCCTTCGTCTAACAATCATGGGTACACATAACCCCATGTCGTAAAAGCGTCGCCGTGGGGGAGAGAACTTATCTCCACTAAATAAACTTTCCTTGGAGGCTCAACCCTAATCACAGGGTCCTCTTGCGGTCCAGTAACTATCTAGTCATCACGCACCGCCTTAAAGTCATGTAGATTTTCAAAACCTACCAAATATGCCTCGACTTGCGGCGACTAAATACTTATTTTATTCTTGCCTGCACATTTTCTGAAATTATCAGGAAGGTCGTGGCCTGACCGCCACACCAAACTAACTCCAAGTAACTCGAGGGCACTTAACATAAATTTCTTCAAATTCAATTATTACTTACTTTCGTCGATTCACCTCGAGTGAACAAGTCACCTGAACTTAAAAGAAAAACAATGATGCCAAAGAAGGAAGGATAATTCGGTTACTACCACTTCTCTTCCTTTACCTTTGGATAATCGACACGGCTGGAATCGAGCCGATCTCTCTCTGCAGTCAACGTTGGCATAACAAGAGGCCAACTAACCCGTACTCATAATGACCTCAATGTCTGTCATAACAGCTCTGCTAGGTTTGCTAGGGTCCAACGACTGTATCGTTACCGGCAATTATCTACCCGCTCAGCTACCACCCAACACTCACGGGTGTAGTCACCTCGAAAGGTCCTCATGGATTCAGGCTTTATTTCTTTACACTTGGTTGCTCTCTTTTTCACTGGTCGTACTCTTTCCGTACTTCCAAACTTATACTAGCATACGTACATAAATTCCATACTAATTCTGGCCTCCACTCTTTGGAGTTACTAAATTAAACAATATAAGGCCCATTCCGGCTCTCACAACTTGGTTCCAGTGGAACACGTCCACGAACCCGTAAAATGATTAACTAAATTTGGGCCTTGCACCCTCGTGACCCTGTCACGTAGCGGGACTACTACCAACTGATCCCATTTCATTTCAAGCTATGAGGCGACCCTTAATAGGTCCCCAACCCGACTCGGCGTCATATTTAACTCTTTTCCTTGGTCTGTCTTAACTTTTTACTACCCGAGAAGGCCTTATATACCTAAGGTCTCGGTGGTTATCACATTCTTAGGCTCGCAATTTCCATGCTCCATGCCTACCTTATCAGTTCCCCCATAAACGGGTACAAAATTTATCGTAATACCATAATTGTGTTGTCTTGACCACAACAACCATACTTACTCCATACGGATCTAACCCGTACCATTCTCGAAATTATACTACGTAGCTCAATCTATTAACATAGTCTTCCATTAATTCCCTTAATAATAACTTCTTAAGGGTTCATTTCCTTCTCAGACAGCTCATCATTTCCTAATTATCTCAAATTAGTACGTAAAACCTTGATGAGAATTCATTAAACTGTTTCATACCTTCCCGGTATTTATTTAGTCCTTACCAAATCCTGGTAATCTAAAATCATTCTAGGCAACATTCGTCTGACCCTCATACATAAATCCATATAGTTGTATGTCACAATACCAACTACAAACATTACCAACCTGGATACGCAATCCTCATAATATTTCTGAGTCACCGCTTTCTCGTAGGCTGCAAACAATCATAACTTGTTGGGAGACGACCAACCATACTGACTCATCGCACGATCTCGAGTGAGAAGAATGAAACCAATCCTAAATGTCCTGCGACCTCACGATTATAGATGTGGTGCACAACACACCGATAATCAAGACTCTACTAGACACGGTCTGTAGACACTTTCAGAGGACTAATCGCTCACGATACCACTTTTGTCACTTAACAGGCCACGGGCGCATGGTGCCCTACACAGGCACCCTTTCGGTATACATCGAGAATAGCGGCGGAATATACACAATGATAAAAATGCTTAACATAAAATAACAACGGTGGCGATAAGGCCACCTTCCGTAAGCTATCTGGATAAAGCGATACATTTTCTTTTCTTTTCAACTCAATCCTGATGTGACTACAGACCTCAAGAATAACAATTGTGACGGGACGGGGCCTCGCCGTACCGTGAATGTACAACAACCGACCATACGGGGATAAGCCTCGGAGTAATGGAGCTTCTCAACGGCTGAATCGGTGATCCTAAAAGTGAGGATCAGCTACGTATACTCTACTGCGACATGACGCGACCAGGAGGTCGTTACAACGTGTACCAAATATGTGAAACCGAAATCGTAATGAAATCATAAGTCTATAATAAAGCTGAGACGGTATGATAACTCAATTAACAATACACGGTTCCTTACTAACAATGAGAGTAATCAAAGTATCACTACAACATAAAAATAGGAAGCTCGCGATCAAAGCGGGACCACCCGCGCGTTATCATTAAGCAATCCTACTCCCGGGACTATTTCACGTATAGGTCGTGTGGACCCGCGTGAGGTATTCCTCGCATAGGTGACTACCGCGTGGGACTATTTCACCGCATAAGCCCATAAGGACTCGCGTGAGGTATTCCTCGCGTCATGGGTAGCAAATCCACGAGCGGTGGTATAACGTCTTGGGGAGTTTACCCCTTATTTATACTCTTACCCTGAAGCAGGTGGTATAACGTCTTGGGGGTTTACCCCTCATTTATACTCTTACCCTGGAGAAGGTGGTATAACGTCTTGGGGTTTTACCCCTCATTTATACTCTTACCCTATCTCAACCGACCATCATACATAACATAAGCCCTACCGGCTTATCATACATAACATAAGCACTACCGGCTTATCATACAATAAATAAGCAAGTTAAGAAATCCCCCTAACTTCTTATTAGTCTTATTCATATACACTCTCATTTTAGTTTACTTAAGGCACTAACATGTCATTATAAATCCGGGAGTTTAACCCAAAGTACTACGTACTTCTATTCTTTTAAAATGACTCATTTTCATATAACACTTCCAAGATACTAATAACCGTAGTATCAAGTCATAACTACATTTTAAGACAAGTCACAATACCTTTTTAGAAAATACATTTTCGGGCTTCTAAATCAAGTGACTTCTTTCTTTTAAAACCTTAAGCAATTGATGCCTTTAAATCAATTTGCCTTTCGTTAATTCAAGTCATTTAACATACTTAAATTACTTAGAGTAAACCACTCTTTAAACTTTCCATAAAGCTATTATAACCAACTTCCCATAAAGCCGTTATACTAGCTTTATACATTAGCAACTTACATACTTCTTTATAACCAAGAGACTTAAACATTCCAACAAAACAAGTATCAAAAATACTTTCAACATACTTAAAGTCTCTTAACTTTTGAAAACCAAGATATCCTTAATATTTAAACAAGTGAGTTAATTCCCTAACTCAATCAACTTGGACATTCTTAAAATAAGCCAAGGATATCAAATGGACCTAGATTGTCAAAATCTTGTACGTCTACCGTACTATACATTTACAACCTATTCATGCTCAAGAGATAAGAAAGTTCTACACACCTCTTCGGTTTAATCCACTTGCGAAGTCCAATTCGCCGTACGTAGTATGTCAACCTATAATGACCATAGTACGTCTATTAACTTCTAGTTTCAAACGTAGAATATTCCAAGTGCAAATTCACTAAATTCTACGGAAAATCGGACAGCACTTCCTTTGTTTCTACATACTTTGCCACCTTTTTCAAGGCCGAATTCAATAACCAAACACGCCACATTTAAGGCCCAACAAAGTAGCTAACAATAGGGGATTACACGCTTAATCAAGACATGTAAAATTCCGACCCACAATATATAACAAACTAGTCTAAACTACAATGTCAATTCGGCAATTTGGGAAACAATACCAATTCTTATCCAATTTCCATTTCAATCCAAGTTGTTAGCATAACATGATATGAAGTCGCAATCGATTATAACTACTATAATCTTCAAGTAAGTAACATGCGATTCTAATAAACGACAAATTGTAATTCAATTTCAAATGACTCAACATGTCATTTTCGGATTTTGAGCTTCCAAATTTCCATAACACTTATCAAACTTCATAACACATATCACATGATCACTTATAACTTATCATAACATGAAATCTTCAATTACAAAAGTAAAATGAAGGTTATACCTCAATTAGCCCAAATATGATCCAAGAGCACAAGTCGATCCTTAGCAACTTTAGCTCCTCCTTTCGACGTTCAATCCACTCCAAGCAACCGCGAAAGCATGAATAACTCATCTTCAAGTTCCAACTTCAAAGTTGAATAACTCCTTAGGTTTTCGCCTTGCGACTAATACGAAAACACCATTTTTCCGGGATCTTTCTATTGAGATAACCTTACAATACCCTTATGAACCTTGGTTTAAAGTGGGGAGATTATTGGACATAAATTGAAAATTTTTCTTGCCCCTTAATCCCCAAACCCGAGAGCCCCTTATTGCATTCTTCAAGTTTTCTTGAAATAAGAAAGTGTGGGAACTAGTCTTGCTACTAGTATATATATATAACATAATGGAGGGTCAAGATTAGAACAAATGGGTGGCCTAGATGAGTTTCACATGGATCCTAGCCAAGTGGCCTTGACTAAGTCCACAATATCAAGCTATTAGTCTTTGCAAGACTTGGTCATTTAAATTATGGTCAAATGACCATCCTATCCATGTATTTTTCGTCCAAGACCAAGCAAGGGGGGTGACACGTGTCGCCCTCCCGTTCGTCGCAATATTTTGTTTTCCGACAATTCCATAATTCCGATAAATTTTTACTCGTCTCAAATCTTAACATTTTTGAGTTCTTACGTACGTTCTTATAAACATATCCTGGAATTTCCGGGGTGTAACATTTTTCCCCCCTTAGAAACATTCGTCCCCGAATGTTCTATCGGGAGTCAAACTTAAAGATAGCGACATAGTCTTCTTTTACAACCCCTACATACCAATAATACCACACGAGGCCACATAACAATACTCATACTAAAATGTCGTTGAACCCCGTGTCAAGCGTCGGTTATCTGCATAAAGCTTCTTACGACTCTAAGCTTACTAATAATCTTTCCGGATAAGCCGCTTATCCACGGCCCGAATCAAGTCTGGACTAAATAATCGAACCTCGCCTATGTGAACCATCCAACCGCGATCTACACTTTCTTACATCTGAGGCCTCATACATGGCCATCGAATCGGAAGGGTATACGTTATCGTCGCGTAACACAACAAGAGGCAATTAACCCTCCCAGCTATCTCTGAAATCAAGAACCTGTCCCGCAACCTATCCTCAAGTGCCTGGATAGTACGCTCTGCCTGTCCGTCGGTTCGAGGTGTAATGCAACATGAGATTGTGTCCCAAAACCCTTCGAAAAACCTCCAGTTATCTCATGTCGAGCTCATCATGCGACATCATAAACGTAGGGACCCCGTGCAGTCTCACAATCCCCCTGCTATACAAGCTAGCATAAACCTCAGCCGAGTAAGTGGTCCCAATCCGAAAGAACACGGCTGGTTTCGCCAGCCTATTTACCATGACCCCCAGGGAGTCGCACTTCCTCTGAGTACGATGCCACCCCGTAACAAGATCCATTCTAATTACCTCTCATGTCTAAGTCGGGGTCTAAATCGCCTGCAATAGCCCACTGGGCTTCTGGTGTTCAACCATGACCTGCTACTAATTCGGATATTAAGCAACAACTCTGCTACGTCCCTTTTCCGGTCATCTTACCCATACATACATCTGAGGTCACGACACAACTTAGTCGACCCCGAACAATTTGAGCAATAAGCACTGTATGCCTCCCCTAAAACCTGCTGACTAGCCCTGCAGCACCGGGTACACACAATCTATCCTCATATCACAGCACCTCATCCGGTGCTATTCAAACATGCTCTTCTCTTCTCGGAGAGCCGTATCTCGATACCGTATCATAACTGGATTCTCATACTGTCGCCTCTTTACCTCCTCAACGACGGAAGACTCGGCAACTTCTCAGATATAAACTTCATTAACCTTGGAAACAAATAATCGAACCCCTAGGCTCGGTAACTGAAGAATCTCACGGACCACGTCCAATCTATCTGGCTGCCCATCTGGCATACTACCCTTAGATCCGCGACTAAGAGTATATTTAACTGTCTTGGCTTTCCCTGGGTGGTATAGGATATCAATATCACAATCCTTGAATAACTCTAACCACCGTCGCTGTCGCAAATTCTATTGCCTCAGTCTGCAGATATACCGGAGGCTTTTGTGGTCTGCACAAATATCCACATGAAGTCTATATATACGTCATGCCCCCAAATCCTCAAGGCATGATTTAACTGCCGCCCGCTCTAAATCAGAAGGGGCGTAATTTCCTTTCCTGCTTCCCTAACTACCGGGAAAACCTAGGCTCTATCCTTATCGGGTTGCGTTAGCACACAACCTAGCCCAACACCCAACGTGTTATCATAATAACCTAACCCTCTAGTCTTTCAGGAGGAGTTAGAACTGTAGTCGAATCAACTTATCTTCCAATAACTGGAAACCTTTCTCATTCTTGCAAAATATTCGGGTGTCATTAATCTCAATTATGGTTTCTGTTTCCTTTTCTCTATTGCAACCAAACTTGGTCATTAGACTTAGACTTGATTCCTTTGATTGCCTCCTGGCAAGACTTCCTGTCAATCACAATTTAGTGGGGGGAGAGGTTTCTGATCTCGCCAAGTAGTAACGACGCTACCACATTTCCTCAAGTGTTATTATCGCCATTATTTACTAATTGTCTTACACTAGTCTGGGGTCATCATATCTCGTTAAACTTTCATAACCATAGTCTTATTCTCCTTTATCATTCTTGTCATAACCTTACCTTAGTATTATTATTATCAAAAGTATTTCTATCTTGATTCATAATAAATGCAGTTTCATATATCGCTACTACTGCATTTTTCCTTACGACACTTCCTAGACCATTTCGTAACGTCGTTCTTAATTACCCCAACATGATACTTTTCCCACGGTTATCTAAAACTGTAACCTATGGCATGACGATACTGAAGACCTTACCAGTCTCCTATCCTTCGTCTAACAATCATGGGTACACATAACCCCATAATACGAAAGCGTCTTACGTGGGGAGAGAACTTATCTCCACTAAATAAACTTTCCTTGGAGGCTCAACCCTAATCACAGGGTCCTCTTGCGGTACAGTAACTATCTAGTCATCACGCACCGCCTTAAAGTCATGTAGATTTTCAAAACCTACCAAAGATGCCCTCAACTTGCCGCCGGCAACACTCGTACTTATTTTATTCTTGCCCTGCACATTTTCCTGAAATTATCCGGAAGGTCGTTGTCACGACCCGAACCCGGGCCCGTGACTGGTGCCTTACCCCGGGCACCCTAGTGATACAACATCAGAGAAAAACCAGCGGAAATAAAAACTTAAACATATAATTAGATATGGATCAAGATAAAAGAAAATAGGCCAACCAAAACGGTTGCCTTTCTGCATATATATATATATCGACATTTGAACAGTTACAATCCTTACAACCCTGCCCACAACAGAACTACAGACCTCTAAGATTTTTTTTACAACAACTATGACGGGACAGGGCCCCGCCATACCCATGAATGTACAAGAACTTACAGACTCAAGGTAACATACCAAAAGATAAGCCTCCGAAGGAACGGAGCTTCCCAATACGCTGAAATGTGATCCTATGGCGGGGATCGGCGGTAGATGTACCTCTACATGCGGCGTGAACGCAGCTCCAGAAGGAGGTCGATAACAGTACCAAGTATGTGAAATCAAAATATCAGAAATGAAATCATAATAGTCTATATAAAGCAGGAGACATGTATGATAACCAAACTACAGTACACACATATAAACAATTATATCAAGTCAGGGACTCACGCCCTCCAAGTCATTACTCAAATATAACTATGGGTCTCACGCCCACAACATCAATCATGCCCGTGGAATACCTTCCTCATCGGCAGTGATATGATATGATAACACCGAAGTACACTGAACATCGGGTCCCACGTATGTCATAAAGAGACCGTCAGACGGAAATAATCATAACATGAAGGCGACGTGGCAAGTGCGATAACCTATACGAGATCCACCGCGTCACGTAGGCGGGGTAAGTAAACAAAGCTATGCTCCGCATCACAACCGTAAGTCACGGCTTCATCCAAACACCGACTCGCGGTCGACACGTGGCAAGTGCAATAACCTCCACCGATCCTCCCGGCGCCACGCGATGGCGGGGCAAGTAACCGGACTAAGCACCGATCACAACCGTAATTCACGATACGCCGTGAAGTCGACACGCGTGCAAGCGCGATAACCTATACCGATCCACTGCGTCCACGTGGCGGCGGGGCAAGTAAATAGGCTACGCACCCGATCACAACCGTAAGTCACGATACTTCGCCATAAATAACCATAATGGTCACATGCCTACATAATCCATCATCGGTGTAGACATGCCCATGTAACAATAATAATGGAAGCATACCCGTGGAATCTTCCGTCACTGTCGTTACGTCCAAGTAAGTTCTCAACAAGTCCACCTGCCCTCCATCGAGAGACGCGCTAGTATAGAAACACAATTTTTGCACAACAAAGGCTATCACAACAAGCATAGGCAATTTACACAACAACAAGCATAGGCAAGTTATACACAACTCAAGGTACTTTCATTTTATGTCAAAGTCCGGGTTTTAACCCTAAAGTGCTACGTACGTTAAATTCCTTTTAGAGATCTATTTCTTTTACAAAGGTCACCCGATACCCGTAGTATAAAAATAGAGTGACTAACATTGTTAAGTAAACCAAAACACTTCCCTTTGTAAAATCAAGTAACAACATTATTTTCCAAACGTTCAAGTTTGCCTAATTTCAAATGCTCAAGTTTCTCGTTTTCGAAAAGGTTTCGTAGTTCATAGTTTTAATCCTTTAAAACAATTTGAGAAACATATGCCTTATGTGTGAGTAGGTTATTCTTTGTTCATAACAATCTTATTAAAGCAGCCATGATCTAGGAAATGTAATATCATTTTGTCTCATCTTAGCTTCTATGCAGATGGAGGTTTCTACTGGTTTTAATAATACTTTTTTTAGTCAATACATTTCCCTTTATTAGCGCTGCTGTGGTTTGTTCGATACTTATTCTGATTTCCGAAATCAGTAAAACATTATTCCTTTTAACAACCAAGTACTCATTACTCACGAATGAGGTTTTACACAACATTCATATTAATTCATTTAAGTCAAGCCTCTTATCTTTTAAGATCAAGTCTCTTAACTTCTAAAATTAATAAACCATTCTTTTTATCTCTCTTAAGTCGTTATACCTAACTTCCCATAAAGCTAGTATAACTCTTAAGCTTTTAAAACCAAGCATTACTCTTCTTTCAAAAAGGTTTCTTAATTCTTTTGAAATACTTCAAGATTCTTATTATTCCGGCTTAAGCCAAAAGACATTGCCGTAAAACTACGTTCCGTTAACACACGTACGTCTACCGTACTATATATATATTCTTTTAAAATATCATGCTCAAAAGGATAGGAAGAATCACATACCTCACGACGATTATCGACTATTAGCAAAACACTCCACGGCTATAACCCGGCTAGCCTTGTCCACCTTTCCAAGTAGTACATGCTACTCGCAGAACATTCAACCAATAAAGGTTATAAGTCTCATCAGAATACAAATTCTATGTAAGTACAGTTTAATCTTCTACTTACATTCTTCTGATGTGATTTCAGTTCAAATCTATTCTGTAATATCCTTCTATTACAATTCAATTCTCTTCTATGAATCTTATATTCATTTCTATACAACTACAGTATGTAATTTCCAATTACAATAGAATGATAGGATTATTTACCTCGGTAAGCCCAAAATTAACCAAGTTTTAATGTCGATCCTGAGCAACGTTTAGCTCCTACTCCGGGTGCGCCAACCCGCTTCAAACAACCCTTAGAAGTTCTACGAAACTTCTTCTTGATACTTCAACCAACAGTGAAGATTTTCCTTAGGGTTTCGTTTAGTGACTGAAGGGAAGTATAATAGTATTTCTGGGCTTTTCGTATAGGGGTAACCTTGGAATACTACAAGGTATTTGGGCCAAGGTATTTTGGAATTAAAACAATACTTGGAGAAGTATTTCTCTAACAAGGGAAGGGTATTTTTTTCGAGAACAACTTTAGGTAGGGGGGGGTATGTTCTCGGCTAGAACACTACAAAGGGAGAGGGGTTTCGGCCAAGGGCCTTTTCAAGGGGGAGGGGGTGGCTTTGGACGAGAACCACACTCAAAGGAGGAGAGGGTTTTCAAGACTTAGAAAGATTTGAGGGATGAAGAAAACCTTCAAGCAAGGGGGGTATTTATAGGACCACCAATGGTCAAGATCAAGCCAAGTGGTAGGCAAGTGTAAGGTGTAGATTAAGCCATGTGTTGTGTGGGTCCCACTTACTCATCAACTACAAAAATATCCTACCTAATCCTTGACCAAGGAAAAGGCAAGAAAAACGCCAAGAATGGCCCTTGAAATCCGGCTTGAGGGTGACAAGTGTCACCCTCTCGTTGGTCCAAAATATTTCCGCTCTCGGAAAAATCCGCAAAAATTATAAATGACATAGCCGTATTTTTCCCTTCGCAAAGTCCGGAAAATGTTTCGTCGAAACGACTCTTTACGGGGGTTGTGCACAAAATTTCGTCCTTGCCTAACTTTAAGGCTCAAACTTTTCTACGTACGCCCACACGTACATACTCTGGAAATACGGGGTATAACAGTCGTGGCCCTGACCGCCACACCAAACTAACTCCAAGTACCTCCAAGGGCACTTAACATAAATTTCTTCAAATTCAATTATTACTTACTTTCTGCGTCAATTCACCTCAAGTGAACAAGTCACACATACTTAAAAAGAAAAACAATGATTCCAAAGAAGGAAGGATAATTCACTGGTTACTACCACTTCTCATCCTTTACACTGGATAATCAGTTACCAGAAAACTGGAATCGAGCCAATCTCTCTCTGCAGTCAACGTTGGCATAACAAGAGGCCAACTAACCCGTACTCATAATGACCTCAATGTCTGTCATAACAGCTCTGCTAGGTTTGCTAGGGTCCAACGACTGTATCGTTATCGGCAATTATCTACCCGCTCAGCTACCACCCAACACTCACGGGTGTAGTCACCTCGAAAGGTCCTCATGGATTCAGGCTTTATTTCTTTACACTTGGTTGCTCTTTTTTTTTTCACTGGTCATACTCTTTCCGTACTTCCAAACTTATACTAGCATACGTACATAAATTCCATACTAATTCTGGCCTCCACTCTTTGGATTTACTAAATTAAACAATATAAGGCCCATTCCGGCTCTCACAACTTGGTTCCAGTGGAACACGTCCACGAACCCGTAAAATGATTAAATAAATTTGGGCCTTGCACCCTCGTGACTCACGCGTGAGAGGACTACTACCAACTGATCCCATTTCATTTCAAGCCATGAGGCGACCCTTAATAGGTCCCCAACCCGACTCTGGCCGTATTTAACTCTTTTCCTCGTCCTGTCTTAACTTTTACTACCGAGAAGGCCTTATATACCTAAGGTCTCGGTGGTTATCACATTCTTAGGCTCGAAATTTCCATGCTCCATGCCTACCTTATCGCCTCTGCAAACGGTACAAAATTTATCGTAATACCATAATCGTGTTGTTGACCACAACAACCATACTTACTCCATACGGATCTCACCAGTACCATTCTCGAAATTCTACTACGATCTCAATCTATTAACATAGTCTTCATTAATTCCCTTAATAATAACTTCTAAGGGTCCATTTCTTCTCGACAGCTCATCATTTCCTAATTATCTCAAATTAGTACGTAAAACCTTGATGAGAATTCATTAAACTATTTCATACCTTCCCGGTATTTATTTAGTCCTTACCAAATCCTGGTAATCTAAAATCATTCTAGGCAACACGCGTCTGACCCTCATACATAAATCCATATAGTTGTATGTCACAATACCAACTACAAACATTACCAACCTGGATACGCAATCCTCATAATCTTTCCTGGGTCACTGCTGCCTTTCTCGTAGCTGCAAACAATCATAACTTGTTAGGGGGAGACGACCCTAACCATACAGCTCTATCGCACGATCTCAGAGTGAGAAGAATGGAAACCAATCCTAAATGTCTCGCACCTCACGATTATAGATGTGGTGCACAACACACCGATAATCAAGACTTACTAGACCCTGGTGCGTAGACACTTTCCGAGACTAATCGCTTCGATACCACTTTTGTCACGAGCCGGCCCGCCATGATCGTGCCCTACACAGGCACCTTTTCTATACATCGAGAATAGCGTGAATATACACAACTGATAAAACTGCTTAACATAAAATAACAACAGGCTGGCCGATAAGGCCACCTTCCGTAAGCTATACAGATAAAACAGTACATTTTTCTTTTCTTTACAACTCAATCCACAATGTGACTCTGCACTTAAGAATAACAAGCGTGATTTTATTGTGGCCCCGCCGTACCACGAATGTACAACAACCGACCATACCGGGGATAAGCCTCGAGTAATGGAGCTTCAACACCGGAATCGGTGATCCTAAAAGTGAGGATCGCCTACTCAGTATACTCTACCCGGCATGAACGCACCCAGAAGGAGGTCGATAACATGTACCAAATATGTGAAACTGAAAGTACTGTAATGAAATCATAAGTCTATAATAAAACTGGAGACAGGTATGATAACTCAATTAACAGTACACAGTGCCTTACTAATAATGAGAGTAATCAAAAGTATACTTACAACATAAAAATAGGAAGCTCGCGATCAAAGCAGGACCACCCGCCCGCATTATCATTAAGCAATCCTACTCCTGGGACTATTTCACCCGCATAGGTCGTGTGGACCCGCATGAGGTATTCCTCGCATAGGTTGTACCCGCCCGCATGGGACTATTTCACCCGCATAAGCCCATAAGGACTCGCATGAGGTATTCCTCGCATCATGGGTAGCAAATCCACGAAAACAGGTGGTATAACGTCTTGGGGGTTTACCCCTCATTTATACTCTTACCCTGGAGAAGGTGGTATAACGTCTTGGGGGTTTACCCCTCATTTATACTCTTACCCTATCTCAACCGGCCATCATACATAACATAAGCCCTACCGACTTATCATACATAACATAAGCACTAATGAACGTATCATACAATATATAAGCAAGTTAAGAAATCCCCCTAACTTCTTATTAGTCTTATTCATATACACTCTCATTTTAGTTTACTTAAGGCACTAACATGTCATTATAAATTCGGGAGTTTAACCCAAAGTACAACGTACTTCTATTCTTTTAAAATGAATCATTTTCATATAACACTTCCAAGATACTAATAACCGTAGTATCAAGTCATAACTACATTTTAAGACAAGTCACAATACCTTTTTAGAAAATACATTTTCGGGCTTCTAAATCAAGTGACTTCTTTCTTTTAAAACCTTAAGCAACTGATGCCTTTAAATCAATTTGCCTTTCGTTATTTCAAGTCATTTAACATACTTAAATTACTTAGAGTAAACCACTCTTTAAACTTTCCATAAAGCTATTATAACCAACTTCCCATAAAGCCGTTATACTAGCTTTATACATTAGCAACTTACATACTTCTTTATAACCAAGAGACTTAAACTTTCCAACAAAACAAGTATCAAATATACTTTCAACATACTTAAAGTCTCTTAACTTTTGAAAACCAAGATATCCTTAATATTTAAACAAGTGAGTTAATTCCCTAACTCAATCAACTTGGACATTCTTAAAATAAGCCAAGGATATCAAATGGACCTAGATTGTCAAAATCTTGTCGCTCACCGTACTATACATTTACAACCTATTCATGCTCAAGAGATAAGAAAGTTCCACATACCTCTTCGGTTTAATCCACTTGCTAAGTCCAATTCGCCGTACGTAGTATGTCAACCTATAATGACCATAGTACGTCTATTAACTTCTAGTTTCAAACGTAGAATATTCCAAGTGCAAATTCACTAAATTCTACGGAAAATCGGACAATACTTCCTTTGTTTCTACATACTTTGCCACCTTTTTCAAGGCCGAATTCAATAACAAAACACGCCACATTTAAGGACCAACAAAGTAGCTAACAATAAGGGATTACACGCTTAATCAAGACATGTAAAATTCCGCCCCACAATATATAACAAACTAGTCTAAACTACAATGTCAATTCGGCAATTTGGGCAACAATACCAATTCTTATCCAATTTCCATTTCAATCCAAGTTGTTAGCATAACATGATATCAAGTCGCAATCGATTATAACTACTATAATCTTCAAGTAAGTAACATGCGACGATTCTAATAAGCGACATTGTAATTCAATTTCAAATGACTCAACATGTCATTTTCGGATTTTGAGCTTCCAAATTTCCATAACACTTATCAAACTTCATAACACATATCACATGATCACTTATAACTTATCATAACATGAAATCTTCAATTACAAAAGTAAAATGAAAGTTATACCTCAATTAGCCCAAATATGATCCAAGAGCACAAGTCGATCCTTAGCAACTTTAGCTCCTCCTTTCGACGTTCCAATCCACTCCAAGCAACCCTTAGAAGCTTATGAATAACTCATCTTCAAGTTCCAACTTCAAAGTTGAATAACTCCTTAGGTTTTCGCCTTGCGACTAATACGAAAACACCATTTTTCCAGGATCTTTCTATTGAGATAACCTTACAATACCCTTATGAACCTTGGTTTAAAGTGGGGAGATTATTGGACCAAAATTGAAATTTTTTCTTGCCCCTTAATCCCCAAACCCGAGAGCCCCTTATTGCATTCTTCAAGTTTTCTTGAAATAGGAGTTAGAGAGAAGTTTCTCTCACTAAGAAAACGCTCTCAACGTTTCCCTTAGTTTCTCCTTAGGTTTCTTCCTCTTCTCTCCCCCCCCCCCCTTAGATTTTCGTTTGATTCATTATGGTTTGATTGTTATTGTCCACAATATGAAAAAGTCTAAACGTTACACACGTTCTAGCAATGATTCAGGAGGTTCAGGCAGTTCGGCTAAAGCTAGAACAAAGAAGAAAAAAAAGAATGGCAGTAGTCCAACAATTGCCGAGGAAAATCTTATTCCGGCAATCTCGGACCCTTCTGTGTTGGTTCATGTTACTCCAGACTCGCGCTTTCCTTTAGAAAATGTAGTAGATGATTCTATGCTACAAAGGATACATGAATGGGGCAAAAATATCGAAATTGAAAGCTTGGATATTAGTGAGTTTGAAGGCAGAACTTCCGACAAGACCATTGACGCCCCTAATGCTACTATGGTGGTTGATCATTCCACGGGCCAATTTGTTGGTAAAGGGATCATTTCGGCAGAACTAGACAAATACCCAAAGATTAGTACCCGACACTACCCGGAAATTCTCTCGTGTTTGCCGGAAAAGGGTTAAAATCTAGGCGGACATTGCAATTGGTGAAGCGAGACACGATGGCATTCTCGCCCAAACCGTCGGCGTGGGTCAAAGGTTCTTGGCGGTCGTGCGGTGTTCATGGGTCCAAGAGTAATCATGTCTTGTTTGATTCGGTCGGTTGAAAGCATTGATGGTACTTCTATCCCCGAAGTTCAACGCGTGTCAAGAGAGCAAACTTCAATGCCCCGAAACGATGTGACTACTCTATTACGGCCTGGGTCTTGGGTCAGAAGGCTAAGGCGGGTCACGAGGATAACAATGATACTAGGAATATGCACTCTATGCAAGGATCAAGATCAGATGTGGAATACGAAGGGGTTTCTAGCCCCAAGGTTTCTAACGTCATTATTGAGGGTGCCGAGGCGTCAAACTTTAATGCCGCGGGTATCAAGTTTACACTCCCAACTTCGGGCCTTAATGATGGTCTGATTTCCAAGGCGGGGAAGGGGGATAACCTAGGGACATTAACTACCCCCGTTTTACAAGGAGCTAAGTCAATGGTGGGTTCCAACGTTTTGATTGAGGGTGCCGAGGCGTCGCACATTTATGAGGCGGGTACCAACGACTCTCTCATAACTCCGGTACTTTATGATGGTCTTAGTTCCAAGACGGATCAGGGGGATAATCTAGGGGCATTGACTACTCACGTTACACGAAGAGCCAAGTCAATTGTGAGAAACAAAGCTATTTCTTTGTCCAAGGAGCCTAGGAACTCCACAACCATCAATAATGCGAGAGCCGAGGGGTCGGCATTGAATGTGGCGGGTATCAATGACTCTCTAATAACTCCGGGACTTTATGATGGTCTTGGTTCCAAGACGGATCAGGAGGACAATCTAGGGGCATTGACTACTCACGTTACACGAAGAGCCAAGTCAATTGTGAGAAACAAAGCTATTTCTATGTCCAAGGAGCCTAGGAACTCCATAACCATCAATGAAGTAAGAGCCGAGGGGTCAACATTAAATGAGACGGGATTCAAAGTGCCTTCTCGTGATTCAAGTCAACAACCCCAGATTTCTTTAAGTGTCACCAATGAAGCCTTCCCTACTTTAGCTAGTTTGCTAAGTGGAGCCAATCTCAAGAATCACAACACTCTTTCTGCCTTTAACACTTCCTGATTCGGTAGAGTCCTAAACTTCCCCCCTCTCTCATCTAATACCACTTCACTACTTCCTGAATTTCACAACACCACACCCCTTCTATCTCCTCTTCCTTCTATTCCTTCTGAAAACCAACATAAATTCCCTACCCTCCCAAATGACACGCAAATCATCTCTTCTATTGCGGGCCTAAGCTCACTCCCTTCTACCCTTCTCCCTCTGCCTATACCTCCAGATATACCTCCCAATGATTTACACACTAATGCACCTTCTAAACCACATCATATCCCTACCACGGCCACAACTCACAACAATCTTCCCCCAAACCATGGCAAAGGTCCCTTCCCTCCTAAAAAGACTTATGCTGGAGTCTTTGCGGGAACTAGGATTGAGGCAAAAGGTATGAAGTTACAATTTATTGAACAACAAGGGGAGGAAGTAAATATAGATGCTGAGGATGAAGTTCCTTTCATAGAAACTTGGGGCTATTGCCTAATAGGTTGCTTCACGGGTCCTTTCCCGGGAAGAGAAGCATTGAATACGATTGTGAAAGGATGGGGAGTTAAATGTCAGATATACCATATGGCAAAGGCTGGACAGTGTTCAAATTCATGACGGAGGAAGAGCGCACTAATGTACTTCACGGAGGCCCTTATATGGTCTACGGGAAAACCATGATGCTCAAGGCTATCAATAAAGGAGTTCTTATAACGGATGATTTGTTTATGGACATTCCTATTTGGGTCACTTTCCCGGACATTCCCTTTTCTATTTGAGGTAACTGCCTTAGTAAGATTGCTTCACGTGTAGAAAAACCTCTTTACACTGACCAATATACTAAGGAAAGGTCTAAAATGAACTATGCAAGAGTTCTAGTGGAAGTGGATGTTAGCAAGGAGCCGATAATGGATTTTGTCGTCAATCTCCCCGATAACAGAAAGTATACTCAAAGGGTAAACTATGAGAATTACCCGGACTTTTGCTATCATTGTGCGGCTTTAGGACACAACCACTTGAAGTGTAGGAAGCTGAGGGATGATGTCAACATTGAAGAAGCTCCAAAAACACGCAATACTGAGGTCCCCCCTAACAACAAGAATGATTCTATTGGTTTGAAGGTCAACAAAGGTACGGGTGGAACCAACACTTCCCCCCCCCTCATCCACCAACTTCTCAACACCCCGTAGATGCTGATAACTTGATGGACATTGAAGAAATCGTACACAACACCTCCCGGTGCCTAAGCTTGGGAGAAGTATCACACGCCGCGTCCTCCGGTTTTGGGTCATTCTGGCCCATCATGTTTGCGGGATTCTCTAGCAAAGTCCTCACTGCCTAATTCTCATAATGGCAGTACACAACATGTTAGGATGAGGGGTGAGTCAAAACATTCTGATTCTGAGATGCCTATGAACCCGCCACCTTCATTGGATGAAGTTACATTCAACGGTGCTACGGAAAAGGCTCAGCTTGTGTCAAGTAACGTTAACTTTGAACGCGGGGAACATAGCTTGGCTGGTACACAAGCTATGGCTTCCAGCAACAAAGATGATGGATGGCAAGAGGTTTTGTCCAAAAGAATGGGCCAAAAGCGGTGGAAAGCGGCGACTAAGCGCGGAGGTGCTAATAAAACCTCCTTTGTTTCCTTATGAAAATACTTTGTTGGAATGTCCGTGGTCTTTGCGGACAAAGGGATAGGACTGCCATGCAAGCTCTAGTATGTAGTATCACAAAACAGCATGACGCGGCTATGATTTGTCTATTGGAAACTAAGCTATCACAAACTGACGACGCAGTCTTTCTACTCAAAGATTCAAAGCGTGGAAGTTTTGCTCAAATTTGGAATTCATTGGAGGCGGTAGAATGCTATTACTTTGGGATCCATCCAGGGTTTGTTGCGAAGTGCTTGGTATGGTGTTATACCCCGTATTTCCAGAGTATGTACGCGGGGACGTACGTAGAAAAGTTTGTGCCTTAAAGTGCTTGGCCGAATTTTATTTGTGCACAACACCCGTTTAGAGTCGTTTTTCGACGAAACGTTTTCACAGCTTTCGTAGGGGAATTTCCGGCTATGTCATTTTTAATTTTTGCGGATTTTTCCGAGAGACGAAACGTGTTGGACCAACGAGAGGGCGCCACTTGGCACCCTCCCATTGGCGGACGTGAGGACTCGGCTTGGACGAATTGAAGAGGGGGGAGTTGGTAGGATATTTTGTGTGTTAGTTGGTTAAGGACACATGGGTGAATCTTGGCCCTACACTTGCTAGGCACTTGGCTAGATCTTGGCCATTGGTTGGCCTTGGCTTGTGCTATAAATACCCCTCTAAGGTTGAAGACTTCTTCATCCAAAATGCCTAAGTCTTGAGAGCTTTCCCCCTCCCCTTTTCGTGAGGCCCCCTTGGCCGAGAGTTTCCCCCCCTAGTGGGGTAGGCCGAGGGGTAGCCACCCCTCCTTGTGGTGTCATGGGGTACCCCCACTCTAGTTTGTTTTCCTATAATACCCCCCCTCTTGGTAGAAATACTCTCAAAAGTATTTTTTTTATGCACAAATTACCTAAGACTTATACCTTGTTGTATTCTAAGGTTATACCTATACTGAAAAGCCCGTAAAATACTATTATACTTAGTCACCACAAACCGAAACCCTAGGAAAATCTCCATAGTCCGTTGGAGTATTGTGTAGAAGTTGGTTAGAACTTCTAAGTGGTTTAGAGCGGTTGGAGCGCTGAGTTGAGCTAAACGATTGCCGGGATCTACTTTAAGCGAGGATAATTATGGGCTTACCGAGGTAAATATCTTGTCCCTCTATTGTAATTGGAAAGTACATATTGTTAGAATATATAGTTGAAGTATACTATATATAGAATTGAACGTAGTATCGGCAATGTCTTTTGACTTAAGCTCGAATAATACTTACTGCAATGTCTTGCGACTTAAGCCTGAATTGAAGAAGAATCCGAATCAGTAATTACATAGGGTCAGACATGAGACTTGTGTAGTAGTAGTGAAGTAGAATTGTACCGTTAGGGTTAGATGTATAACCTCGGTTGGCTTGGTAGCCGCCTCGTTAGAGGAGAGATTTACGCTGCGGGGAGGTGCCGAATTTTCAGAATGTTCTACGATGAGATCTGAATGTTAATAAGCGCCTTGTGGCCTTATAGGTTGAAGTACTACGTGTGGCGCTATCTACTTGGCTTAAGGAGTAGCCGACGCTTTGGAAGTACTTGAGCGTTTTGCTATTAGTCGATACTGCCGCGAGGTATGTGAACCTCTTCCTATCTCTTCTAGCATGATATGTGTGAACTATGTAGTACGGTAGACGTACATGTGCTAAACGTATTTGGTTGATTTAAAACATAAAGTGTTATAACGGCTTTATGGGAAGTTGGTTATAACAGCCTTATGTTGGTAAGAAAATACTTGTGGTCTTTTAAAGGTAACTGATTTGAACTATAACTGGCTTGTTATGTGTTAATAAAGAACTTGAAGTATTTCAAAAGATTTTTGAATCATTTTGAAAGAAGAAGTAATATACTTGGTTTTTGAAAAACTTAAGAGTTATACTAGCTTTATGGGAAGTTAGGTATAACGGCTTAAGAATGTTTTACTGATTTCGGAAATCAGAATGTGTATCGACAAACCATCGCAGCTACATTAAAAGGAAATGTTTTGACTAATTAAGTATTATTAAAACCAGTAGAAGCTTCCATCTGCATAGAAGCTAAGATGAGACAAAATGATATTTCCTAGATCATGGCTGCTGTAATAAGATTGTAATAAACAAGAATATCCTACTCACATATAAGGCTTAGGTTTCTCAGATTGTTTAAAGGAAAATTATATTCTTAAATGAATAAGACTATGAACTACGAAACCTTTTAAAAAAAAAAAATGAGAAACTTGAACATTGGAAATTAGGCAAACTTGAACATTGGAAAAGAATGTTGCTACTTGATTTTACAAAGAGAAGTAATTGATTTTCTTTAAAAAGATAATCACTCTATTTTCATATACTACGGGTATTGTGTGACTCTTGTGAAAGTAACGTATCTTTTAAAGAGTTAATGTATGAAGTACTTTGGGGATAAAAAAACCCGATCTTGTTGATCATCTAGTAGGAAGTACCTTGTGTGAACAACTTGATTGTATTGGTTTGTGATAGCCTTGTAATACTTTCTTGTTGCTTTGATAAGTAAACGTGTTAGGATGCTACGTGTGTTAGTATCTTGTGATGTTTGTGTAAAGGGGTTTCCCTTGATTGTGCTTATTAACTATCAGTCGTTATGATAGTATTGTGGCATTCATCTCTTGAGATGATTCCGGGGGTTAAGCTGCCTCCGCGGGGTAGACTCGGTGATGCAGGACCATGATTCGAGAATACCTCACGCGGGTCCCGGGGCCTATGCGAGCTACGAGTTCCGTGTTAGCGTGTGTCCTTTATGGGCATGCGTCCTTGTGGCTACGCGGACTCGGAAGTCGGGGCGATGCCGGGAGTAGCTACCTCGACGCGGGAATACCTCACGCGGCCGATGAGATTGGCCTATCGCGAGTCAGCGGAGTTCCGTGGTTAGACGCGTACATCGATATCGCGCAAGTGGCCGCCTTTGATCATGTGGACGGTCTAGACAGATCTTATGATACGCTTCATGACCTTGTTGGTACCGTGGGTTTTTAGTAGTCGGCTATGCCTTCGTACTTACCCCGCAGCTTTATTATGACACGCGGGACTCGTGTTCATGTGTGTTCCTTGGTGCTTTTATATCATAGATCGCCGGTGAGGAAGGTATTCCACGCATGATTGATGTTGTGGGCCTGAGACCCATTGTTATACTTGAGTGATGACTTGAGGCGTGAGTCCCAACGACATGATCGCTTTGTTGTAAATCGTAGTTTGGTTATCATACATGTCTCCCGCTTTATATGATCGCTATGATTTCATTTACGATATGTATTTTCGCCACATATTCTGCACTGTAATCGACCTCCTTCGGGCCGCGTCATGCCGCAGGTTGAGGTACACCGCCGTTGATCCTAGCTCGTGGTCACAGTGGCGTTTGGGAAGCTCCGTTTCTCGAGGCTTATCGGTGTATAGTCCGCCGTCGTAAGTGTTTACATTCGTGGTTTGGCGGGCCCTGTCCCGCCATTGTTGTAGTATCATTCTTATATTTCTGTAGTACTGTTGTGGGCAAGGTTTGTAAAAAGGATTAAACTGTTCATGTTGATTAAGTTGTCATTTTTATATATGCATAAAGGCAAGTTTTTCTCAGATTATTGTTTCATATTTCATAATATGTCTTGTATCGCTTTATATTCCAGTGATTACTCGATGTATGTCTACTTGGGTGCCCGGTAAGGCACGATCCACGCCCGGTTCGGTCGTGACAAAAGTGGTATCGAGCGCTTAATCCTCGGAAAGTGTCTACGCATCGTATCCAAGAGAGTCTTGATTATCGGTGTGTTGTGCACCACACCAATAATCGTGAGGCTATAGGATATTTAGGATTGGTTTCTATTCTTCTCACTCTGAGATCGTGCCTTAGAGGCGTGTTGTAAGTTGGACCCTCCGACGAAATTCTTTCCTTATCGTTATGCCTCCGCAGGCAACCCGCCCAGAGGGCAAGGCCAGGAGCCGCGAGTAGAGTACAGAGGTTACGTGGGCACAGCCCAATTATCACCTTGGGTGCTTCATTCGGAGTTCGCGATGTCACTAGCCCCAGAGAGTTTAGCACGGCGGCAGTAGTTCTTCATCGCGACCATGATATTTGAACCTTCGCCCACGGCCAGAACAGAGAATTTAGATTGCAAAGAGGCGACTTACATTAGCTATAGATTTGGCTACTGTGAGTATACCGATGTACTGCGAGTCTTGAGGACTATCTAAAAGAGGTTGCAAGAGTAATTCTTCAGTTAGGCTTGAGCATGGCCTGTGTACGGGCTTATGCGCAGCAGGCCGAGACGTGTAGAGATCGATTGTGTTAACGAAGGACACCGTAAGAGGCGAGCAAGAAGGTCCTTTAGTAACTTTTGAGGCGAGTCGCCTCACCAACAGATTAGATTATGCACATCCACCAGTGCAGCGAGGTCCTCCACGAATTTTAGGACGTTCGGGGTATGCGGGAGTTGGTCAGAGCTCCAGAGCTTCCGGTTCACAGATACACGTAGGTTCCAGCCATCCGATTCGCTTTTTCTCGGTGTTCACACGCGTGCGCCATCCCGGGAATGTCATCTTTTAGGTTGGTACTTGTTGCACGGCGACCGCCGTGGTCTTGTGTCGAAGAGTGTCCTTGTAGGAGGACTTAGCCTTCGTGGATCGGGTAGTTTGTCATCTCCTCAATGCGCTACTGCAAGGTGTTTGATTAGAACGACTAAGAGGAGCAAAGAGATATAGATATATCTTTAACCCTCTAGAGTTTTGTTTATGTGATAAGGTGAGTATACCTTAAGTGTTATGTTACGATAGCAAGGTGTTAGTTGTGATTAGAAATCTTGGTTAGTTAACCGAGTAAGATTTTGGGGGGATAGATAAGGTGTGAGCCTTAGAATGTTTTACGTAAAGACCTTAGAGGTAAGGCCATCTCGAGTAAAGGTGTAGTGTTATGTTTGATCCTTATAGGAGTGCATAGTGCACGTGAGCTAGTTGTGGGATAAGTCCCTGAGTAGTGTGAAATGAAAGAGGGTAGTTGAGCTATGAAGACCGCTAGGTTTTCGTAACGTGATTAGTGAGAGTTTTCCTTCGGGGAACTAGTGTTGTGCTCGTTGACGGGTCGGATTGAGGCCATGATGCGGGTCAACCCGCGCCTGTTTGGTGGTGGGGTCAGTGGTGGTCCCGCCTTGTGGTAGGGTCACGAGGGTGTTAGGCCCAAGTTTCGCTCACCAGCGTCCGCGGTCGTGGATGCGGTCGACCAGTGGTCGCGCCGATGGGGGCAGCCCATCGTGTCCTTCGGTCGACCGCGACTCTACCGTGTTGTTTTATCGTAAAGGTTGTAAGGCTGCACGGTTCCTACCTTCACCTTATGGCGCATAGTGGAGCCAGTGTTACTACTGTTTTTGTTTCGGAAGTTTTGCCAAGCATGTGTTAAGAACTCAGTGAGTCTCGACCGCATTCGCCTCGCCGTTGTTTGGATTTCGTGATAGTTGTGGGATTGTTGTCTCATGTGGAGGTAGTGTTTAAGCTACCATTTTCGTGTTAGGATATCGCGTTGTGAAGCCTTGTAGGGGCGGAAGTGTAAATTGGTCGATTGGTTCGATGTTGGCAAGGTTCGTTAGTTGGTTGAGCTTGTTCCAAAGCAGATCGTGGATAGTGCGGCTTGTCTAGAAGAAGTTACAGCAGCTCGGAGGATTTGTGCGGATAATCGGCGACGACGCCAGAGTTCGTGCCGATCGGTCTTCAAGGTACCACCCGGTTGGGTGTGACGAGTTTGGAATACAGAGGAACTTAGCCCGAGTTACTTGGGCCCACGAGTTCATGTGAAGAATAGGCCAGTTGCCTATATGTTAGCTTTTTGCCGTCCGACTTAGGAGGTCAGACGTCCGGCCTTTCGTATTGTTATGATCGGAAAATTATCTGAGATCCATCCAGAGTATTCCCAGTTAATGATGACCACATTAGAGATAGTAACCCCGAGTTTTGGATACTGAAGCAGTATCAGAAATGTGGAAAGAGTTCGAGTATACGACATCCTCAGGGATCGCAAGCAGCCCGGTACCATTTGTTGGGTCGTCGGAGCAAGGCTCGCGACAAAGGGACAAAAGTGGTGCCATTTGTTGGGTCGCCTGAGAAGGTTAATGCCTCAGGCAAAGTGACAAAGTGGTATCTACGACGAGTAAAGAGAGAAGTGAGCATGTATGGCGAGCATAGGTGTGATCATTTCTTTTGTAGAGAGAAGGTACGAAGGAAGTATATTTTAGACCCTGGAGAGAGGTGGTTGTGGTGATGTTAGAGGTGTTTCCTCGTGGACTTGGATATAAGTATTTTGCGCAGTTGTTTCTGTGGCCATGTGTGTGTGTTTGTTCTCGTAAGTATAGTAGTGAAGACTATCTTTGGGCGCGCGCTTGTTTGAGACTTAGAAGGAACATTCGACGAATGTTTCTAGAGAGGAGAATGTTATACCCCGTATTTCCAGTATGCACGGGGACGACGTGAAAAGTTTGTGCCTTAAAGTGCTTGGCGAATTTTATTTGTGCACAACACCCGCTTAGAGTCGTTTTCGACAAACGTTTTCCACAAATTTTCGTAGGGAATTTCCGCTATGTCTTTTTAATTTTTGCGGATTTTTCCGAGAGACGAACGTGTTGACCAACGAGAGGGCGCCACTTGGCACCTCCCATTGGCGGACGTGAGGACTCGCTGACGACCAATTGAAGAGGAGGAGTTGGTAGGATATTTTGTGTGTTAGTTGGTTAAGGACACACGGGTGAATCTTGGCCTACACTTGCTAGGCACTTGGCTAGATCTTGGCCATTGGTTGGCCTTGGCTTGTGTTATAAATACCCTCTAAGGTTGAAGACTTTCATCCAAAATGCCTAAGTCTTGAGAGCTTTCCTCCCTTGAGGCCCTCGCCGAGAGTTTCCTAGTGGGGTAGGCCGAGTAGCCACCCTCCTTTGTGGTGGTGGCTGGGTACCCCTTTGTGGTGTGGAGTGGGTACCCCAGCCTAGTTTGTTTTCATATAATACCCCTCTTGGTAGAAATACTCTCAAAAGTATTGTTATAATGCCCAAATTACCTTAGCCTTATACCTTGTTGTATTCTAAGGTTATACCTATCTGAAAAGCCCGTAAAATACTATTATACTTCCGGTCACAAAACCGAAACCCTAGGAAAATCTCCATAGTCCGTGAGTATTGTGTAGTTGGTTAGAACTTCTAAGGGTGGTTTAGAGCGGGTTGAGCGCTGAGTTGGAGCTAAACGATTGCCTGGATCGACTTTAAGCTAGGATAATTATGGGCTTACCGAGGTAAATATCTTGTCCCTCTATTGTAATTGGAAAGTACATATTGTTAGAATATATAGTTGAAGTATACTATATATAGAATTGAACGTAGTATCGGCAATGTCTTTTGACTTAAGCCTGAATAATACTTACGGCAATGTCTTGCGACTTAAGCCTGAATTGAAAGAAGAATATTGAATCAGAATTACATAGGGTCAGACAAGAGACTTGTGTAGTAGTACCGTGAAGTAGAATTGTACCGGAGGTTAGATGTATAACCCCTGGTTGGCTTGGTAGCCGGCCTCGATAGAGGAGGAGATTTACGCTGTTGCGGGGGGGGGGAGGTGCTGCCGAATTTTCGGTAGAATGTTCTACGATGAGATCTGAATGTTAATAAGCGCCTTGTGGCCTTATAGGTTGAAGTACTACGTGTGGCGCGATCTACTTGGCTTAAGGAGTAGCCGACGTTTGGAAGTACTTGGAGCGTTTTGCTATTAGTCGATACTCGTCGCGAGGTATGTGAACCTCTTCCTATCTCTTCTAGCATGATATGTGTGAACTATGTAGTACGGTAGACGCATACGTGCTAAACGATTTGGTTGATTTAAAACATAAAGTGTTATAACGGCTTTATGGGAAGTTGGTTATAACAAATTTTATGTTGGTAAGAAAATACTTGTGGTCTTTAAAGGTAACTGATTTGAACTATAACTGGCTTGTTATGTGTTAATAAAGAACTTGAAGTATTTCAAAAGATTTTTGAATCATTTTGAAAGAAGAAGTAATATACTTGGTTTTTGAAAAACTTAAGAGTTATACTAGCTTTATGGGAAGTTAGGTATAACGGCTTAAGAATGTTTTCTCGATTTCGAAATCGTAATGTGTATCGACAAACCACCGCAAATTAATAAAAGGAAATGTTTTGACTAATTAAGTATTATTAAACTAGAAGCTTCCATCCGCATGAAGCTAAGATGAGACAAAATGATATTTCCTAGATCATGGTCAGAATAAGATTGTAATAAACAAGAATATCCTACTCACATATAAGGCTTAGGTTTCTCAGATTGTTTAAAGGAAAATTATATTCTTAAATGAATAAGACTATGAACTACGAAACCTTTTAAAAAAAAAAATGAGAAACTTGAACATTGGAAATTAGGCAAACTTGAACATTGGAAAAGAATGTTGCTACTTGATTTTACAAAGAGAAGTAATTGATTTTCTTTAAAAAGATAATCACTCTATTTTCATATACTACGGGTATTGTGTGACTCTTGTGAAAGTAACGTATCTTTTAAAGAGTTAATGTATGAAGTACTTTGGGGATAAAAAAACCCGATCTTGTTGATCATCTAGTAGGAAGTACCTTGTGTGAACAACTTGATTGTATTGGTTTGTGATAGCCTTGTAATACTTTCTTGTTGCTTTGATAAGTAAACGTGTTAGGATGCTACGTGTGTTAGTATCTTGTGATGTTTGTGTAAAGGGGTTTCCTTGATTGTGCTTATTAACTATCGTCGTTATGATAGTATTGTGGCATTCATCTCGAGATGATTCCGGGTTAAGCTCGCCTCCGACGCGGGTAGACTCAGCGATGCAGGACCATGATTCGAGAATACCTCATGCGGGTCCCGGGGCCTATGCGGAGCTACGAGAGTTCCGTGTTAGCGTCGTCCTTTACGGCACGCGTCCTCAGGGCTATGCGGACTCGGAAGTCGGGGCGATGCCGGGAGTAGCTACCTCGATGCGGGAATACCTCACGCGGCCGATGAGATTGGCCTACGCGAGTCGCGGAGTTCCGTGGTTAGACGCAGCATCGATATCGGGCAAGTGGCCGCCTTTGATCATGTGACGGTCTAGACATATCTTATGATACGATTCATGACCTTGTTGGTACCGCGGGTTTTTAGTAGTCGCTATGCCTTCGCATTTACCCCGCATGCTTTATTATGACACAGTGGGACCCGTGTTCATGTGTGTTCTTGGTGCTTTTATATCATAGATCGGCGGTGGAAGGTATTCCACGCATGATTGATGTTGTGGGCCCGAGACCCATTGTTATACTTGAGTGATGACTTGAGGCGTGAGTCCCTAACCTGACATGATCGCTTTGTTGTAAATCGTAGTTTGGTTATCATACATGTCTCGCTTTATATGACTGCTATGATTTCATTTACGATGTATTTTCGGGCCATATTCGCACTGTTGTCTCGACTTTCCGGGCCGCTCATGCCGCAGTTGAGGTACACCGCCGTTGATCCTAGCTCTCGTGGTCACGCCAGCTGTTGGGAAGCTCCGCTTCTCCGAGGCTTATCACGTATAGTCCCGCCGCCGTAAGTGTTTACATTCGGGGTTTGGCGGGCCTCGCCCCGCCATTGTTGTCGTATCATTCTTAGAGGTCCGTAGGTATTGCAGGCGTGGTTTGTAAAAAGGATTAAACTGCTCATGTTGAAAAAGTTGTCATTTTTATATATGCCGAAAGGCAAGTTTTTCTCAGTTATTGTTTCATATTTCATAATATGTCTTGTATCGCTTTATATTCCACCGACACTCGATGTATGTCTACTGGGTGCGGGGTAAGGCACCCACGGCCCGGTTCGGTCGTGACATATGGACTCTCGGATATCCATGTCCGAGCAAGTTGCAATATAACACAAGTGTCCTTCCTTGCCATATTTGTGTACCCATTTATAGCATCTCGGATAGAAGGATGTTTTGGCATCACCTTTCTCACTGGGCGTTGGCATCAATAAGCCTTGGATGATTATGGGAGATTTCAACACTCATCGCAACCCTAATGATAAGGTGGGGGTCCTCCTCTCACGCCTTATGCACTTAGGGATCTTGGAGATTTCAGAATTCTCACGACTGTAAGACGCCTTCATCCTGCCTTCTACACTTGGACGAATGGTTCGATTTGGTCTAAGCTTGATAGAGTGTTGATGAATCAAAATTGGAGTGATTTGACCTTAGAATGCAAGGCCAATTTCATGCCTATGAGCCTGCCTCGGACCACCGCCCCGTGATAGCCACGATTATCAGATCCTATAATGTTGGGAAACGCCTTCAAGTTCATGAATACGTGGCTTTCACCCACCTTTGAGAACATTATGACTTCATGTTGGAGACAAGACATATGGGGTACTGCTCAATTCTTCCTTGCCTCCAAATTGAAAGCCTTGAAGCAACCTTTAAGGGCTTTGAACATAAGTGACTTTGGAGGTATCGAACAAAGAGCAAAAGGGGCAAACATAGAGTTCAAGGAGGCTATCAATGCACACATGGAAAATCCCTTTGATGAGGAGATTAAAGCCAAGGTTAAGTCCTCAAGAGCTAGAGCAAATACCTTACTGGAAGCTGAAAGACACTTCATAAGGCAGAAGTCAAGACATAAGCACTTGATTGGAAGTGATAGATGTTCCAAATACTTTCATAGTTTGATCAAAAGGAGTAATGTCAGGAACTCCATTAACTTTCTTGTTAAATCTTGTCACGACCCATTCCGGGGCCCGTGACTGGTGCCTTACCGGGGCACCCAAGTAGTCATACATCAGAGTAATCAGCGGAAATATAAAACAAGACATGAAACAGTTTATAAAATAAGACGCAGTTTCAGTGAGAAAACATCGCCTTTCGGCATATATATATAAACATGGTTTAGCAGTTACATCATCCGGACTGCATAACATGACTATGCACTTCTAAGGAAATATACAACTATGGCGGACAGGGCCCGCCATACCCCGATCAGACAAAACTATCTACAACAGGGAGATCATACCCAAAAGTAGAGCCTCCGGAAAAGATGGAGCTCCCGACACCAACGTAGAGATCCTAAGAATGTGGATCTAGCACCTGCTTGCCCTTACCTGCGGCATGAACGCAGCCCCCCGAAGGAGGTCAGTACAACAGGTACTAAGTATATGAAATCAGAAATACTTAAATGAAAACATATCATTTTAAAATCAGTTTTGCAAGTATGTATGAAACAACCAGGGACCGCATATAGTGCCACATCATAAACAAGAGCAACAATAGGTAAACCAGAATGTGCCTTTTCTAGGTCACGAATGATCAAGTAGGCCAATTGCCCGTAGTATCACCATGCAAGCCTAATCTCGACTCGTGAGTCCGCATAGGCCACTCACATAGGCCCGCATAGGTACATAACCCCGCATCGAGGGTAGCTACTCCTCGCATCGCCCCGACTCGTAGTCCGCATAGCCACATAGACCGCATGAGGTATAACCCCGCATCACTAACCTGAACTCCCGTAGCTCCGCATAGGTCCTTGACCCGCATGAGGTATTCTCGAATCATGGTCCTGCATCACCGAGTCTACCCCGCAGACGGAGGCGACTTAACCCCAGAAAGTGTCAAGAGGTGAGTGATAGTACACTAACATAACAGCTATCTTTAAACAACATAAGCACAACAAGAATACTCTCCTATACAAACGTTACAAGACACTAACACACATAGCATCATATCATGTCTACTTATCAAACCATCTTATTATTCTTTTCACAATTCAATATAAGTCTGTTATAAACACATAGGCAAACTGTTTCTTTTATCACTCTTAAGTGGTTATACTTAACTTCCCATAAAGCTAGTATAACTCTTAAGCTTCGCTTTAAAACCAATTAGTTCTCTTCATAAAAATGATTCAAGATTCTTTGAAATGCTTTCAGATCTTTATTATTCAAAGCGCTTAAGCCATTGCAGTAGTGTTTGATAGACAGCTTGTGAGGCATTGCCTTGCAGTATTATTCAGGCTTAAGTCAAAGACATTGCCGTAGTTATTATTCAGTTAACACATGTACGTCTACCGTACTACATATATATTATAAAATATCATGCTTTAGGAAGAATCACATACCTTCTCAGCGAAAACCACCTGCCAAGTTGAATATGTCGCGCAGAGTCACCTATAATTGTCACGACTCGCCTGGCCCGTGACTTCATGCTCACCGGCACCCAAGTAGTCATACATCGAGTAATCACGGAAATATAAAGCAAGACATGAAACAGCTTTATAAAATAAGACAGCTTTATGTGAGAAAACATCGCTTTCGCATATATATATAAACATGGTTTAGCGCTACATCCGACATCGCATAACATGACTACAGCACTTAAGGAAATATACAACTATGGCGGATAGGGCCCGCCATACCCCGATCAGATAAAACTATCTACAACAGGAGATCATACCCAAAAGTAGAGCCTCCGAAAAGATGGAGCTCCGACACCAACGTAGATCCTAAGAATGTGGATCTAGCACTGCCGCTCTTACTGCGGCATGAACGCAGCCCCAAGGAGGTCGACAACAGTACTAAGTATGTGAAATCAGAAAGTAGTTAAATGAAATCATAACACTTTTTTAAAACCAGCTTTACAAATATGTATGAAGCAATCAGGGAACCGCATATACTACATCACAAACAAGAGCAACAATAGGTAAATCAGAATAGGTCTTTTCTAGGCTGCGAATGATTCGCAGGCCACTCGCCCGTATTATCACTCGCAAGCCTAATCTCGACTCCGAGTCCGCATAGGCCACTCACATGGGCCCGCATGAGGTATAACCCGCATCGAGGGTAGCTACTCCTGCATCGATCCCCGACTCGTTACGATGGCCACATAGACCGCATGAGGCATAACCCCGCATACTAACCTGGAACTCTCGTAGCTCCGCATAGGCCCCCTGGACCCGCATGAGGTATTCTCGAATCATGGTCCTGCATCACCGAGTCTACCCCAGACGGAGGGCGCTTAACCCCAGATCATCTCAAGAGGTGAGTGATAGTACACTAACATAACAGATTATCTTTAAACAACATAAGCACAACAAGGATACTCTCTTATACAAAAGTTACAAGATACTAACACAAATAGCATCATATCATGTCTACTTATCAAACCATCTTATTATTCTTTTCACAATTCAACATAAGTTGTTATAAACACATAGGCAAACTTGTTTCTTTTATCAATCTTAAGTGGTTATACTTAACTTCCCATAAAGCTAGTATAACTCTTAAGCTTCGCTTTAAAACCAGTTAGTTCTTTTCTTAAACATGATTCAAAGATTCTTATGAAATGCTTTCAGATCTTTATTATTCAAAGCTTAAAGCCGTGCATCACAAGTATTATTCAGCTTAAAGCCGCGAGGCATTCTTGTAAGTGTTATTCGTGCTTAAGTCAAAGACATTGCCGTAGTTATTATTCGCTTAACACATGCACGCTCACCGCATATATATATTGTAAAATATCATGCTTTAGGAATAATCACATACCTTCTCAAATAAAACCACCGCTAAGTCAATATGTCGCGCAGAGTCACCATAATAGTCACGGACATCTATCAAAGACTACTCAAGGTCATTCTAAGCAGGGGTTCACAATTCTATGGAAAGTTGGGCGACTTCCCTACCCGTGAGCTATATAAGTTCATCGTGAAAACAAATTCTATGTAAGCACAGCTTTGATTATTCTTCTTTTAAACCCTTCTACTGTGGTAACAGTTCAATTCTATTCTGTGATATTCTTCTAAGTATTTAATACCTATTCTAATACTACAACAGTAAGTATTCTCTAATTCAAAAGAGGGTTAGGATTTGTTACCTCAGTAAGCCCAATAATATCCTAGATAAAGTCGCGCCTGAGCAAGGTTTAGCTCCAAGAAACCTTAGAAGTTCTTCACAACTTCTACTAAGGACTAAGGGATTTGGGCTAGGGTATTTTGGGCATTATAACAATACTAGAAGACAACTTTTCTACCAAGGGAGGGGGGTAGATTTTTGGCTAGGCTAGGGGGTATTCGCCAGGGCCTTCATGCGTGGAGGGGAGGTGTGGGACGAAAAGGCTACAAAGGGAGAGGAGAGGATTTTCAAGACTTGGAAAGATTTGTGGATGAAGAACTCTTCATCTCTAAGGGGTATTTATAGGTCAAGTGGCCAACCAATGGCCAAGATTAAGACAAGTGCAAGGCAAGTGTAGGTGAGGATTAACTATACACAAATATCCTACCAACTCCTTGACTGCACAAGGCACAAAAACGTGCTAATGGTCTTCAATTAGCCCAACGGACGATTTCAAGTCCACAAATTGGAGGGTGCCAAGTGTCGCCTCCCGTTGGTCCAAAATGTTTCGCCTCTAAAAATCCGCAAAATTAGAAATGGCATAGCCGAATTTACCCTACGAGTCATGGAAACGTTTCGTCGGAAACTATTCGTTTGTGAGTCAGGCCCAAAAAAACGCTTTGCCTAAACTTTAAGGCTAGACTTTTGCATGCGTATTCCTCACGCATATACTCGGAAATACGGTATAACATTCTCCTCCTTAGAAACATTCGTCCCAATGTTCCTTCCCAAGACGATTAACGATAAGATTCTTCATAACTTAAACGATTGCAAATGCCACACACGCCACGTAACAACACTTAGGCGTAAACGATAACTAAAATTTACAAGTAGGAAAGTGAATTACCCGGAGGTGGGGAATAGGTGAGGATACTTCGCCTCATGTCCTCCTCGGCTTCCCACGTCATCTCCTCCTCGAGCTCGCTCCGCCACAAGACTTTGACTAAGCCACGCCCTGGTCCGCAGACGCTAACTCGACGATCGACTATCGCGCATGGAATCTCCTCATACGATAACCCCTCGGTCACCTGGACATCGTCAATCGGGTGTACCCTAGATGGATCCCCGATACATCTCCTCAGCATAGATACGTGAAAAACCGGATGCACTGCCTCCAGATCGGACGGCAGATCCAACTCGTAGCAACCTTGCCTACCTCGCGACAATCTGAAACGGCCCAATGTACCTTGGGCTGAGTTTTCCCTTCTTCCCGAATCTCATCACACCCTTCATGGGTGACACCTTTAGGAAAACCCAATCATGAACCTCGAACTCAAGATGCCGACGACGATGATCTGCATACGACTTGCCGACTCGAGTCCAATAGCCGCCTTGATAAGCTTCACCTTATCCATCGCCGCTATACCAAATCGTCCCACTAGCCGCACTCGCCCACATCGAACCAACCTATAGGCGACCGCACTTCCTCCCATACAAGGCCTCATAAGGCGCCATCCGACACCGAGTGGTAGCTATTATTATACGCAAACTCAACTAGAGGCAAATGAACCTCCCAACTACCACTGACGTCAATAACACCGGCTCGCAGCATATCCTCAAGAGTCTGGATAGTGCGCTCGGCCTGTCCGTCTGTCTGTGGATGAAATGCAGTACTCGTGCTCACCGCCCCTAAACCCTCTCGAAGGACTCAGGTTAGCCGAACCGGGCTCTCGCCCGATATGATCAGTAGGGACTCCATGCACCGACGATCTCTGATGTAAAGTCCGCATAATCCTCACCAAAAGTCGCCCCGACGGAAGAAAGTGGGCTGATTTCACACCGCCGACGATAACCCATATAGAATCATGTCTCCTCCGAAAGCGAGGTAATCCCGTGATGAAGTCCATGTTGATTACCTCCCACTTCCAGTCGGGATCTCAATCGTTCAGAACAAACCACCGTGCCTCGTGCTCTACCTTCACCTGCTGACAACACGGGCATTGAGCTACGAACTCTGCAACGTCCCTCTTCAAGCCATCCCACCAATACACAGATCTAAGGTCATGGTACATCTTGGTCGACCCTGGATGGATAGAGTAACGCGCTACCGTGCTTCCCAAGAACTCGATGCCAAGTCCTCAAACATCCGAACACACACCGCCTCAAACCTTAGCACCCCATCAAAGCTACTCAAAGGACCCTGCCTCACGAAGAGTCAGATCACGATATCGAATCAAGGCCGATCCTCGAATGTTGCCTCTTCACCTCCTCGACGATGGAAGACTCGCAACCTCACGAACTCTAACCCCATCGCTATCGTAATCAATCAAACGGACACCAAGGCTCGCTAACTGATGCAACTCACGAACCATGTACCTCCTGTCTAGCTGCACCTCTGATAGGCTCCCCATCGCCCTACGACTAAGAGCATCTGCCACAACATTGGCCTTCCCCGGGTGGTACAGGATATCAACACCGTAATTCTTAAGCAACTCTAACCACCGCCTCGCTGTAAGTTCAGCTCCTCCGTCAAGATATACCGAGGCTCTGTGGTCCGTAAAATATCCACGTGAACCCCATACAAATAGTGCCTGCATCTTCAAGCGTGAATCACACCGCCAACTCCAAATCATGCGGGTAGTTCTCGTGTTTCTTCAACTGTCGGGATGCATATGCTATAACCCCGCCATGCCGCATCAACACATCCCAACCCGATGCCCGACGACGCAATACACGACATAACCATCCGACCTCCGAGAGTAAGAACGGCGGTCGCCGCCTCTTTCAAAGAATCGGAAACCCCGCCACAAGCATCACCCATCAAACTTGGCCGCTTCCGAGTCACCAGTCAATGGTGCGTAGATAGAAGCAAACTTCTACGAACCGACGATAATATCTGCAAGGCCCGAAATCGCGAACCTCTGGCTGAGTAGAGGTTCAGCAAGTCCCGATCGCTTCGATCTTGGCCAGATCAACTCGAATGCCATCACCCGGCAATATGCCCAAGAAACGCCATCAAGTCAACCAAAACTCACATTTGGAAAACTTGGCGATAATCGCTGTCCTCGAGAATCACAAAGATCGCCTCAAATGCCCGCATGCTCTCGCTCCGAGCGAGAATAAACCAAGATATCATCAATGAACACTATCACAACGTGTTCAAAATGGTTTGAACACTCGGTTCATCAAATCCATGAATACCACGAGCATTGGTCAACCCAAAAGACATGACCGAACTCATAATGCCCGCACGTCCGAATGCACCCTGTGGACATCCACCTCTCTCGACTCGCACTGATGATAGCCCGATCGTAGATCAATCTGAGAAACATCTCGAACTCGCAATCGGGTCGAACAAATCATCAATCCCGGAAGGGTATCTCGTTTAATGGTCACCTTGTTCACCGTCAGAATCAACACACATGCGCAGCTGGCCCCGCCCTTCTTCTTCACGAACACACGCTTCCTCAGGAGAAACACTCAGCCCGATGAAGCCGCTTCTCCAAAGAAATCCTCACCTGGTCCTTCAACTCTCTCAACTCGGCAGTGCCATTCGTATGGCGGAATGGAAATAGGCCGAGTATCCGCAACACATCTATACAAAACTCGATCTCCTCTCGTGAGGGACACCGAGGTCATCCGAAACACGCCTGGGAACTCACGACTCGAATCGATCAAAAATCTGTACCGCAGCCTTCAAGATCAAACACCCGAACGAGATGGTAGATATACCCTTCTCGCACCATCTTCCTAGCCTTGAGGTAGGAAATAAACCTACCTCGGCGATACCGTGCTCCTCCCACTCAACAACCGGCCTCGTGAAACTGGAACTGCATTTACTCTCTCTCAGCCTACATTGGCGTAGCAAGAAGCTAGCCAATCCATCCCCATAATCACGCCGGTCAATCATCTCCAACTTATCAAGTCGGCTAGGGTCCGACGATCGTAAATGGTCACAGACAAGCTCTATATACCCGCCGAGCTACCACCGAATCACCATCGCGTAGCTACTCGAAAGCGGTCTATGGACTCGTGCTCATCCCTATCCTACTAGCAACAAGGGAGATATATAGGAAAGAGTAGAACCCGATCTATCAAAGCATACACATCAAACCTGAACCGATAAGGTACTGCGTGACGACATCGGTGAGGCCTCCGATCCCGCTTCTACCGACAAAGCATAAATGCGTTCTCGAGGACCGCTAGAATCGGGACCCGAGCCACGACCTCTCGCGACTGGCCGACCCATGAGCACCCCGCCTCCGGCGAGTAATCAGTAGGAGATGATGAAGCGGCAACGTAACTCGAAGTCGAGCCCTACCACCGCTACCTCCGCCTGACAAGCCGCAGTGACCCCGCTGGCCAATCAGAATAAGCTCCAAAAATAGTACCACACTTCGCATCGGGATCTACCGCATCGCCACACCGGGTGGTCCCGATCGCCGCACTCGCTACTCGACGCCCAAGCCCCGGGGCCCGGGTACGCCAAAACTCGGGCCGGCCGGCGACGGTGCAGAGTGCTCGAGATGGCCGTGGTGCGACCCAGATCGCCGAGGCCGCCACCACGAGCAACCACCAAGACCCTCCCGCCCCGCCTTCTTCTCGCTGCCGTCGCCCACTCGTCGACCTCGCGCCTCGCATCCAGGCGCGAGCTCGCACGCGTAATGTCCATACCTACCGGAGAGAAACACCCGCATACGACTCGGCCATATAGTCGCTCAGCCCGTTGACATAGCGGTGCACCCTATCCTCCATATCTCGCTACCAATCTTTGCCGACATATCGAGCCAATGAATCAAACTCGACATTGTACTCCCGACGACAAGGCCCTTCGCCTCGAGAGTAAAAATCTATCACCCGCGCCTCCTCATCTCGCGAGGCAAGTGAGCGAGGAAAGCCTCGAGAACTCATCCTAAGTAGTGGGACGCGTGCTCTCCCGATAACTCCTATGAATCAAACCAATCGATCGCGATCACGCACCGGATGCGAACTAAAGGTCACGTACTCGCCTCCGAGGCCTTGATCACCTCACGATTCTGCATGGCGACGGATGAACTCCTCGCGATCATCCTCCCGCCGACCAGAAACTCGCGGGCTACAACTCAAGAAATCTCGTAGTCTCAAACTATTCGCCTCGGGTGTACCACGGTGCGACCGAGCCGAGCCGAACTGAACCGCCAGATCCACCTCTCGTGACGGGCCACAACTTTAGCCAATAGCCATCTCTCAGAGCTCCAACCTCCGCCTCAGCCGCGGGATGAGGCGCGGTACTGTGGTCTCGCTGGGCCGGGCGGCGCATAGAACTCGCCGCCTCGTATAGACAGGGCTCGAGCCTCGTGACTGGTGTCTCGCTAGCGCCTCACGCTTTGCCTTCTCGCCCGTTGCCTTACGCGAGGCATAATCAGCATAGAAAGGAATACGTTAGGGGTCCAACCTATAACACGCCTCTAAAGCACGATCTCGTAATGAGAAAATGGAAACCAATCCTAAATATCCTATAGCCTCACGATTATTGGTGTAGTGCACAACACACCGATAATCAAGACTTACTAGATACGGTCAGAGACACTTTCCGAGGATTAATCGCTCGATACCACTTTTGTCACGACCGCTCGGGGCGTGATCGTGCCTCATGGGCACCCAAGTAGTCATACATCGAGTAATCGGCGGAAATATAAAGCAAGACATGAAACAGCTTATAAAATAAGACACGCTTATGAAAAACATCGCTTCGGCATATATATATAAACATGGTTTAGCGCCATATCCGACATCGCATAACATGACATGCACTTCTAAGGAAATATATACAACTATGGCGGACAGGCCCCGCCATACCCTGATCATAAAACTATCTACAACAGGAGATCATACCAAAAGTAGAGCCTCCCAAAAGATGGAGCTCCCGACACCAACGTGAGATCCTAAAATGTGGATCTAGCACTGCTGCCTCACTCGGCATGAACGCAGCCTCAAGGAGGTCGGCATAACAGTACTAAGTATGTGAAATCGTAAAGTACTTAAATGAAATCATAACACTTTTTAAAACCGGTTTACAAATATGTATGAAGCAATCAAGGAACCGCATAGTGCCACATCACAAACAAGAGCAACAATAGTAAACTGTAATAGGTCTTTTCTAGGCTGCGAATGATTCAAGCAGGCCACTACCTGTATTATCACTGCAAGCCTAATCTCGACTCCCGAGTCCGCATAGGCCACTCACGTAGGCCCGCATGGAGGTATAACCTCGCATCGAGGTAGCTACTCCTCGGCATCGTCCCGACTCATGTACGCATGGGCCACATGCACCGCATGAGGCATAACCCCGCATACTAACCTGAACTCTAGCTCCGCATAGGCCCTCGACCCGCATGAGGTATTCTCGAATCACGGTCCTGCATCGCAAGTCTACCCGCAGACGGAGGGCACTTAACCCTGTGATCATCTCAAGAGGTGAGTGATAGTACACTAACATAACAGTTTATCTTTAAACAACATAAGCACAGCAAGGAAACTCTCTATACAAACGTTACCAGATACTAACACACATAGCATCATATCATGTCTACTTATCAAACCATCTTATTATTCTTTCACAATTCAACATAAGTCCGTTATAAACACATAGGAAAACTTGTTTCTTTTATCAATCTTAAGTGGTTATACTTAACTTCCCATAAAGCTAGTATAACTCTTAAGCTTCGCTTTAAAACCATTTAGTTCTTTTCATAAACATGATTCAAGATTCTTATGAAATGCTTTCGGATCTTTATTATTCGTGCTTAGCGCCAGGCATCGGGCCAGTAGCTATTCAACATAGCTTAAGCCAGGCATTGCCGTAAGTGTTATTCAGCTTAAGTCAAAGACATTGCCGTAGTTATTATTCGCTTAACACATGCACGCTTCACCGCACTATATATATTGTAAAATATCATGCTTTAGGAAGAATCACATACCTTCTCAAATAAAACCACCGCCAAGTCAATATGTCACGCAGAGAGTCACCATAATAGTCACAAACATCTATCAAAGACTACTCAAGGTCATTCTAAACAGGTTCACAATTACATGGAAAGTTGGGCATTTCCCTACCATGAGCTATATAAGTCTGATCAGAAAACAATCCTATGTAAGTACAATTTGATTATTCTTCTTTAAACCCTTCTATGGTAATACCAATTCTATTCTCGTGATATTCTTCTAAGTATTTAATACTCATTCTAATACTACAAAGTAAGTATTCTAATTCAAAAGAGGGTTAGGATTTGTTACCTCAAGAAGCCCAATAATATCCTAGATAAAGTCACTGAACTGAAGGTTTAGCTCAAAAACCTTAGAAGTTCTTCACAACTTCTACTAAGTACTAAGGGATTTGGGCTAGGTATTTCTGGGGCATTATAACAATACTAGAAGACAACTTTTCTACCAGTGAGGGGTAGATTTTTGCACAAAGGTGTGGTATTCGCCAAGTGGCCTCACAAGGGGACGGTAGGTTGATGAAAAGGCTACAAAGGGAGAGGAGAGGATTTTCAAGACTTGAAAGATTTGTGGATGAAGAACTCTTCATCTCTAAGGGTATTTATAGTCAAGAAGTGCCAACAAATGGCCAAGATTAAGACAAGTGCAAGGCAAGTGTAGGGTGAGGATTAGCTATACACAAATATCCTACCAACTCCTCGACTTGTGCACAAGGCACAAAACGCGCTAATGGTCTTCAATTCGCCCAATGGACGCATTTCAAGTCCACAAATTGGAGGTGCAGTGTCGCCTCCCGCTGGTCCAAAATGTTTCGCTCTGAAAAATCCGCAAAAATTAGAAACGGCATTAAATTTAATTTACCTACGAAGTCGTGGAAACGCTTGCGTCGAAAACTATTCGCTTTGTGAGTTGTGCCAAAAACGCTTTGCCTAAACTTTAAGGCTAGATTTTTTGCACGTATTCCCTTACGCATATACTCCGGAAATACTGGTATAACAATAATAGTCACGCACATCTATCAAAGACTACTCAAGGTCATTCTAAATGAGGGTTCACAATTCTACGGAAAGGGCAAAGACTTCCCTACCCATGAGCTATATAAGCTCTCATCAGAAAACAATCCTATATACATATTTCAATTATTCTTCTTTAAACCCTTCATCGCGATAACAGTTCAATTCTATTCTCGCAATATTCTTCTAAGTATTTATACTTATTCTTATACTACAACAGTAGTATTCTCTAATTCAAAAGAGGGTTAGGATTAGTTACCCTGTGAATCCCAATAATATCCTAGATAAAGTCGCTACCGAGCAAGGTTTTGCTCCTAAGTTGTATGCTCAAGGAAACCTTAGAAGTTCTTCACAACTTCTACTAAGTACTAAGGGATTTGGGCTAGGTATTTCGGGCATTATAACAATACAAGAAGGCAACTTTTCTACGAGGGATGGGTAGGTTTGGCTAGGCTGTGGCCTCGGCCCAACTACTTAAGCAGCTGTGGGGTATTCGCCATGGCCTCACAAGGAGTGGGATGTTTGGACGAAAAGGCTAAAAGGAGAGAGAGAGGATTTTGACTTAGAAGCTTTTGTGGATGAAGAACTCTTCATCTCAAGAGGGCATTTATAGGTCGTTGTGGCCAACCAATGGCCAAGATTAAGCCAAGTGCTAGCAAGTGTAAGGCAGATTAGGCAAGTGTCCTCGCCAACTTGCACACAAAATATCCTACCTAATCCTGACTTGTGCCAAGGCACAAAAACGCAACACTGTCCACTCATTCAAACGGACGCATTTCAAGTCCATCAATCGGAGGGTGACAAGTGTCGCCTCCCGCTGGTCCAAAATGTTTCGCCTCTCTGAAAAATCCGCAAAATTAGAAATGGCATAGCCGGAATTTACCCTACAAAAGTTGTGGAAACGTTTCGTCGGAAAAACTATTCGCTTGTGAGTCAGGCCTAAGAAAACGCTTGTGCCTAAACTTTAAGGCTAGACTTTTGTACGTAATCCCTTACGTACATACTCTGGGAATACGGGGTATAACATTCTCCCCTCCTTAGAAACATTCATCCTGAATGTTCCTTCCCAAGGCAGTTAACGATAAGATTCTTCATAACTTAAACAAGCAATGCCACACACGCCACGTAACAACACTTAGCATAAACGATAATGAAAATTTACAAGTAGGAAAGTGAATTACCCGGAGGTGGGGAATAGGTGAGGATACTTCTGCCTCATGTCCTCCTCTTCCCACGCCATCTCCTCCGAGCTCGTTCGCCACAAGACTTCGACTGCCACGCCTCTGGTCCGCAGACGCCTAACTCGACGATCGACTATCGCCACGGAATCTCATACGATAACCCTCACACCGACATCGCCAACGGGTGTACCTTAGATGGATCCCGATACATCTCCTCAAAGATAGATACGTGAAACACCGGATGCAATCGCTTCCGACGGACGGCAGATTCAACTCATAGGCAACCTCGCTACCTCGCGACAATCCGAAACGCCTAACGTACTTGGCCGAGTTTCTTCCTCCCGATCTCATCACACCCTTCATGGGTGACACCTTCAGAAAACCTAATCATCAATCGCGAACCTGATGTCGACGACGATGATCCGTGATAATACTTGGCCGACTGAGTCACGATAGCGCTTGGATAAGCTTTCACCTTATCCATCGCTCGCACCGTCCGTCCTAACTAGCCGCACTCGCCCACATCGAACCAACCTATAGGCGATTCCGCACTTCCTCCCATACAAGGCCTCATAAGGCGCCATCCGAATACTCTGAGTGGTAGCTATTATTATACGCGAACTCAATTCAGAGGTAAATGATCCTCCTAACTACCATCGGTTAATAACACAGCTCGCAGATATCCTCGCAGTTCGATAGTGCGCTCGGTCATTCGTCTGCCTGTGGATGAAATGCAGATTGTGCTCACTCGCCCCTAAACCCCTCGAAGGACTCCTGGGTTAGCCGAAATCCGCTCTCGCATGCGATATGATCGGGTTAGGACTCCATGCACCGACGATCTCTGATGTAAGTCTCGCATAATCCTCACCAAAAGTCGCCCCGACGGGAAGAAAGTGGGCTGATTTCGCCACCGTCGATCGATAACCCATATAGAATCATGCCTCCTCCGAAAGCAGGTAATCTCGTGATGAAGTCCATGTTGATTACCTCCCACTTCTGTGTCGGGATCTCAATCGCCTATAACAAAACCACCGTGCCTCGTGCTCTACCTTCACCGCCGACAACACAGCACCGAGCTACGAACTCGCAACGTCCCTCTTCGCCATCCCACCAATACACGCATCTAAGGTCGTTGTACATCTTGGTCGACTCGATGGATAGAGTAACACGCTACGTGTGCTTCCCAAGAACCTCACAAGTCCTGAAACATCCGAACACACAACCGCCTCTCAAACCTTAGCACCCATCAAATGCTACCTCAAAGACCTTGCCTCGTGTAAGAGTCATGACACGATATCAATCAAAATCGATCCTCAATCTGTTGCCTCTTCACCTCCGCCGACGCATGGAAGACTCGGCAACCTCACGAACTCTAACCCCATCGCTATCGTAATCAATCAAACGGACACCATGCTCGCTAATCGATGCAAATCACGAACCATGTCCTCCTCTCTAGCCGCACATCCGATAGGCTCCCATCGACCTACGACTAAGAGCATCTGCCACAACATTGGCCTTCCCGGTGGTACAGATATCAACATCGTAATCCTTAAGCAACTCTAACCACCGTCTCTGCCGAAGTTCAGCCTCCCTCCGTCAAGATATACCGAGGCTCTCGCGTCCGTAAAATATCCACGCGAACTCCCATACAAATAGTGCCTCCGTATCTTCAAAGCGTGAATCATACCGCCAACTCCAAATCATGGGTGGGTAGTTCCTCTCGATGTTTCTTCACCGCCGGGATGCATATGCTATAACCCCGCCATGATGCATCAACACACATCCAACCCGGATGCTCGACGATCACAATACACAGATAACTATCCGGACCTCCGAAGAGTAAGAACGGGCGCCGCCGCCTCTTTCAAAGAATCGAAACCTCGCCACAAGCATCCCCATCAAACTTGGCCGCTTTCCGAGTCACCTAGTCAATGGTGCAGATAGAAGCAAACTTCTCCACGAATCGCCGATAATATCCCGCAAGGCCCGTAAAATCACGAACCTCCGCATGGAGTAGTGGGTCTAGGCCAAGTCCTGATCGCCGATCTTGCCGATCCACTAATGCCATCACCCATAATATGCCCAAGAAACGCCATCAAGTCAACCAAAACTCACATTTGGAAAACTTGGCGCATAATCTGGTCTCCGGAGAATCACAAGACAAATTTCAACGCCTCGCATGCCTCGCTCGAGCGAATAAACCAAGATATCATCAATGAACACTATCACAAACGCGTGTCCAAAATGGTTTGAACACTTGTTCATCAAATCCATGAATACCTCCGAGTATCGTCAACCCAAAAGACACGACTAACTCCATAATGCCCGTGACGGGTCCGAATGCGACCCTGGGACATCCACCTCTCGACTGCACTGATGATAGCCCGATCGCAGATCAATCTTGGAGAAGCATCTCGCACTCGCAACCGTCGAACAAATCATCAATTGCGGGAAGGGTATCTGTTTAATGGTCACCTTGTTCACCGTCAGATCAACACATGCGCAGCCCTGCCCTTCTTCTTCACGAACAATATCTAAGGCCTCCCGGAGAAACACTAGGCCTGATGAAGCCCTTCTCCATCTAATCTCTAAGCTGATCCTTCAACTCTTCAATCTCAAAGTGCCATTCTCAGCGGAATGGAAATAGCCAGCAGTCCGCAATATGTCAATACAAAACTCAATCTCCTCTCGGGAGGATACCCGAGGTCGCCTGAAACACGTCTGGGAACTCTCCTCGATTAATCGAATCGATGGAAAATCTGGTACCGCAACCCAGACAAACACCCGAACGAGATGGTAGATATAATTCTTCGCACCATCTTTCCTAGCCTCGAGGTAGGAAATAAACTATACCGCGGCGATACCGTGTTCTCCCACTCAACAACCGGCCTCGTGAAACTGGAACTGCATTACTCTCTCTGCATTTACATTGGCATAGCAAGAAGTTAGCCAATCCATCCCTACGATCACGTGGAAGTCAATCATCTCTAACTTTATCAAGCTTCGGCCAGTGGTCCGACGATCAAATGGTCACAGACAAGCTCTATACCCGCCGAGCTACCATCGAATCACCATCGCGTAGCTACTCGAAAGGATCTATGGACTCGTGCTCATCCCTATCCTACTAGCAACAAGGGAGATATATAGGAGAGTAGAACCCGATCTATCAAGGCATAAACATCAAACCGAACCGATAAGGTACCGTGATTTACATCAAAGTGAGGCCTCCGATCTCGCCTACCGGACAGCATAAATGCGGCTCGACGCATCGCTAGAACCTGGACTCCACGCGCCTCACATACCTGCCGCGACCACGGTCCATGAGTACCTTGCCCTCCGGGCGAGTAATCGCTTCGGATGAAGACCGCGAAAAGAACGCAGTAGGCCGACCCTACCATCAAGATCGCTCGTCGACAAGCTCGATAGTGACCCTGGCCGCCACAATCGAAACAAACTCCCGTAGCACCACAACTCCCGGCCGGGATCTACCGTGACGCCACACCGGCGTGGTCTCGACGCCGTAATCCCTCTCGCCGCCGGATGTCTCAAGTCCCGGGCCTCGTCCGCCTCGAATATCCGCCGTGCCGAGGACGGCAGGAGTGCTCTGGAAATGGCCGTGGTGCAAATCTAGATCGCCGCCGAGGCCGCCACCACGATAGCTACCAAACGACGCCGCCCCGGTCTTCTTCGCCGCCGTCGCCAACCCGGCGGTCTTTACGCCTCACATCCAAGAGCATGAGCTCGCATGCGGGTAATGTCCATACCCGTTGAAGAGAAACACCGCATACGACTCGCCATATAGTCATCTAGCTCGCTGACGAGCTGCACCCTATCCTCCATAATCGCTACTAATGCCGGGACATATCGAGCCAATGAATCAAACTTCGACATTGTACTCCCGACAAAGGCCCTCTCGCCAAAGTCGGCCAGCTAAAATCTATCACCGCGCCTCCTCATCTGCGAGGCAAGAAGTGGGCGAAAGCCTCGAGAACTCATCCCAGCAGCTGGGACGCGTGCGGTTTCCGGGATAACTCCCATTGAAACCAACCGATCATGCGGTATTACGCAACGATGCGAACCGGCGTCGCGACTGCACGAGGCCTTGATCACCGTGATGATCCTCTCAGAGTGACGGATGAACTCGCGGATCATCCTCCACCGACCAGATAACTCCGGGGGCTACAACTCAAGAAATCACGTAGCCTCAAACTATTCGCTTCGTGCACCACGGGTGCATCGAGCTGAGCCGAACTGAATCGCCGCATCCGGCTTATCTCGATTCGCCACAACTCTAGCCAATAGTCAAGCATCTCCTTGTACTCAACTCCTCCGCCAGCCGAGGACAGGCGAGGTATCGTGGTCTCGCCATATACCCTCGTATTTCCGTATGTACGTAGCGACGCACGTGAGAAATTGAACTTCAAATTGGCTCGCCTAATTCTTTTGTGCACAACACCCTAGAGTCGTTTTTGACTAAACGTTTTCCACGGCGTGAGGAAAATTTTCGCTATGTCCTTTTGATTTTTGCGGATTTTTCCGAGAGACGAAATGTTTGATGAACGGAGGGGTGACCTTGTCACCTCATTCGCGCGATGTGGGTCAGGTTGGTCACGGGTTTGAGGCCTATTGGCTCCTTGTTTTGCCCTTGTTTTGTCTTGTTTGGTGCCATGTTTTGTGCCTTGTTTTGTGGAGTAGGGTTAGGGTGCACTTGGCTTGATCAAGGCCATACACTTGCCTTGCACTTCGCTCTGATCAAGGCCATCGTTTCCTATAAATACCCCTCCCTTGTCAAGACTTATTCATTCACCTCACTTTGTCTAAGCCTTGAAAACTCTCCCTCCTCCTCTCATGCTCTCGTCCAAAGCCTCTCCTCCTCCTTGTGGCCTTTGGCCGAGAGGTTCCCCTCCCCTGGTGGTGTCTCCTCGTGGGTACCCCTAGCCTAGTTGTGTTTCAGATAATACACCCCCTCTTGGTAGAAATATTCTCCAAGTATTGTTATAATTCCCAAAATAATTTTAGCCTTACCTCAGTATTCCAAAAGTTACCTCTATACTTAGAACCCGAAATACTACCTTTTGTCCTTTTTAGTCTCAAACCGAAACTCCAAGGAAATCTTCAGTTGGATTTGAAGTATTTGAGTAGAAGTTGGTTAGAACTTCTAAGGGTTGTTGGAGTGGATTGAGCGCCACGGGCAGAGCTAAACTTGCTCGGGATCGACATTATAACTTGGATAATTTTGGGCTTGTCAGGTAAATATTCTTGTCCTTATCAATCGAGAATACATGTCGTAGGAATATATAGTCGAGGTATACTATATAGAATCAGACATTATTAAAGCGGCAAATGTCTTTTGACTTAAGCCGAATTTAAAGAAATGAACTGAGTCAGAATTACATAGGATCAGACATGAGACTTGTGGTATTCTTGTATAAGTAGGAATTGTATACGCCCCAAGGACGATAAACCCGGTTGGCTTGGTAGCCTACCGATAGAGGAGGAGATTTACGCCGTCATGTGGGAGGCGCAATTTTCAGAATGGAACCGCAGCGGTTAGAAGTTACCATGAGCGTTTGTGGCCTTATAGGTACACAGACTACGAGTACTCACGCGTGAGCGTTTGTATGCCTTATAGGTGGAAGTCTACGAGTAGCGTATTCTACTGAAGAGTGGAAACGCCAGCCGTTACGATCGAGGAGCGCTTGCTTATCACGATAATCGTCGCGAGGTATGTGAACCTCTTCCTATCCTTCTAGCATGATGCTTTGTAAACTATGTAGTACTGGTAGACGTACGTGTTAAATGAGTTGTTGGTTTAAAACATGTGTTATAATAGCTTTATGGAAGTTAGTTATAACGACTCTATGTAGGTAAAAGATTAGTTTATTGATTGTAGAAGTTAAGAGACTTGATCTTGGAAAGATAAGAGACTTAACTTGTTTTATTTGGTTATTAACATTTTGTTAAATGTGTTGTGAAACCTCATTCGCGAGTAATGAGTACTTGGTTTTAAAAAGAATAATGTTTTATTGATTTCGAAATGAGAATAAGTGTTTAACAAACCACAAGGCTTAATAAAGGAAAGTGTATGTACAAATAACTAATTGTTATTAAAACTAGTAAACCTCCATCTCGCATAAAAGCTAAGATAAGACAAAAATTGTATTACATTTCCTAGATCACGGTAGAACAAGATTGTTGTAAACAAGAATAAACTACCACGTACAAGACTTATGTTACTCAATTGTTTTGAAAGAGATTAAAACTACGAAGTTATGAAACCTTTTTAAAATAAGAAACCTGAGCATTTGAAATTAGGCAAACTTGAACGCTTGGAAAATAATGTGTTACTCGATTTTATTGGAAGTCACCTATACTACGGTATTATGTGACTTTTGTGAAAGGAATGGATCTCTTAAAGAGGATTTTAATGCACGAGTACTTTAGGTTAAAACCCGACTTTGATATAAAATGGAAGTATTCGAGTTGTGTGTAACTTGCCTATGCCGTTGTCGTGTAACTCGCCAGCTTGCTTGTGATAGCCTGGTGCGGTATATTGTTGTTGATGTCGCATGGACACGTCTACACCGGCGCACTCGGGCGTGTGGCTACGCGCGGGTTAATCACCCAAGATTATTGTTGATAATGTCACTGACGTGTCTACACCGGCGCAATTTCGGTACGCGCCAGCCGGGCATTGTTATTATTGTTGTTAATGTCACATGGACGGTCTACACCGGCGTAATTCCGGGGTACGTGGCCACGGGCATTGTTATTAGTGTTGCATCATGGACATGTCTACACCGGCGTAATTCCGGCATGCGCCATAATGCGAACACGATTGATGTCGCGGGCATGAGACCCATATTTATATTCGAGTGATGACTTGAGGCGTGAGTCCCGACTCGACATGCATCGCTTTATGTTGTGAATTGTAGTTTTGTTATCATACATGTCTCCTGCTTTTATATAGACCGTTATGATTTCATTTACGTGATTTTTACTGATTTCACATACTGGTATTGTCAGATCGACCTCCTTTCGGCCGCTCACGCCGCAGTGAGAGTACACTCCAGTGGATCCTCGCCATAGGATCACACAAATAGATTGGGAAGCTCCGCTTCTCCGAGGCTTATTCTTTGCATGTGTTCCCGAGTTGCAGGTTCTTGTACATTCGTGGTATGTGACTCGTCCCGCCATGGTTGTTGTAAATCTTAGGTCCAGTAGTACTGCTGGGCAGAGTTGTAAAAAGGATTAAACTGCTTGGGTTTTACGATATATACGTAAGGCAACCGCTTTTGGTCTGCTTTATGATCATATATCTTGTTTCATGTTTATGTTTTATTTTTCCGCCGTTTTCTCGATGTTGTGATCACCAGCGCCCGGTAAGGCACCGACCACTGCCCGGATCGGGTCGTGACAAAAGTGGTATCGTGAGCGATTAATCCTCGGGCGTGTCTACGCATCGTGTCTAGTAGAGTCTTGATTATCGATGTGTTGTGCACCACATCTATAATCGTGAGGCTATAGGACATTTAGGATTGGTTTCATTCTTCTCATTCCGAGATCGTGCCTGTAGCCAGGTTGTAAGTTGGACCTCCGACGTATCTCGTTTTACCGCTTATGCCTCCGCAAGAAGTGCAACCAGAGCCGTGGTAAGGGCAAGACAGCCGAGGGTGCCGCTAGTGAGATACGAGGAGTACGAGGGCGCAGCCCGGCCAAGGCTCGAGATTATGCTTCAGACGGCCCGGGTTTCATGACGCCGCCACAAATTTCAGAGAAGCTAGAGTCACAGCAGGTCGGCCGAGACCATCGTGACTGAGCCTCCAGTCCCACACCGGGAGCGTATGAGACGGGGTACAAGGAGATGGCTCGCTGTCGCCGTGGGTCGGGGCCATATTCGAGGATAGGCCGACGCAGCAGCCTCAGCCCAAAGAGCACCGCCGTACACCCCGGAGCAGATAGTTTGAGGCTGCGGGACTTTCTGAGTTGTAGCCCGCCAGAGTTTTATGGGTCGAGGCCTGAGGATGATCCGCAGGAGTTCATTCGGCAGTTACAGCTGGTCATGAGAGTGATCAAGGCTTCGGAGACCGAGTCGGTGGTCTTAGGTTCGTGATCGGCCGCGCGATACCGCACGATCGGGTTTGATTCGCGTGAGTTGTCCCGGAGAGCATGCGCCAGCAGATGTGACGAAGTTCTCGCAGGCATTCTCACTCACTTCTTGCCTCCGCATGACGGCAGAGGCACGCCGGCACTTATGATGCTTAGGGACAGAGCAGGCGCACGTTGAGTACAACGCAGTTTGACTCGTTGGCTCTGTGATGTCCCCCGCTTTAGTGGCAACCATGGAGGATAGAGTGCACCGCTATGTCACCTGCTAGATGATTGCGACAGAGGCTTCAGCGGGTGTAGCTCTTCACCGGGCATGGACATTGCCCGCATGCAGCTCGCACTAGGATGCGAGTCGGAGAGGTTCGACTGAATGACGGATCGTCAGGCAGGCGAGACATCGTGGTCTTTACGACTTTCGAGCGGACCGCCTCAAAGAAGAGACTAGTTTTGTACCGCCAAGACAGAGTGGTCCTCCACCGCCTTCGTGAGCAGGTCGGGCTCCAAGCGGTTCAGTTTCGAGGTAGTAGGGTGTTGGCTAGACGCACCACTCCCTACCCTTGTGGGCGATGTAGTAATCGCATTTTCGGGAGTGTCGTGGTACCAAGGAGCTTGTTATTTTGCGGCACAGCAGGCCATTTGGCGAGGAACTGTCACTGGGCGGGTAGCACGGATGTTGCGACTCACCTTCGTGATCGGGTTGGTCGGTTCATCACCTTCATTAGCTATACCACGCCACAGACTGTGATTAGAAAAAGAGAGACAGTATGTCCTTAACTCCACCATAGTTTTGTATGCTTGTTATGCTGATATGTTTAGTGTTATGTTCTGATAGCTTTGTGCTAAAATGCGATTTAGGTTCTCGTTAGTGTAGAGGTAAGCACGGGGCATGGTGTGTGAACCTTAGACTATTCTGAATGCATCGAGACCTCAGAGGTAAGCGTCGTCTGTAAAAGATTTATTTTACGTTTGACCTATCAGCAGTGCGAGTATACGCCGGGGTTTATTTGTGTGATAAGTCCATGGGTAGTGTGAGGCGGAAGTGGTAGCTTTCATGACGTATGTTAGTGATTGTTCCGTATCGCGAGCAGAGTCAGCGCCGGGATTGGGTCGTTGAGGCATGTGCGGGTCAACCCGTAGCCCGCTTTAAGTGCGGGTCGGGCCAGGTGGTCCCGCGAGAGTGGTCACGCAGGGTGCCAGGCCCAGCTTAGTTAATCATCGTATGAGTTAGCGGACCAGCGCTCGACCGAGCGGTTCGTAAAGGCCGGAATGGCCTTAAAGAAGTTTGAGGTTAGTAAGATGACCAAGTTTGGAGAGTGTAGTGACTCCAAGGGTTGAAAGCGAAGCGTTGACACGATTTGTGAAAAGGTACGGATACTGAAGAGTTCCGAGAGTGTTGAGAAGTATAGCTGACGAGAAAGCGGAGAAGTGAGCGTGTGTTTTTGTGGCAGTGTGGCATGATTGTTTTAAGTAAAGTTAAAGGTAGAAGACTATACTACAAGCGTGTGTGTTTTTGGGGCTTAGAAGGAACGTTCTGGAACGAATGTTTCTAAGGAAGAATGTTATACCCCGTATTTCCAGAGAGTATGCGTAGAAGGAAAAACGCATTAGAAATTCGGAACTTAATTGGCTTGGCCGAATTCTTTTTATTACCTGACACGCCTTGCGGTTAGAGTACCGTTTTCGGCGAAGCGAACGCGTTTCCTATTAGCCTGCGTAGGGAAAATTCCTGGCTATGTCTTTTTGATTTTTGCGGATTTTTAGAGGCGAATGTTTTGCCGGACCAACACGGGAGGGTGATAACTTGTCACTCATTTGGCCGATGCGATGATGGGTTGGGCTTGTCGGTTACGGGCACTGGTTTGAGGCCTATTGGCTCCTTGTTTTGGCCTTGTTTGTGGCTTGCCTTGGTGCCATGTTTTGTGCCTTGTTTTGTGGAGTAGGAGTTGCAGTGCACTTGGCTCGGATTGGCGCCATACACTTGCCTTGCACTTGGCTCCAAGCGATCAAGGCCGTTTGGGTTTCACTATAAATACCCCTAAAAGCTTGTTTGAAGACTTATTCATTCACTCCTCCACTTTGTCTAAGCCTTGGAAAACTCTCCCTCCTCCCTCTTGCTGCTGGCTCGTCCAAAGCCTCTCCCACTCTCCTCCTCTTGTGGACTTTGGCGAGAGGTCTCTGCTATACCCCCTCAGATTTCCGCAGT